>JBBMJY010000009.1:7302337-7315307 GCA_037833715.1 Toxotes lorentzi
CTCTCTCTCTCTCTCTCTCTCTCTCTCTCTCTCTCTCTCTCTCTCTCTCTCTCTCTCTCTCTCTCTCTCTGCCTCTCCCTCTGTTCTTGGTGTTGCTGTAAAGGTCAGGTTAGCTCCATGAATAAGCTGTAGATTTATGATGCTGCCATCTCCCAGGAATCACTGTGACCAGGGCCAAACAAAAACAACACTGCAATAGACTGCAATAGATCGCTGGAGCCCCATTAATGAGGCTATGGGCTGGTGCACTAGAGGTTGAGGGAGTGGTTAATGCCGTGGGTAGGTACACACACCTGTGGGAGCACACACAGACCCACATAGACCATTATGACCAAATACATGTTTACAGCAGCGTTTTCCAAATAGGGATACCTGCTAGGGGGCACATAGAAAAGAAGAATAGAAATTGATATACATATATACTATTGAGAGCTTGAAAAATTGAAACAGATAGATAATAGATAAATCAGTAGGTAAAACTAATGAATAAATAGTTGGAACCATTATCTAAAGGTAAAGGTAAGTAAATCAAAAGTTGAAATATTTAGCAAAATTTGATGGAAAAAGAGTTAAAATTGTTTGCTCAAAATAAAATAAAATAAAATAACAAGACATAAAGGATAGACAGCTGAAATAGTCTGCTAAAGGTAGTGGAGTTTGAAACAAGTAAAAGTAAAGAATAAAGTTAAAACTGATAGCTTAAAGGGTACCTCTCAACCTGCCGTCAAAGAACACCACATCGCGTGCAGAGGCGGTGAGTGCAAAGTTACCATGACTCACAATAGTCACATTTACGGAAAATATGTCAGGCTGAAATAAATATTTGGGATATATGGAAGGCATCGATGTAGGGGTACTTCAGCTCATAGCTGATAGGACTTCACAGGTACATCAGACAATAACAATTGGGAACCACTGCTTAATAGTATGCTTAACGCCTACACATCCTGGTTTTGATGCCTGCAAACACTCTGCAGACACTGTTTTCTATATTTATGGAAACACAAACAACCTGATAAAGAGCGATAATGAATATCAAGGGAAAAAAGGATAGGAGTTCAAGCATCAGCAACAACTTACTGAATAAAAACATTAAAGGCAAATACAAACCAAAAACAGAATTTACATAAGTGAGCTTTATCATCCTGTGCAGTTCAATCAGTGTCTGCAAATACGAACATCTTTTTTTCCCAAAGCCAAACACTGTGACGGGCTGATTTCCTGGGGATATGGTCAAATGTTCTGCTTACTATATGCACAAAGGGATAAAGCTTTTTTTGTGTGTGTGTATAAAAGCTTTTTTCGTAATAACATAACAGATTAAAGTCTTAGTGCTGTTTTCAAGCTTTGGGAGGGAATTGTTCGTGTTCCCTTTGAACTATTTCATTATGAGAGAAAACTATGTGATTTTCTTTGACATTTTCTTCCAGAACTACACCCTCCTATACATTTTTGGAATTATATGTTGTTAAGGTGTATTTGTCAAGGAATTGCTGAGAACTAGGGCATTCACTGATCACATACAGTCCATAAAAATATGGGCAGTTTTTTTTCTATAAAACTTCTTAGAAGCTGTAGCAGATTTTCCCTTACGTAGTTCGGGGCTGCTCAGACGGTCAAGACGTGAAATTACCTGTCTACACCTCCAGTCAGCCTCATTACTCCCTTCTTCCTCACAATTTCCTTGCCCTGCTCCTGCACCCACCGCCACCCCCGCGCCTCCCTCCGCGGATATTTTCACTCCCGCAAGTGTTGGGTCACAACGGGGTCAACCTCCAGTCAACAGTCTGGATTAAAATTTCACGAGATCCCTGATGCATATTTCATTCTTCTATGCCCTCTATCCATCACACTATATCGCTCTGGCTGCCTATCTTTACTCGCCGCTCCTCTCCCGTAGTGATCTGCTGTCCATATTTGTCCATCTCCACAGTCCAGGCCTCACAGTGGTTAATTGTACTCATAACACAGCAGCGAGTGACATGAGGAGAGCCGTTAAGACACCTTTACTGTCACAGTGATAAATAAGAAGTAGTCTACAGGATTGCCCATTCTTATTTTCAAAAAATGAATTGATGGTACTTTATCAAAGGGGATTCAACAGAAAGGCTCTCATCCTCTGTGCGTAGGTAATAGACCTAAAAACTGAAAAGGTTACCTGAAAACAAAACAGAAAGCAAACAGATTTTTTTTTTAATTAATGCAATGTAATGCATCTGAGTTAAAAATATTTTTCCACACAGCTTTATTGCAGGTGCACAAAAACTAAAATTAAAATCAATATCAAATGTTTCAGTCCTTTAGTTTTTCATCAGCCTTTACGGATTATTGGTTTTTGGGTCACTTAAATTGCACAGGTACAATCAGAGAGCCATTCTTTTAGTTAAGTAGAAAAAAAGCAAATACTACAGCAGCACAGACATATAGATTTTATGTACATATATTATTTACATGAAAAGGATCACATACTGAAAAATTTCACTGCTGTCAGTGTTACATGGAAGTAACATTTTTTTTCAGGATTCAGGATTGCAACGCTGACATGATATTAGGAATCAAATCTGAAATAGAGCTATTGGACAATGTTACTTATGCTGCATCACAGAAAAAAGAAACGTCCATAGTACACACTCATACTCAAAGCTTACTTTGAGAAATGGGACATAAACACAAAATGGGACATTTACACAAAAATATCAGCACAAGCTCAAAAAAAGTTAGTTTTTCCCCCCACACTGCCTTGCACAAGGGAAATGGAGGAGCTGGTTACAACTGCAAAAAACAAAAACATGCATCAAGCACATGTACAAGTAAATTCAGGTGCTTTGTGTTAAAATGCTTACAGCAGCACCTAACACGTAAACAGTAGATGAACATTATAAAGACAACGCAAGAAAATAATGATGAGAAAAGACGAACGACCAAAGGCAGTGAAGAACCACACAGACAAACTACAGACATACAGTACGTAAGTCATGAGCCTGAGAAAACAGAAGAGTTTTCTGTTTATGTTTCAGCTTTGTTTGTACGCGTGAGGATTGTGGCTGCTGCATTCTGAATGAGCTGGAGCCTTTTTCTTTTGATGTGTAAAATGAACTTATTTCAAAACAAATTGTGGATGGTGATAAGACAACTCCAGAAAAATCTTGGAAAACAAAACAAAAGTTTTGAATCTTTGGAAAATCATTTTGCTGTCTTTTCACAAAGTTTAATTGGCAGCAGCTTTTTCAGGAGTTTGAGTGGAGTCTGTCAGCTCACATACAGTATTGCATCATTAAGAGACAGTGAAGCACACTGACTTACCAATTCCAATGATGGTATACTGTGACAATTTGCATAGTATACAAGCCGTTATTAGGCTGAACAAACTGGGGTGAAAGGAGGCTAAGGATCACAGTTGATTGACACACATCTGTAGTCACAGCATGACTGGAAGGATTTAGCACTGTAGATATTTTCAGACATCTACAGAAGCTAAGGGGGGGGGGGGGGGTGACATTAGAAAAGAGTGTCGTGAGTGAGTTTTAGGTAAAATGACATTTTTGTAGTTTTGTCTGTGCATTCAGTAGAAAAACATGTTGGCTCAGCACAGCAGAAGCCACAACAGATGAAATATGCTCTCCAGCTACAAAGTTATGATACATGATACCTTCTTTGCTGGCTTGGTAATATTAGCCACTGGTAATCCTGTAGTCATTTATGCTCAGAATTGGAGGCTGTGTGAACCCTGCAGCTTCACTCTGAGAACTGGAGTTCTGGATGGAAGGATGCAGTTAACAGAGTTTGGCTAGTTGCTGATGGGTCAGTAAATCTTTCGAAAATGCTGGCTGAAATTAAGAACTGTCCTTTTAGTGCAATATTGGATGTCCCTGAAGACTGGAACTCATTCACTTCCAAGCCCATTCTTCACGTCTTCACCTAATAACATCTTCTACTTCAGTGGAAATATTGCCAGGCCCCAACCAAGTCTCAATGGCTAAAGGATGTCATGTTTTTCTAAAACTGGAAAAGATCAGGTAAGAGGTGAAAGCCAGCTCAGAGATATTCTCTGAGAAATGGCAAACTTTACAACTTACTTTGGTTGTGGCAGCTTTGACATAGCGTTTAGGGCAACTTTCAAACAAACAAATCTGAACTAAATAACAGAAATTAATGAGACAAGGAACGTAACTAAGTAAATACTGAAATGAGTAGCCAACAATGGCTGGAATTACTAATTAGCAAAGCCCACTATTTAATAAATAATTCAATTCTTTGCCCCAAGAGTGCTTCGGAGGTGCTGCTGACTTAGAGTACCAGTACATTTTATATTTATAATTCACTTCAAGCACCGACTGTCTCTGTAAAAAATAAAATAAAATAAAAAGCTCTACTGCCAGCAGTTTTCCTGTTCTCAATTTCAAAACTTAAAATGAAGAAGGGAGAGAGAATGGAGCTGAGAGGAAAAAAAACGGGGGGGGGGTTGAACATTATTTCCCTCATCGAGAAAAAAAGTCGCAGTGAGAGTCTGACTTCACTTCTTCCCACAGGTTCCCATGGTGATTAGCAGAATAATGTCATGCCGGTAAAGTACAAGATTTTACTTTGTTTTTTCATTCCTGAAGGGAGCTCTTATCCTAACTTTCATTTCCAAAGGATTACATTTCCCGTGGATTTAATTGCGATCCCTCATACACCAGTATCCCTCTCGTCTAACCCACAGTCTCAGTGGGGGAATTCCAGCTCAGTGGTCTTGTCTGTCTAAACCACAGCAATAGTCCTGTCTACCTGAGCTGCGCTGCTGTCTGCTGCTTTCTAGCCTTTGTGCTGCTGAACTCTGGCTGACCTGACAGTAGACTGGTTTAACCCAGCAGTAACCCCACATCCACTTGTCTCATCACCCCCACCAGCTCAGGAGTAATGCAACCACACACAACACACAGACACGCGCACACTCGCTTTACACACACGAAGCACACACACAGCTCATTCACTCGAGCCCCACGGTTGACTGGCAGAGTGAATTGCCTCGCACTAAATAAAGTTCTCATCCATTTTTAATCATGTGCGGAAGAAGCAGAAAAAAGGGGGAGGCAGGATATACGCAAGCCTCAAAATACAGTACGCACACAAACAAACAAACATGAAAGAGTATGTATGCAAGCAATGGCCTGAAAACGATGTGAAGCTACTGTAGATGGCTTCAGTCAACAACACACACTGTGCTGCAGGGGGGCTTATGGCAAAGGGAGCATATGGCTCTTCAGAAATTGTGCGGCTTATGAATGAAAATCAGTCTGCAGATGTTTGCTTGTGTCCAAATCTTCCCATGGAGTGCATTTACCGGACACGTAATAGGGTCTCTTTCCTGATGAGTGCTTATTACGGTGTTGTCTGGGCAATATGAAACTCGAGATGTTCGCGGGTTTAGTTCTTGCCTCTTTGACAAACACGTCCAAGTATGTGTCAAAACATCCACACACTTCAAACGCACCCGCAAGTCACAGCCTTGCGAGATCATCTGTCGGCCACCCATCTCACGCCGATCGTTTTCTATGCTGAAAGCACACGCTGAATGGTTGAAATCTGCAAATATAATTCAATCCATTGCTTTACCTGGAAAGCATATTCTATTCAGCAGCCAGTCTCTATTTCCCTTTGTAGGAAATTTTAACTTTTCGAGATGTACCTAATGTCATCTTCTGTGCAGTGATTCATTTCTTCTCTCCTGCATCTCCCATCTGTACTCACTCTAACATGTCATCAAAAACATAAACCAGAAAAACATTATCCGTATCTAAGAAAGATGTTGTCAGGGCATTGGATCTCAACTTGTCATTGCTTTTACAAAAAAGAAAAAAAAAAAAAGAAAAAGAAAAGGTGATCTGGGAACTGATGCTTTTTGCACCCGATAAAAAAAACAACAGCTTAAAATTTAAATGGGAAAAATGCATAAACACAATGCACTACACAGCAGACAGTATAATGGCAGCAGAGACATGCATTAAATAAACATTATTGTAAGATGGCTTCTAAATACAAACAATGTTGCACATGGCAGAAAATCTGAATCACCCATTAGTTGAGTGGCACATTTGTTTCCTCTTTGTCAAATAAGAGGCGCGACAGGAGAAAGGTAGACAAATGATTGCTGCACTGTAATGGGACTCAAATAATGTGCTGTGAAGCACTGTAGTAATAGTGTCTGATTGCGTGTCTGGGCTGATGATGTCTGCCAATTCGTGTGTGTTTGTCAAGTGTATTTGCAGGCTTGTGTTTATGTGTTGGTATATACAGTAGCTACGCATGTGTGTGTATATATACTGTGTATGGCTCTGTGTACATTTGTAGTTGAAAGTGGCACTAAGAACATTACATGGCTGAGCGCTCCGCTGACTCCCAGCAGGGCTTTTAGACAACTTAGTGTCCATCGTTTTGTCTTGTAACACACCAACACACACACACACACACACACACACACACACACACACACACACACACCAACACAAACACCAACACACACAAAACACACACACACACACACACACACACACACACACACACACACGCACACACGCACACTCATGCACACCAACACCTACTCTGGGTCATTGTGAGGTTGCAGTTGTGTGCGTTCTTGCATGCGGGCACAGGCACACGTTTGAATCAGTGTCTGTATGAGTGACAGCTTGCCCTTTACTGCAACATAAACTCCTTGCACAGGCTGGTCAATCAAGATCAAGTCAGAGAGTGGTAGGCGGTGTAACACACTGTTTTGCTCTTTTATCAAACTCAGCACAGTGAAATGAACTAATTCCTAAAATAGTCTAAGAAAAGGATTCCTGCTGTGATCAGTAGATTAGTGAAAACTTTTCATCAACATAGCTGTGTAAGCTTCAAGGGCAGACTTAAAGTGACACCTGGTCTGCCAGAAAAAAATAAAAACTGTCTGCATAAAATTAGAACAACTAAATTGAGTTTTCAAATGATAGAAAATAATGACATTGGTTGCCAGCCTAATATCACAAACATTAAATGAACAACAATAACAATTATGATGACAGGATCAAACTTTGCTGTCACCAAATATTTTACTTCTGAGGTAGAGGTAAGGATGACTGAATTTCAGACATATAATAGTAACAAAGAAATATACAAACATATCGACATAATGACTATTAATACATATTTAAAAAAAAAACACTAACACATTAACAGTAATTTGACAAACAACTCCAACTTAAAAGCCACTTACCATTTTTTTCTGGAGTTTCACACTTATCACATGGCCTTCATCAGTGATTTGAGTTTGTTCAGTTGTTTGTTCTGTGGCTCTTATTATGAAGCATCAAAGTTTATTCTTGACCTTGGAAACAACAGTGTGATAAGATGAGCAAACTCCCATGATGAAGATCATTTAACCATGTTGAAAGCACTGGATAAAATCGGGGAACAGCAATGACTCTTTCTGTTTGCACTTTTTTAATACAGTCGTCACCTTAACTCTCCCTCTCTACTAAGATTTCAATGTTTTCTATAGCAATACCCTAAATATTGGTTTTAGTAACAATTACATACTGAAACATATACCACCTTTTGGAAGGCTGTCAATATTTAACTTTTTAGGTGGAAAACGGTATCACTGCACCCCTGCTGGACACACTGATGTCTTTTTCTACTTTGTAAACAACTTTGAAGGAACATGGGGCTGAATTTCAAAAAGCCGACTTTGTAAACTACATCTCCTGTGTCTTCTCTTCGACTACTTTCACCTACTGGAGGCCACAAATCAAACTGACAGGGTCAGAAAAGCCAGTTTCATGAAAGAAACAGCAACATTTTCTGAGGGAACCTGTGATTGATAATTTATTAATCCTGCACTTTCCACCTATGCAACCTCACACTCACACACACACACACACAAACAAAACAAAACCTCAGCCAAACCTCTTGAGATTATTTGCATGAGCATCTGTGTTTTGGGGTTTTGTTTGAGATATGCATACATTAATGTGCTGGTTTCAGAGGCTTCATCAGCCATAAACATTGCCATCTTTGTGTGTATCCCATTGTTAATTGATGCGAGATAAAACAGATACTCCGTCAGCCAAAGCAGCCTCTCTGCTGTGTCAAATTCATGATTAAATACATTCTCCGCCTTAAAAGGCATCAACCGGCGCCTGATAAAATGGAATACCGAAGCAACACCACTGTCACACGGTGCAGGCGGCCCCCAACGGAAAAAACAGTAATTACAGATGGCAACAAACGCAGACTTCAACCCTGGGAGATTCCTCCATGTTTTCAGAGATGGCACAGAATTCAGAGCAGGTCCTAAGAATGGTCCTTATTAAAATGCTCAAGACAGATTAGAATGAATAGAGAATGCTCGCCCTTTGAATGCTGATTAAAATGAATACGGAATTGCTTCTTCGAACGCGGAGCGCTATGCAGTGTACAGTGAAACTACTCAGACTGTAGCTCTTAATATTTAAAGCGTGCTATGTGAAATTCAGAGCTGAGGGTGGCTGAGGAGCAAGGGTGAAGCGGGGGAAGGAAGAAGGGGTTGAGGGGGAGGGCAGATACGGAAGCAAATGGAAGAAAATGCTTGATCATGACTGAAACAAGAAAGAGCAAGAGAAAGAGCAAGAGAGAAGAAGAAGAGCAATACGTCCAACCGCCGTTATTCGTTTTCATTTGAGCCCCTGAACCCTGAATGACTTCCCGTGGGTAGAAACAGCTTGTCAGCGCTGTGTGTGTGTGTATGTGTATGTGTGTGAGAGAGAGAAAGAAAAAGAGAGCGTGTCCACGCTTACATCAGCAGTTCAAACACCTCATTTCACCGCCTCAGCACCCCTCAGTATTGCACCCTGTTCTCTTTACGCCCCATCTCTTTTCCTCTATTTCGCCTCCACTCGGCCACAGCCCCACTGTGTCACCAGGATGACTATTTACTCTTCCTGGGTGATGCTCACAACACTCATTTCTCCCTGTCTGCCCACAGCTCTTTTACTGGCCTTTAGTCAGTCAGTCGGCCTGCTTTGACTTATCTGACTGGTTTCTTGACTCGCTGTCAATCAGCCTGCTAGTCGTTCACTCAGTCAGTCTGTATCTCTGACTGGCCTTCCTGTCAGCCCATTTGTCAGTCTGTCTCGTGGATTCCTGTGAGTTCCCCTGCAGGTCGGTTTTCTCGTGGTTTTAAAATTATTATTTCTTCTTTTCCCAGGAAAAACTATCACAGAACTGCAGATAATTATAACAACACTTTCATTCAGATCTTTTGATTTTATTTTTTTCCATCTTTATACTGATACATGAATTAGTTCAGCATTGAGGTGTCAACATAGCTGCATCATTACTATGATGATGAACAAAGGTAGCTTAAACTGAGATATGAGCCACAATCCAACTGTTAACAACATCAGCACATCATCATCATCATCTCTTGTAATGGCCAGTCATCATTGTCTTCACCTCCCTAACAGTTACTCTGGAAAAATAAAACAATGCCAGACTTACAGAGTCATCTATTTTTCAGTGTGTCCTCTATTTTTAATATGTCTGAGTGGTTATACATAAGCGTATGAATATCTCTCAAGTTCTGCAACAATTTTGGCATGTTGCTTAAGTGGTTTGAGGCACCGGAGCATCGTTCACAGATGTTAAGTTGAAACTTTAGAGCTATACAATCAATTCTCCATGTGTTGAATGCTGCTCAGCACACTTCGTTGGCACACTATCTGGTTGTAGACGCCAGTATTCTTCAAACAAAGTCATTGTCAGATCACCAAACATAAAGCTGAAACGCTCTTACTCCAAACATACCAAGACCGACAACTGACAAGTGCAACCACTTCACGCAGTGATTGGCCAAGTGCGGGGGATGAGACACAAAGGAAGATTTGACTCTCTCTAGCTCTCTTTTTCATTTCTTCAACTCCATCAATGCTTTCAAAGACTTTCAAAGACATGTGGTCCTTAGTTTCACACATACCCCAGCCTTAAGGCATTTGTTGACCTGGGTTTTCGCTTAGAACGACAAGTAACTAGACAGTTGATCCACTTACATTACCGTAATAACAGAATTTCAAGGTCAAACCCTTGCTTTTAGCTATGACGTGTCCCTTTTCAGCACAGCAGTCTTTGATATACAAACACAAAAGTGTGCACAGTCGCACAGAGCCTAAAAATTGCAGTATTTTTTTCCCAGGAAAGGGGAGTTAAATTTTATTTCCCAGTATTCAACCCGAGCCTGAACCACCATCCCCTCTTCTAACAGCATAAAGTGCTCTTTGTGTTAATCAGTTTACTAATCCCACTTAAACTGCACAGTTTGAGACCCATTAATTACACAATACAGCATGAGTCATGGAACACATAGCTCCCATATATCTTTATCCAACTCCTTAATGGCACTCTGGGTATTTGTGTACGTCTGCATCTGGTTGGTGATGTGCAACCAAGACTGTCTGTGTGTGTGTCTGTGTTTGTGTGCTTGCATAATTAAATTCCTAATGCAAACATTTGCAAGGTGTGAGCTTGTGCTCTGGCTGTACACATGCGTGCGCGTGTTGCTGCCTTTGTAGCTCATAAGTCTTTATTTTGCTCTCATAATTAACAATCCAGCTTCATACATGCTCATCCTCTGTGACAAATGAGGTCTGTGTTGGCCATGACCTAACCAAGGTCCGTTGTCTGTTTTAATGCTCCGGGGAGAGGAGCTGAGAAATGGGTCAGGAGAAAAAGAGGGATAGAGGAGTGTGTGAGCTTGTGCTGACCTGTGCGGGTTATTAAGGCCAGGATTCATGTTATTGTAAACCCCACAGAGAAAAGACTTGGCTCTGATTCAGGGGACACTCAGTAGAAATAAAGAGGGCTCAGATAATGGTGGCAACATTGCCTCCCTGTTTAATCTCTTATAGGTGCACTGTAGACGCCATGAGACAAACAAAGTCCAGCTTTCAAAATGGGTGCACTTGACTCCTGTGAGATTTCATTTAATCATATCTTTTCATCTTTCTCAGTTTTCAAAAGTGAACACCAGCTTATACCAACCTTTTGTTTTGTTTTGTTTTTGAGTTTTTGCCAGTATTTCCGTTTTCTTTACAGCCCTCAAGTAACTCCCACTCGTACCTAGTGAAGAGTCCAATTTTGCCACTTTTCCTCCCTTCTGATTGCTTGTTAATGCATTGCCGCCATAATAGATGAATGCAATGCAGCACCTCACAAGACAAGTCTCAGTGTTATACTTTGAGATGCTTGACTGGGTTGTGCGAGTCGCTGCCCCGGTACTAATGAAAATCAGAAGATGAAACTGATGATGAAAAGGAAATGTAAGACTGACAACTGTTGAGGGACGGGGATGTGGAGATAGCAGGAAGAATTTCTCTCCCCCGTCGAGAAACATGTCAGGGCCTGTAATGAGTCTTCCTGTCTCATATGAAATGAAAGCACGCCATTATCACGACTCCATCATTCTCAGCAAAATTAAAGGGTGCTCCGAAAGGAGAGGGAGGGTGGGGTGCTAAGCTGAGGACATGAAATCATCATAAGAATACCTTCCAATTTCCAGAAATATTGTCTCCTTTTCGTATATGCATTACATAGGATCTCCACGTGAAAAAGGGATATGATAAATTATATTTCCTAATTTTTTAAGCTAGAATCATTTTGAGATGAGTGTTTCCCATGTGCCAAGGAAAAATCCATTATTAGCAGCAAAACTTTTGTATTGACTCCCACAAGAAAGATCAAGAAAGAAGATGAAACATTGCCACATGTAATTACCAGAAAATTCTAACTCTGCTTCACTAAAAATAGATGTGATAAAAGTAATGGATATGGATAATTTCTTTTGACAAGACCAACTATGAGGGGAGAAAATATGGAGAACCATTTGTTGGGTTGGACATTATTTAGCTCCTACCCCTTGCCGACTCTCCACGGTCACTACATCATGGACGTCAATATGAATTATGTTAAAGCATCGTCAAGCTCGCTGGCTTTGATCTCAGCCCCGCTTTATTTAGCTTATGATGATGAACCTACAAGAATCTCATCAGCGCAACCAGAATGAGCAGCTATAATTGTCTTTACAAGGTCACAGAGTGATCTTTTTTAATTTGAAGGCATTGTTCATTTGTTTCAGCTAATATCATTGGACAAACTAATATCATTGGACAAAAGCGGAAGATGGGTTCACCCTCAGGGGGGCCCCGTTCCTTTCATGGTCTTAAGCCCCCCAAAAAAAACAAAAAAGGCCTATATTGGAAAGAAAAGAGAAAAGTAAGGCTGGCGACACATTCGATAAAAAACTGGGATTAGTGGGACTAGTGTAAAGCAGTATGCCATCAGAATATACACATGTAAATAAATCTATATTTGAGTAAATGAAAACCTCTTGCGATGGGATCACATGTCAGCATGTTCCAAGTACTCAGTTGGACCACACCCATGTGCAAACTCGACCTTCGTCTTCGTCTCAACTACACTCTTATAAAGTTTTGTGAGATTACACGATTGTGATGCTATGACGTTGACAAAATATGTCCACAGTCGGACAATACTGAAAGCCACCACAGTAGGTGTCCCCAGGACCACATTTTACCATGATGACACACATACACACACACACACAGACTCACAAGGTGAAAACAATACCAGCCACACTGCCGCAGCTGGTTAAAAAAAAAAAAAAAAAGAGAAATTAGACTTGTTCAGACAGGAAAAAGGTTAAGACCACTTGCCTCAGGAACCTGCTGACCTAAGGTGACATTCAACCCCGTGTCCTCCTCCCTTGTCTCCCTCCATGTATTTCTGCTGCCTCAGTGAAAACAACAAGAGGTGCAGACCTCCCCGCTGACCCTTTAAAAAAAAAAAAAAAAAAAAAAAAAAAAAGAGAAAAAAGGGGAGGGCATTAGCCCAGTTTTTTTGAAGCCATTAAGGAGAGACACAAAACCCCGCTTTCACCCTCCAAACCTCAACCCAAAAA
>JBBMJY010000009.1:7315407-7338064 GCA_037833715.1 Toxotes lorentzi
ACCCCTTGTTTTCCTTCCTTTTTTTCCTTCCTGTGTTTTTTTTGCCTCCGGGGAAAAAAAAAGGGGGGGAGAACCCCCCCCTTGCCCTTTGAAAAAAAAAAAAAAAAAAAAAAAAAAAAAAAGGAGGAAAAGGTAGGGGATTAGTCCAGTGTGTTTTAGGACATTGAGGATGGAGCCAGAAACCTGAGTTCACACTCTAGCAATTAGCCCAACTGCTGTGCAGTGCATGGGAAGCTATCAGTCACTGCACTCAGTCAGAGTCCTGTGTGTAGATGTGTGTTTAGGTACAACACTTCACTCTATCGACCGGTTATGAATCAATCAAAGATTTCTGTGATGCAACCAGGAGACAAGTCCAAACTCTGAATCACTTATCAAGTTGACATCTACCTTGATACACAGCAGCGCTCAAGGTGGTGATGCATCACTTGTTTGGGCTTTAGGTGTTCGGTGTACATGACTGTATTTTTGGTGTACTATTGAGTTTGTGTTTGTGTCACTGAGCTCACAGATGTTCACTGCATGAGCATGCAAAAAATGTCCATAAACTGCATTCTTGCTTGCAATGGGGTTCGTGCCTACGTGTATCTGCAGGGGTCGGAGCTAGTTTCACTTTGTAGCATCTCACAGCAGAATGAAATGGAAGATGAAAAGGGCTGAGGCTGAGGGCTCCAGGAGGAGAGATCGTGGTTTTTAATCAGGTCCTTCGTTCTTCTTCCCCTGCTGTGCCGAGCGCTGGGCTTTAATTCTGCTGCTCCCGTCTGCTCTGGCATTCCTCTGTTGCCATGGCAAAACCACACTTATTCTCATTCCAGTGGCATTCTGCTTAGTCTGTGCCCAGCAAACACCTAAAGACATCCACACATGGACAGGCAAAGGTGTACATGTTTTTTGAACGCATGCATGTAGAACCACCAAGTTACAATTACTGAACACAGTGCAATACACAGGTATATACATATACAAGTAGATAGACATTGCCACATACTCACTGAGCCTGTACACACATCAACTGTTTAACATGTGCAAGCGTGAAGAGGCTTAAGCCTCGAGCTTTCACTGACTTGAATGCAGATTCATGCTTCAACCATCTGTCAGCTAACAGCTCTCCATGTTGGCTGCATGTGTAATTTGGATCCTCGCAGGCCGATATGGCATCATGTTGAATCATATATCTCACACTGGGTATGCCAAATTGTATATCTCAGACTAAGTAGCCCCATCGAGGGACCGAGCCCCAGGCATCTGCCCTTGGCTGCTGGAGCACTGTCTGACAACAGCGGGGATAGGAGGAGGTTAAGGAGGGACAGAGGAAAGTCTGGAAGAAAAAGAGAGAAAAGGGTGTTGAAGAGGAATGGTGGCTGCAAATGAAACAGGAGAGGTGGAGATGAGGGCATCGACTTTACGGCTTTGTGCCGCACAACACCTGTATTGGATGCCAAGAAAAGGTGGAGAGAACACAGAAAAAGGTCATGTTCAGGGATAAAGCATAAGACAACTGAGTGAGAGTGAGGATTTAGAGAAGAAAGAAGGTGAAAAGTGGATTGAGGATATTGAGGTAAAGACCATCTATAGGTGACTACAATCTTTCCTAGTGACTGGAACCACAGTATGCAGTTAGGCCATGATCAAACCTGTAAACAAAACTGTACAAAGCAACACAGATGTAGTCACATAGTCTGTAGTCACAGATAACAAAACAGATCACTTTTTGATTGAGGACCACTAAAAGTTACTTACAGATAGCTGAAAAGTGCCTACACCACCAGAATGTTTGTTGGTAACTTAAACTTTAACTTAAATCAGTTAACTTTTTAATCACCTTTTAATCAGTTTATTCACAAAAATGTGTGTAACAGTAAGTGTGCAACCATCTTCTTCAAGTTAAAGAACATTGTACATTGATTGCTGTATTCTTTCCACCTCTGTATACCTTAAAGCGATCCCTTCATAGTGTGACTACAAAATAAGAGACGAGGGTTAAAAATTTCAGTCCAAAGTCCAGCTGACGCTGATATGAGGCTTCACTTGTAAAAGTTAGCCAAATCAAGTGGGTAAAAATCTGCCTTTTTATTATGAAATTAGCTCCTTGTTTTTTCCACAGACTGTGTTTCAGTTGTGTTGTCTTTCCTGGCTATCACATGTAGGATTGTTGTCAGCAATAACCAGCAATAAACCTACATGCAACTGCCAAAATAAAAATACCCTCTTAATTTAGATAACGGAGACTGATGAAGCCTCATATTACACTCCTCTCAGCTGAACTTTTGAATGCAGTTCTGCATAGAATGAAGATTGTGTTTTGACAAGGGAGTCTTCAGGGGGCAAACACAAATCCATACAGTAAATTTTTTGCAGGTGTTCGGTAACAAAAAGAGTCAGGTCAAACTCAATCAGAAGTAGTTCATTCAATGTGTTGTCTGGCCACATCGGGGGGAACAAAATAATGTTTATATCAATGATAACGGCGCACAAATGGTCTTCATGGTGTGAAATTTGGATTGTCGCTTTTGGAAAGTTACAGAAATAGTCAGACACGGTGGGGGTGGGTTCTCAGAAGCTATTCAACTATCCAAAAAGCATTTCTGATAAAGCATGCTGGCAGCTTAATCTGCCCACAGAGACAAAAAAACAAAAACAAAAGAACCTGCTGATATCTTGTTTTAAATAACTGTATTTTTGTCTGTCCATGCAGAGTAAATTTGAGATTGAGAGTAAGATTAGATTGGGCTAAAACTGATAAAGCAGTGTACAGGTACTTTTCTGTCTTTCTGTGGATTTTGTGTGCTGTGTGTGTAGAGTGTGGTCTGTCTATGAAGTGATCGCTTCATGGCCAGTGTGGAGAGGAGAAATTACTACAGCAAACAAGAACTCTTACAATACACATGCAGTATGTCACGTTGTACTGTTTGAAAGAAAGATACAAACTCATCCTTTGACTTGAAAAAGATGGTTATATACTCAGACTGTTTGTCAAGTTAAATAACCAACGAAAATGTACCCACAACAAAGCGTTTGTGTAATTTGCAAGAATCTTAGTCGTGTGGATTTATTTCTGATCTGAGCAGACTGGAAACCAACTGCCAGTGTTTGCATTGAAATTATTTACCAGCCAGTCTTTAAAGCTAAAGCTTGGTGGGTGGTGTCCCAGTATGTTGTTTTTGGCCAATCCGCTTTTCTCTGAAATATTCTATCAACAAACATGGACAGTTGGTCCTAAGAAATAAACAATTACGTGTGGCACCCTGCTGCCTGAATGAACATAAAGGACATTTATTGTTTATTAAATTTGAATTCCGACTTACTGTGCTGTTATGTACTTTATTATTTTAGGTTTAATTAAGTGATTGTGATTCTTATTCACAAATATCACTTATAATCAAATGCAGTATACTCATGCACAGAGCAAAAATGAATTGTCAACATGTTGTTTCGACCTGTAGAGTGCTCAGTGACGAGCAAAGCAACCCTTAACTTTTATTTCATTGCAACTGTTTTTCACATGGCTGATAGGTGATACATCAGTGTTAATTTGATTTTGTTTATCTGCCTATTGAGTTCACAGAGAAAATTGGCCCAGCAAATTAGCATTGATAGATGACTTGCCGTTGTTAACGAGTGCTATGGTGGCAATCCAGTGATTATCGCCTATCTGTTCTTTAAAATCTGGCTGGCAATACAGAAATCAGAGAATGACGCAGAATCTCCAAACACGCTTTATATACGTCTGATTGTATACGACGAGGTTTAGCAAGCAGGTGGGTAAGATGGAAATGAAATGGAGGTGAAAGATAGAGTTGCTGAAAGGATAAAGGACACAAAGTAAGAATGCAAGAGGATACAGGGATAGAATACGGAGAACGAAGATGAGTCACAGACAGGGAGCAGAGAAAGAATGAAGAATAAAGATGGAAATTACAACACAGAATAGAAATGATAAACAGGTGAGAAGGTCGTCTCGAGATCTTTTTGATTGACCCAAACCTCTGTCCTGTGCCAAGTATTCCTCAACTGTTCATGTTATGGTAGTTCTTTATAAAATCCTTGATGAAACATAGCAGGAAAAAAAAAAAATCACTCCGGGCATTAAGCTCAAAACACAAATAACTTTTCCTGCGGCACTTACAAACACACACTCGATAGAAGCATGTGTTTTGATTCTGTGTCTAATATAAATCCATAGTGTGATGTACAACTTTCCATAAGCACGAGCCGTTTGTGTCCAGTGGGCACAGCTATGGTATGCTCATGCGGGGTTATAAATAGCTAATGTACGCACGCTCTGTTTGCCTGCTGAAATGGATATTCTTTAAGCAAACAAATAAGCCTGATCCTCTGTTGATGGATGGGTGTACGCCACAGGGTGTAGGTTGTGGGGAACAGGCTGCCCTGTAAATGACGGCTTCCACAGCAGCTTAACAACGCTTAACAAATATAAGCTTACGCAAAAGCTACATTATATAAATGATTCCTACTGACCTCCGGACACTGACAGTTTCTGTGTGTGTGAGTGTGTGTGACACGCGTGCTTTCTCATTATAGACTGTCAATACATTGATTAGCTAAGCAAAAAAAAAAACAAACAAAAATAAACGTGTACAATTTGTACTTGTAACTGCCAGCAACACACCCTGTGAGCCAATATTCAGCTGCCAGCTCATGACTACAATGATAATTTGTACCACAAGAGGTCTAGACTATTGAGTGGAGACTCATTTACCTCACTGTGTTGACAGGGAGGGCGCTCAATGTGCAGATGCTCGTGTGTGCTGCTGTGTTTGTGTGCGTGTGTGTAATCATGCATGTGTGGGCAACAGGACTCACTCATCTCTGC
Source organism: Toxotes lorentzi (assembly GCA_037833715.1). NCBI lineage: Eukaryota > Metazoa > Chordata > Actinopteri > Toxotidae > Toxotes > Toxotes lorentzi. The sequence continues at coordinate 7,320,242 of JBBMJY010000009.1, forward strand.
CAAGGTCAGAGAAGGCAGCTATATTCATTAGCCGGAGCCACTGATTGTGTATTCAGAGGGAATTTAGACTGTGTGACTACAATGAAGATATTACAATGGACAAAATGCTCCAGATGTAACAATATTTCCCAAGCTCATCAGTGAAAATGCTGGTTGGAAACCCTACGGTGTGTTTTTACTGTATAGCATAATTGTCCTCTGGCATCAAACATAATAGTCACTGTTTTCTTTTTTTCTTGATTTCACGGGAACCAAACCAAAAAGCTGCGGCCTGACTCTTAAGCTGTGTGCCGATATGGCACTCAAAGGGCATGTGTTCAACTCTCTCGTCAGAGAGAAAATTGGCCAATCTAGAAAATAGTGATGTGAAAGCTACTTTTGTAGAACATACTGTGCCACAACGCCATAGAGAGACCTGGAAAGAGAAAGAAAGCATTATTACAGTCTATGAGGCCCATTGTGGCCAGAAGAAGAGGTTGAGAGAGAGACACACACACACACACATGCATGCATGCACACTTTGAGCAATTGCACACACAAAAATACCACAAAGTTGAATGGAGCTAAATGGAAGGATTGCTGGGTCCAGTAGATTAGAGATGAGATGAGAATCAGGGCAAGGTGATAAAGAATGATTTGTTCTTTTCATTAGTCTTATTCAGAGCTAAGGGGACAAGGATGGAGAGATGGAAGGAGAGAAGAAGAGATGACAGAAGGAGCCAGAGAGGTAACAAGAGACGGAGAGGAAGAGAGGAGGGGGGAGGAGACCAGGGGCAGACAGATGGACAGGTGGACAGAAGGAGGGAAAGAGAGAAAAATAGATGGATGAAGCACGATGGAGGGATAATGCTTGATCTGAAAGTAGTGAAGGCAACTCAAGGTCAGATAAAGAAAAAAAAATTAGTCAGTGAATTACACAAAATCTTCTAATTCAAAAATAATCCCACCAAGAGTCAATTTTTAATTAAATCTCTTTTCATACACACTCTTGTTTCTTAGCGCCGTAGACAATTTTCCCATCACGTATCTTTTTCCCATGGCATAACTCTTTCCCACACTTATAAAGGAATGAAAAACTTCTCTTTTAACCAGACTCAATGGCTTGTTTCACTCTTATCAGCCTCCCGCGTCTCTGTGGTTTCTCTGCTGTGAAAGCTTGCCGCTGTTCTGCTCCGGCGAGAGTGCCGAGAGGGCGGAGGGAGTTCCCAAGTCCTCTGTGTCTGCCTCCCTTAACTGCCCTGGGGGTAAACACCAGCAACTCGACCAGCAGCGGACCTCTGAGCTCTTTACCACCCAAGCCTCCAAACAGTGCCTGCAAACATCCAAGCCGAGAATGGGCCCTTTTTACAAGGCTGCTTTGGCCCTCCATCAAAGAAAAGCTATATCAATAAATCTATTTTCAAGTGGGAGAATGAACAGCGTTTTTCTGTTTTTAGTCTGTGATGGACTGATCTTGAGAGCTGAAATGAGGGTAGAATGCCCTCTAATGATAAGGGTGGCGGGAGAGGAGTGTGTGTGATGGTGGTGGGGATGTTGAAGCTGATTAGTTGATTATGTGATGAGAGCTTCTTCTGAGCTGTCTTTAATTTGCTCGGCCAGAAAAGAAAAGTAATTAATCTCAAACTTCCAAGACCTCTTGGGGCCTTCAAAAGCACACCAAGAGTGGGGGGACAACAAAAACGGCAAGCCTTATTGTGAAAATTCGTTTATTAGCTAAATTGGTTGATTGTCTGAGAGGCTTAAATCTGGGATTTCTCCAGCAAAGTAATTTTGAGGATTTTTTTCCCTCCGTTCTTTGGTAGCACATCTTCACTTTGGCTGCACAACCAAAGAGACGGGCCTGTGTAGTAATTTTACAAAAGTGTGTTTGACATTTCCACAAAGGTTGATAACTTGTCCACAAAAATAAGTCTTTTGAGCTGCTGAAACGAGGAAAAAAGGGCAGCACCAAATTGCACAAGATGAAGTCAAAGAGATAAAAAAGAAAAAAAGAAAAAAAAAAGAAGCAGGTATCGTTTCCTGCTTTTCACTCTATATGTCTCCCTGCTGGTTACAAAACTGTCAGAATCCGGGAGAAATGAATAAGAAGATGGTGAAAAAGACGAAGGAGGAAGGACAGAGAAGAGGATGCAGGAAAAATTGTGTGATGAAAAGGAGGATACGATGAAGAAAGAGGAAATGAAAAAAAACAAGAGCTGATGATGGGAGAAGGTTAGCAGTAGGAGAATACTAGAGACTGGATGCATGAGAGAGAGAGAGAGAGATAAAAAGAGGAGACGAGGATGAAGAAAGGTTACAAAGAGGGAGGGATGGGGCATAGAACAAGAGGAGGACAAAAGGAGGAGAGGAAGGATGTCCCCCCTTGTGTCTGACCAGTAAAGGTTTCATTACACTTTGTGCGATAATGCCAGCTAGAGATTGTCTGTGAAATCTAGACGACCGTTATCCCTCCGCTTCCCGTATAACAATGCTGTTTACCGCTGTATCGCTTTACCCTAACAGTAACCTACCTCTTCAAATTACACCCAGAGTGCACAAGGACAACAGCAGACACACAATGGAAATTACAACTGATAAGGAAACAATACACAAGGACAAGCACACACTTAGAAACAGGCATATATAGGAGAAACTTGTGGGTCTTGCGGCCAGGATGGGTCCTTTAAACTACGAAGTTGCCAAGTGAGAGCAGTTAAGTAACGTTTCTACATTGAGAATAGCTGTGTTCACTCACTGACTGCTCACTATTTAATTTAGCCTTCAATAGTTTAATATAGCTTACAATAGTTTATTCAATAGTGCAGTAAATTGACATTTTATGCTTGTTATTGACAACACAAACGGTTATCTTTTATCACCTCTGACAAGATAAAGGTAGTGCAACAGTATTTTTCACATTTACAGGATATGGAGCGTTGCTATATAACTAATTTTCAACAGCAAATAAAATCTTAAAGAATTGTAATTGTGACCTGATTCCATTTACATAAAAAGGATATGTTGTTAATGTGCACAGTCGGCAAGTTGCAAATAAAGTGATACTAAGCCTAGTAAGATACAATAAGATGTTCACTGTCAACACTTTTTTTTCTTCTAAAATATCTGATCTTGCAGCATAATGTCATCTTGTAATGAGTACAGTACATTATTAGACTTTTCTGTGGTTATGTTTAGGCACACACTACTCTTGGTTAAGGTTAGGGAAAGATTGTGGTCGGATTTAAAACAGAAATAGTTCACAGTGACTTAGGACACAATGTATTTATCAACATTTAACCAAAACCACAACCTTTCCCTTAACCTAACTTAAGTGCTTGTGTTGCTTAAACCTAACCACAGACAGGACACGCTGGTGCCATGCATTTCATATACCCACCGTCCACCTCAACCACCTGCCTGTGACTACAGTGCAGTTTATAAATGTAGTACTTCATTCATTCAAAAACAGGTTGCCTCTGAACACAATTTAGCCAGTAATTTTGTTTGCTACTGCAGTGTAGTTGGGAAAACAATTTCATAATATTAGACACTATTTTGACCTTATATGCACTGTTCAGTTTTTGTTTGTTTGTTCTGTTCTCAGTTTTTTCTCTTAACTTCTGTTTGCTATTGCTAATCATAGTTCATACAATTCAAATGTCTCTGTCCTGATCAGTTCACCCAGCTTATACATTTCTCAAGGCTGGGAACACATGTCCACATTTATGGACCCAGATGCAGACACACAGGCAGGCAATTGCAATGAAGTGGTTTTAACAACCCAAAATGTCCAAAACTTACTGATGACAAGGCCAGGGGGGCAAACAGGCACAGATGAGGCAACAGGAACAGGGTCAGGAACAGAATCAAGAAAAAAAAAAAACACACAGTAGGAAGGAAGAGTCCAACAAGTCCACACTGAGCATGAAAAACCTGACAGTTTGGCAAAGAGTTGGTAAAATAGGCCTCTGTAAATAGTGGGAGGGCTGATGAGAAAACAGGTGTGTCAGTGGGCGGGGGAAGGTCAGGTGACTGGAAATGGAGGGAAAGTCAAGGAACATCTAGTGGCTGGATGGGGAATGGCAGTTCATGGAAATTTCCACCAGGAGCCTGTGGTTAAAGGCAGAGTGAGCAAGCCACTAAGTAGTGATTGACATTTGTCAGACTGTTATAGAAAAAAGTATTTTCCTCTAGTTGTTGCAGTCATTTACACTCTTTGTTACTAGTAACTAGTCAGATATTTGCTGAAATGTGGGCACAAGGTGATCAAACGCAGCAGATGAGAATACATCACAACACATTTCTACTTCAGGTGTAGACAGGACGTTAAGAGACAAAATAATGGAGTCGGTGCACATCTTTGTTGTTGAAATACATAAAGTCAACAATAGCTACTTAGTAATTTATTCAGTATTGAGCAATAAATTCAGATTTCAGACGCTTGGTATTGTCGACATAATTGCCAGTTTGCCCCAACACTGACTCTCGAGTTGCACAATGATCATTTTCAGATTTATAAAATGTAGTGTATAAAAATGGCAGAGGGTAAATATGGTGCACTATATAATAAACAGTGTTTGATTTCAGAAACAGCCAGTGTTAGGTGACTGTTTTCGTTGTTGCTAGGTTTGGTATTATCATGCCTGTATATATATATGTTTTTATAGTCATTATGCAATCAGACAGTCGCAGTCTAGTTCAATCAGTTTTACCAAATAGCATTTTGCATTTTTGGGGGGCAGTAGAGTATTGTCACGTTAGACTCCTGTGTTCCCTGAATAACACTGAGGATATTAAAATAATTCTTTCAAATGAGTTCATTGACAACCAGCAGCTTTGAAAGCTGTATTACTGTTGGGTGGTTTTCTCCAGCTGTGGTTTTGAGCTACAGATCCTGAGCTCAGGAGCTTTGGCTTTCACGCTCTAGCCACTTCAGGGCTCATTCACAGCAATGATGATCTCTGCTTAAGACTTCAATAGACATTCATCTCCTCCTCATTCACCACACACACATGCACCTGACGCCTGGAAGATTTGTTTATGTGGGTGAGAATATCTTCACGTACACAGGCTGAGAAACATGCCCGTGAGTACATTCATGCTTACACTTACATACTGTATGTATGGTGTGTGTGTGTGTGTGAGCGTGTGTGTGTGTGTGTGTGTGTGTGTGCCAGGATGAAATGGCTTTGACTGCATTTTCCACACGGCAGATAAGGATCAGAGGCGCCCTGATAGTAGGAATTAGGAGCAGGGAACCCATTGATCTCTAATGGACCGCTACAAGCAGTCTGAGAGCCCATCAGTGTATCCAAGGAAACACGACCCCATGCACACACACTCGTGCACGCACACACTCTACAAAGCAAATAAGACAGACACACTCACTTGTGTTATAAATGCAAGAAATGCTACTGCTAGTATTAGGTTACACGGCCAAAACGCCCCCAGAATCAATGATGAAGGCTTAATTACGTAGGGTGAGAGATGAGACTGTGTGTATATGTAGTCATGCACCAAAATTTTTTGCTGCAGAAAAAGAGAAACAGAGAGAGAGAGCTAGTGTTTCAAGGCTGAAAGTCTAAGTGAAACTGAAAGGTCAGTGGACTAGATTGCCTGGTCGTCCCCATCCTTTGCTATAAGACAGGGGACAGAAAATCAAATTACCCTTTTCTCACGCACGCACACACAATCATACACAAGCCCACAGTAAAGAGACGGTGAAAGATGGCCTCCCAAACGTCTTGATATTGTGTCTCTTGTCTTTCATCGCAGATGAAATGAATGTGTCCCTCCTGCCTCTCTCTCCTCCTCACCGCTCCTCGCTTCCTCTTGTTTTCTGGCCTATTGGGCACATCTATTACCTTCTGATGAATGACACTGAGAATCGTATCTGTGCTTACTACCCTCTCTGTGCAGTGTCAGCAATTCATCCTGAGTCTGAAGCTTCAGGGTCGTATGATCTGCTTCAATAGGACTCCTGTTAATCTCTGCAGGACCAATTAAAAAAGCATTATTGGAGAGGCTTTTCACAGGAATTGTGCATTCAGTGTTCGTGGGTTCTGGTTGGTTTCAATGACCGGAGCAAGAACAAATTCAAATGATATTCGCTTTTTCACAAGGTTAATGTTATGAAATGTCTGTGTTGGTCTCAAGGATGATAAAAAAAAAAAAAAGATTTCATTTCTTTGTTAGTTTCATTGAAGATGTTTTTTCAAGAAAGATCTGTCAACAAACTGTACAAACACTAATAATATTCAAGGAATTTGGGGAAATAAGCTTATTCTCTTTCTTACGGAAAACGGCTAAAAAGCTTGACACCACTCTGATGTCTGTCGGGTAAATAGCCAGAGCCTGCAGGTGGTTAGCTTTGCTTAGCATAAACACTGAAAATAATGGGAATAGTCCGGCACAGAACCACCTGTAGAATGGCTAACTGTCATTTTTACACTTACGTTTTTCTGTCTATTAAACAAACAAGACTGAACGTGTTAATAAGAGAGCTTTGGCGGTGCTGGTAGGTGGATTTTGTTACCGCTGAACGGAACCAGGCTAGTTGTTTTCCTGTGTTTCCAGTCAAAAAGAAAATAAGTGCATTTCCCAAAACCACTCCCTTAATTTTACATCCAAAGTTTTGAAGTCATAAAGTCAACAGGATACTGTATTATAAGACACAAGAAACAACTATAGAGCTTAATAGTTAATCAAATAATCAATCAACATCAAATAACTTTGCAACTATTTTTATATTTGACTAATTGTTTAAGTCATTTATCAAGTAAAAACGATAAAATATCTGCTGGTTCCAACCTCTCATTTATGAGAATATGATGCTTTTTCCAAATACTGTATTTCATTACGAAAATCAGATCGTGATTCTTTGTTTTCTTAGGTGATATACTTGCTGAATTGTGCTATGAAAGCCAATTTGGTCCAACTTTAACAAAAGTAATTTACTGGCTGACAAATCAACTGAGTGGTTTCTCATTTGAAATTTTAACATCCATGTGTGCTACGTCAGCAAGCTATAATGGCTGTTGAAACCACTGGTGGGGACTAACTGCTTCTGAATGATCCAAGTGGATTCCCAGCTGGGCCTGTAAGTGCTACTTTTCAATTCTAACTCCACTTTCTTTCCACTTCTCCGCCACTTCCTTCTGAAATTACATTGACATGACATTGTGATAACCCAGTAATACAAAAGAAAAGGCTAATTATGAGTGTTTAAGCTCCTTTTGTAATTAGCTAAACTTGGAGTTTCTTGCATTTGATCCTAAGAAGTTTCTCTCTAACTCCCCTGACACAAGTGGAAGCAGCTGAACCCAGATGAACCTAAGATGATCTTCACAGGCTACTTTCACGCTTGGATCTCACTGAGGCTGATTGAACTAAAGAAATTTCAGCACTGAAATTGTTGTTATGGGGGAGTTAAAGGATAATTAGAGTTTATTTCCTCCTCAGTCATGTTTTTGTAGCTGGTAGTAAGACAACTATACTCAAAAAGTTAACTGGGAATGCAACATAAAAAATGGGTCAAAAATCATGAAAAGAAAGGACAAGCCCAGTCTAGTATCTGTATGATTTTTTATCTGTGTAGTTATGATCCCACACCTCATGACTTAGTAGTAGAATTACTACTAAGTCATGAGGTCAAATGACTCTGAATGTGAAATCCACATGTAATTATCATCAGACCCCGATGTTCCCTGCAGCTCTACTGAACATTTTTCAGTTCATTTTTTTTCTTTTCCAGCCCACAAATTTACATCTACCTAGTGAATATAGCGGAATATTTAACAGCTAAAGTGCCAGATATTTCCTTCAGGAGTTGGTGGAGACCAAAAACAGAACTAAAAGGAGAGTATTGGATTTACAACCATTAGGTGCCTAGAAACAAGACTCCAAATTATTGCTAATGTTACTTTATATTTGCTGGTAAAAAATAAGCCAGAATGCTTATTGGAAATAAGCAACAGAATGAAAAAAAAAATCCCTATATCGACTTGAAAGGTGATGATAATGTGAGTGTAGTGTTTATTGGTCGCTGCCACAGTCATGTTATTTAAACATCTTGGTTAAGTCTTGATTGTTTAAGTGCTCAGATGCATATCTTTAACTGTAATTGTGTATAATAACTCTCTCTCCACCTCTCTCTCCTTTATAGGTAACTTGGGCCGTTGCCTGTACTTCTCTGATATTACATGTCTTTATTACACTGGAATTCATCCAGCAAAGTTATTCTAATTAATCTCAGTCATACCCTTCAGTTAATATATGTCACTCAACCTGATGATGACTTACAGCCACCCTAAGCAACTCTCTTTGACTGCTGGACTTTGATCATCATCACTTCCCATCCATCTGCTCCTTGATCTACACCTCACTAACTCACTCTCTTTCATTTTCAGTCTTTAACACCACTTTTTCTCTGTGAGTGCTGACTTAACTGAACGCGGCAGTTGTCTCCTTTTAATTTCAGAGCTTGCTAATGTCATTAATAATGTATGGATATTCTAATTAGAATCTGCCCCAGTCGCTTTACAGTGTAAACACTATTGATCATCTGTTAATTAAGTTTTAAATACAATTGACAGGACGTGGAATCGGTGGCAAATATGAACATTCTCATCAAGCCTTTCCCATGCAACCGTTCAATGCTCACAATCTTACACTAATTAAAAAACACTGCTGATCCATTCTCTTCTTCTCTGCACACGCAACACACCACACTTAATACAGAGTGCATAACAAAATAGTCCTGATTGTTTATTCAGCTGTACATGCATGACATCATATGTATAATTTTCATGATAAATCAACGCAAATTTACACACTTAGCCACGAGACATATGAAGCTTTTAAGACAAGCTCACTGTCGTCCATAACAGCTGGTCTCCTAGCACTGAAGGATTAGTCCATGATGCTGTAAGAAAATCCTGAGCCATACTCTGAGATCCCTCTTACAACACACAGACAGATAAACCTGCAGAATGCACGCCCACACAGGGATGCAAACATCAACGAACACACAAACCAAAGCAAAACAAGTGTACATGCATACGTACGCTGAAAAGCAGAAATTATCACACATACTGTATGTACAAATACGTGTAGACACAAACGTGTCAAATGCTAAGTGGAGGCAGTTAGAGCCACAAACAGCGAGAGGGAATAGGCTTCGCTGGAATTGGGGGCAGAGCCCACTGCATACCAAACAGGCAGGTACAGATGGCAACCTCAGGGCTAAATACACCCCAAGGGCCTGTCTGCATGTGTGCGTGCTTGTGTGTGTGGGTTGCTAAAGTGCAGAGGAGCAGCATGTGGTGGAAAAAAAAAAAGGAGGAAAAGGTCAAGTGCTTCCCCAACTGCTAACAGCCACTCCCTCTACACCATATCCCCCTGTCTTTATCTTCATTCTTCTCTATCCTCTCCCAAACTTCACACTTTCACTCTATGAAAGGAGTATGTGTAGAATTACAGTTATCAAACACACACAGAAAGACCTAACGTGCCTCGAAATCAGATTGTCATACTGTACAACAAACCAAAATGAGTGGAATATCATCTTCACAAACCACCTCCATAAGTGTTTTTGAAGATTTGTCATAATTCAACAGATAAGCAGTTGAAATTATTTGTGATTTATGCTGTGATGTGTGATGTCAAAAGGACAAAAATACTCCCTTCAGATTTCAAATGTGCCAACAAGTGGAGCTATTTTTTCATTCTAAATTAATCTGCCAATTATCTTCTCCCTTAATCAATTAAACATCAAAAACACGCATTACAAAACATGAGAAAATTGCCTGTCACAATTTCCCACAGCCCAAGGGGATGCCTTAAAATGTCTTCTTTTGTCCAACCAACAATCCAAAACCCAAAGATATTTACTATTATGCAAGACAAGGAAATTCTCATTTCAGAAGCTGAAACCATAAAATAGGTTGGCATTTTAATTGGAGAACTGAGTTGAAGAATTCATCGATAACCACATTTTTTGCTGATTTATTTTCACTTGATGCACTAATTCATTAACTGAGTGATCACTGCAGTGCTTCTAACAAGCATTACCCAAACAGACTGGTTTAACTGGGGTAAGTCAATTTTCAGTTGTCACGGCTCAGGATTGGGAGGACTCCAATGCACAACTCAGGAACAACAATAAAAGTTCAAAACAGTTGTTGGCAGAAAAAAACAGGCATGGATAAACAGGAAATGAAATCAGGGTGTGGGGCAGTGGTTGGCAACATGCAAACAGGAAAACCGTGCAAGAAGAAGCACGCAGAAGTCAAAGTCCAAAAACAGGCAGGCAAAGCTAAGTAAACGAGGCTGGGAAGCTACAGCAAGGAAAGCACACTAGACAGTCTGGCCTAGAATAGGTGGAAATGGGCCGGCATCTACACTAGGAAATTATTAGAAAATGAGGAGCAGGTGCATAGATGGATGGGGAGGAGTCAGGTGCCTGAGAGGTGGGAAGGACTGGGGGTTAGCGCAGTCCTCAAATTTCTATGCATTTTACTCATAGAACCACATAGAACATCTTGGAAATTATATGTCATTTCTACTGTATTGTAAGAGCAGAACCAAACACGACGGTGTAGCCTAAAGTGGTTAAATGAAAAGTTCTTGTTCCCATTAATCATCTCCCTCAGATTTATCTAGTGCTCCTGTTCATAAAACTGTAAATAAAGTAGTTCAAACTAGCTCCACCTCCAGCAGTTACAACAGTTACACACAGCTGAAACACTGATGCTTCAGTATTACTCATCTAATGATGCCATGTATAATAATATACTGGTCAGAGGGACCAAACCATTACTTTGTCTTTAATACAATTACAACAGAGTATTTGGATCTGAATACCTACTTCCACCACTGAGTATACAGACTGCTGGGTATGCCTGTATTGTCCTTGGCTGGGTTTTGGCTCTGCCCCCTTAGCTATTGGAGTAGTGAAACATTTGTTAGATATCTGTTGTCACAATGACAGCTTCCTTGCAGATGTGGATAAACACTTCCAAATACTCTGGTGATCTGACATCGTGTTGCTCTGGAATCACTCCACAAATCCTGCTGCTTTACTTGTTTTTCACTTTTCTCTCTCTTTACTTGAGATTCACATCAGAAGTCCTTACATATCAGCCATTTCTTACTATCTGTTTCACAAAGGTGTGTTTCAAGGTTGCATTTGAGGGACCTGAGTTCAGAACCTGTTGCCACAGAGATGGCGCTGAATGGAAACAGTCAGTGCTACTTACTGTGCATTAACTTTTCGATTCAGTTCATGGTGATTTCCTGCATTTACTGTGTTCCTTGTGAGACTTGTCAGCTAAAACCCCAAACATCTCAAACAACCATCTTCTTTTTTGCAGATAACTCTCACTTGAGACGACTGCACACAAGGAGGAGAACAGATGTGACTTTGTTTTTCTCTTTAATGAAAGATATTGCAGCAAGGCTGCAGTGTCATTTTTTTCCCCAAGGTTAAAGTGTTCACATTCTAAATAAGAGGATGGACCAGACAGCTTGTTTAGAAAGCACTGATGTTGCAGTAGAAACCCCCGCTGATGTATTATGTTCATTTTGTGCAACAAGGCAGTTAAATGTCACTGATTATTCCTTTAAGTGAGCTGCAGCCTTGGGCACTGAAGGCATCAAAGGGCTCAGAAGAAGCCAGTGATCTGTTTCACACTTTATTTGAGGACCACACAGACACTACAGTCGTCTAGTTTTAATCTTTTTACCACAAAACTCTGCCGAAGGATAAACTTGAAGCTGGTCCCGGTCAAAGTGGCAACTTTACCAATGTTTCTTACGTTCACTTTCTGTGCATATAGCACTGAATTTGCAGTTCTTTAGATATAATATAAAGGAAAATATCATTAATGAGTAACAAATCACTTAATGCTTTATAGATTAGTAACAGATCATTCATAAGAACAAGCGATGAGTTGTGGATTGTGGAAAAATCCCTTTTGGCTGGTAGAAATCTGCTTCTGTCCTAATGTTGCGTCATCTTTTTAGAACATTCGGTGATTTATCTGCAGGAAAACCCCTGTGCTGTTCTTTTCATTTCTTAAAGGGGCTATAATAGATATTTTTACAATAACAATCTATCAACTGTGAATGTGAAACCAATGCGACAATGTGAAAGGGGTCACACTTAGTGGTTCTGGCTCTGCAGCTCCCCTCGGCTTTACAGAGCTCTACTGCTTGGTTCACCCACAACTCTCTCACAGTTTCCTTTTCAGTCTCAGCAGGCAGCGGTTTATAGCGAAAGAATTCTCTAAAAACCAACTGTACTCTACCTGCACAAAACAGCAGACAGACACAGTTAGCAGCTGGGTGTTGAACATAGTAGCATTTACTAGCTAAAGAGCCAGAGTTGGAGTTAGTAGAGACCAAAATCAGAGCTAAAAGAGAGTGATTATCAGACTGTTGGATGGCTAAATAGATAACAATTTGCTGATAGGTTGGCTATTTTAACTTAAAAGAGTATGCCACTGATTTTGCATTGCAGTGCTATAAAGCTGTTTGAGTCATGAGGGACAGATTAACAAAATCAAAAACAATGCACCAGGACCAAAGATGTGTTTTTTATTCCATTCTTTGAAAATCTGGTGCTTACAATGCAACCTGACCCACCAACAGTTTGGTGGTTGTGGCTGCACAGTGTGACATCCATTGAAGTATCCCTCTAGAGCCACAAAAGCCTTTACACAACTTTTTCACATCTCCAGACTCTGCAGGAGATCCACTTTGAAAGGTGATGATGTATTTTTAAGACTCCAGTATTTGTTGGAGCAAATTATGAAGCTGCAGACTTGATTAAGTTTTCTTTATTTATCATGTAGCGTTGCAGGGCTGAAGAAAAGACAACTTAAGGAGAAACGTCAAGACAGTTTATAAGTGGTTAACTAATTTTCTAAGAAGCCACCAGGTCTGGAATAAACAAGTCATTAGGTAGAGGTCGTTTCTCACATTGTAATAATTAATCAAAGAGAAATAAGAGCTTCCTTAAAGACAGAGCTGTTTGTTCCTATTAAAAGATTTTTTTAAATTTTTTTTTTACAGAAGAGATTTTACGTGTCAAAGCACAGGTGGTAAATAATAAAATTAATCATGACTGAATTCCTGGTGTTGTGCATGCTGGCTCACGCCCTACTGGGACACATGACTAGAACAGAGCCATTGTTAATATTATTAGAAACATCTGTGCTTTTCTTACTATGGCAAAATGTCTATGTCTGCTATGAAGAAGGTCCATTAGAACTTAGCCTTAAAAGAGAATCATTACTGGACTTAAAAGCAGTTCTTATATACGCAGACATGTAATATTTAAAGCAGATGCTTTACAGGGGCAGATCAGAGGCATTAGTTTACTCATTGTGTTCATCCCTCCCGTCTTGAGTTTTCTGTTTGTCCTTGTTTTACCTCCCAACTGCTCGCTCTGCATTAACTGCATCATCTGCTTAACCTGACAGACTGAAACTTTGCTCGGCCTGTTGGATGACAAAATCAATAATGGTGAAGGCAGAGAAAGAAACAATATATTGCCAGTTGTATCATGAGTGAAGAGAAAACAACTTCTCCTCTCTCACGGTTTTCCACAATGGCTCAGGTGTGACTGGACTCAGGTGTGAGTGTCTTATTGACTGGGGACGTCATTTAACCGATGGGCTTGTTTTGTTTGTTACATGTTTCTACTGGTGCTGAGGCCACACTGATGTGGGTAGACGTTCATCAGACTGGTGTGTGTCTCTAATTTTAATTAGTGAAGTCATTGAAGCCCCTTCATTTTATCCACTGGCTGTTTCTTGATTTTTACTCAACCTGAAACTGAACTGACGTGTGATGGCTGTTCAAAATATTACAAACACCACTGAATTTAATGCAGTGGTGTGCACTGAGATGTTACTCTGACTCTAAATAAGGTTGATCCAGTATTTATTATTGGAAAGTTTTATTAAGTTTATATCTTCTTCATTTAATTTATGTGTAGTGTAGTATTTACCATTTCTCAATGAATAATCATAGAAGGTAATAATATTTAATTAGCATTGTAGGAAATCAGTTATATTAAATTGATTTGATATCTTAAATTAAATATTATTGTAGCCTCATCATTACCTAACTCATTTCACAAACACTTTCTGTCTTGTCATGCCCCGATGAGCACACCTCAAGTTGACCTGCTGTTTTGTTGCCCACCAGTAGGAGGGGCTGTTGTTGTGGTAATAATAAAATGCCTAAGATATCCCAGTGCCCTTTCCCCTCATGCATGTAACAGAGGGTAGTGAATGCTGATAAGGCTTTTCTCAGGAATCCACATTCTCAAATTCTCCTGTTATCTGTGTTCTTTTCCTTCCTGGCTCACAAGCACTAGTAGTGAGTAATGACAACTTCTGGGTCTATCAGGTTGTGTTGCTGCACAAAAAAGTGTGTTGATTTGGAAAAGCTGCTGGTGTTGCAGGTTTGACCGTCTGTGTCTGAGTGTGCACATGTGTGTTTGTCCATGTGGAGACTCTCAGTGAGTGTTATCCTTTGTCTGAGCAGGGTTGCTGGAGGGGCTGGGACACTGCAGGTTGCTGAGTTGCATGGGAAAGAGGGTGGCGTGCTGTGTTTGTGGACTCAGACAAGCGTGGGGCAAACCCGGTTCGACAGGAGACATCATAGACAGAAAAACAACAAGATTAGGAAACGCCCCTCCCACTCTTCACCCTCTCTCCCCTCACCCTTCATCAGCCAGCTGTCCATGAACTCCTGTCTTTCCTTCAGCCCTTTCTTCCTCTTCACTTCTCCTCCCTTCTTTTACTTCACACCGATCTTCTTCTTTCTTTAGCTCTCCACCTTTGTTCTCTTATTCAACACCACCTGCCCTTTTCTACCTCACAGACCAATTATACAGTTTTAAATCACTATCTGCTCTGCTCACACAGACCTTTCTTAATTCAATTAATTTTTACATCATCACATCCACTGTTTACCTAGTATTTATCTGGTGTTTTCTCAAACAGATGGTTTACTGGTTATGCAACACATTTATCTATGTAAGCATGAATATGTCAGAAGTGCTCTGCACATGTTGCAGCTGAATTCAACATCCTCTCTCTCAAAGGAATCACACTGATCCTCTTTGTAAAGGAGGCGATGTAAAAAATTTTTTATCAGGTACATGCAGAATCTGCTGCTGTTGTCAGTCCAGTGTGCCACAGGCATTTCATTTCATTTTGATGAGGATTTTTTATTTGAGGGATAAAACAGAACTAATATGTGATATCACCCACACCAAACTGTCCATGAATACTGAGAGGAGGTCGCAGGGTGAATACAAATTACCAAAGGAGTCGCTTGTACACATTTTTCTGCCACAGACAAGGATTGTATGCATCCTCTGAGAAAGCGCTGTTGCTCAAATCACAGAAAGAGTTCATTTTAAAAAGCTTTCTCCCTCTTATGTTGGCCTCCATTATGAGCCTGGTTTACAGGTTCACAGATAGCCCTTGGTAACCTGCAAAAGAAAGTAGTTTCTTTAAATAGCCAAAAGATTGATGTGCAAAGTGTTCCAGGGCTTTCAGTATTATCACATGACGCGCAACAGCAGATGGAGTTTGCTCAGATCTCAGTTAATAGATTGAATTATAGATGTTAAAATTTCCTTTTTTATTTTTTTCTGAACACTTAAAGACTTCTCATCCAATTTGCGTTAAAAACTGACTTACACAGTTCATACTTGTCCTTAGAAACAGCACTTGAGGAACAATGGCACCAAGTCCATTTAAAAGCTGTTCTGGTGCTTTCAGTCACATCACATTATATACTTTAAAGCAAACATTGAAGACAAATCTATAAAGAAATCAGAAAAAGAATATTTACAATTCTGTGACAGCTGGGCAAACTCCATCTGCTGATGGGGATCATGTCATATGATTATACTGTAAGTCCCAAACTGCCACTAAATGCACCTTGTGTTTTTCTCAACAGCAAAAAGTCTTAGTGCCTAACAGGAAAGTTTGAGCCCAAAAATTCAGCAGACTCAAATCAGTCTTTTAACTACCAAAGATAATGTAGAGTCAACAAACTGTCTGGTGATTGTCTCAGATCCCAGGAAGTATAACCATTCCAGATTTTCAACTAGAATTTGATAACTTCAGCCTTAAATTTAATTAACTGCAAAATCAGTGGCATACTCTTTTAAGTTAACATGGCCAACTTATCAGCAAATTGTTGTTAACTTAATTAACTTGCCAAAATAATGAAGGTAATTGTGAGAGCTGTATTATGCTAATCAAGGCAATCTTTCTTTTTAAATTTTTTTAAAAAGCTGATGTGTGCCTGGTCACTTCATAATTACCTCGAGGTGTCCTTCCTCCCATCCTGCCCTCTCCCCCTCACTGGTTAATAACCTTTCTCTCTGACAGACAGACAGATGACTCCATTTTACCCCCTCTGTGCAGGTGTCAAATGGATGATAAAAGAGATGAAAGCGGGATGCAATGAAGAGATGTGTAGCTTAGCAAGATTTGACAGAAGCTGAGAGGATGGATGGATCAGCGAAAAGTAGAGAGGAAGGATAGCAGCATTTGTTTGTTACCCTCAACTGGTCTCAATAGGCCCTTTCACACACAAGAAAAACAACATTTGCCAGATTAACTTGTCTCCTCTCATCTCTGACACCTGCAGCTCAGGTTCAACTGAAAGCATCTCAAATTGCTGAGTTGATATGGTCATTAAAAAAATCACTTTAAAGTAAGGTTTTTCAGTTTGGTAATTAGTCTGTTTGTTTTTTGGGTGGTTTTTTTCCTGCGCATCACCTGTGCACCAGTTAACACTTCTGTTTTGTCATAAACACATCTTCACTTCTCCTGCATGTATACAATCTCTGTCTTTAAAGCTGCACCAATCAACATTCTTATTAAGATTAAATAACAATGTGTCACGTGACAATGCCACCTAATTTGCATCACCCAATTTGCATTTCCCCTCAGCTTTATAAAGCACTGGTTTCATAGCCTGCGACTTTAATGTTCTGAATTTCAGCAGTCTTATTGCTCCTATCTGCCTTATTTCCTGCAACAGCAGGCATTTTTTAAAATCCTTTTAAAAAATCCACTGAATTGTGCATTTAGCTGCTTAAAGGCCAAATATTTCCTTCAGGAATTGGTGGAGACCAATGCGGAGCAAATAGGACCGTAAATATGGGACTTACATTCATCAGGTGGCCAGAAACATAACTCCAAATGAATGATAATATTGCTCTGTTTAAGCTGGATGTTTAAACAGGCAATTGTTTCAATTCAGTTCAATTCAATTCTATTTATATAGCGCCTTCCACAATCAAAATTGTCTCAAAGCGCTTCACAGAGACCCAGAGCAAGCACTTAAGGTGACAGTGGCAAGGACAAATTCCCTTTTAACAGGAAGAAACCTTGAGCAGAACCTGGCTCATATGGGGGACCCTCCTGCCGAGGGCCGGGCTGGGTGAAAGGAGGAAAAGGAGGATGGTGGGACAGCTGGGAATGGAGGAGAGGAGGAGAAGGACATGCAGCATACAACATGATACAAACAGGGTTGGCAGTGGACAATGTTAGAGGACCAGTATTTAGATTACAGTTAGTGGACAGTTAGCGGATACTGTGTGCTCAGCAGATTACAGTTATGTTAGGAAACTGTCATGATTATAATTATTTACATTACAGTCTGCATAGAACATTAATCATAGAACAACATGTATCTGAAGCAGAGTGGGACATTAAACATAGTAATATGTTAGAAATGGATAATTGTAGACAATAAACAGCAGCAGGTCGGTGGAGCCAGGACCACAGACAGAGAACATGCAGC
>JBBMJY010000009.1:7365891-7377523 GCA_037833715.1 Toxotes lorentzi
CTGCTTTTCTCTGGACACACCTTCTCCAGAATGTATCCAGGACACACCTTCTCCTTTGCTTTTCTGGTAGAGTGTTGACATGCAGATCACAATGCCCCCATAAGCAACAGGATAATGAATGCATTTGGGCTCCCATGTTCAAACACAACTAGCGAGGCTGTTTACACTTTTAACAGACAATGTTCCTCTCTGATTTTCTAATTTCCCTCTCTAAGTGGCCAACCAGTTGAATGCATCTGTGAGAGCAAGTGCAGAGTGTGTGTTCTTGCATGAGCATGTGCGACGTGTGTGTGTGTGTGTGTAGAGCAGCAGCGTGTAACAGTGTTGACTTCTACTGAGCTGCCAGGCACAGAAACTCATTTAGGCGGCAGCTTCAGTTCAGAGGAGGCCCGAGGCAGCAGTTCCTCCAGGCTGACGCTAAAGATGGCTCACATTTTTACCCCGTTATCTGAGCTCCTCTCTGGGCAGAGCCTGGCGGGAGGCCTGGCTGCCTCCCCATTCCTCCAGGCAAGACAGATAGCAACCAGTCACTGGCACCAAAGAGACTACCCCACGGCTCTCGCTACAGACTCACATTAGCATATCCAGGTGTGAGTGTGTGTTTGTGTGTGCTAATCAAAATGCAGTAGGGCTGCTTAGTGTGCAATGTGTGTGGGCTTAGCTTGAGCTTAATTCCCGGTCAAACTGCAGTGTTTGATCATATTTTGTTTACTTTTGTCGCTCTTATCATCTGAAAGCTACACACAGACATGCCTGCACGCACACACACACACAAATAGACTACGCGTAATCACAGCAGTCCATGTGCATTCACTGGTCCTTCTCATCTATCTCATAGCACATGATGTATGTGAAAATTAGTTGCCTCTACAAACACACAGACTCATACCAGGATGCACACATACTAACGCACACAGTCCGTCAACGTATTTATGACAGCAGGAGCACTGTGCCAAGGGGATATTGGACTTTCTCTTCAGTTATCAATGTTTCGGTTTTGATTGATGACCTTTATTGTAATTATTTATTGAAAGGCAGGAACGGGATAATTAGAAAAGGTCTGGAGGGGAGGAAAGTGCTGATCCAGTGGGAATTCTGAGGAGGAAACCGGAACGCTAAAGGTGATAAAGTTCACAGATCTCCTCAGAATTCCGTGTCAGCGAACGGGGAGGAGGGGGGAGATCTGCAGGAGGAATCAATGATCAGAGCTAATGGCATACTAATGATATAACTACTCATTCACACAGCACAGACACTGGGAGAGGAAGGAAAGAAGGGAGGGTGTGACAGAGCAAGAGGGTGGTAGAGAGAAAGAGAAAGAAAGAAATTTAATTCATGGAGACACTGAGGTAAACGTCAGAGATGCAGAGGTCATAAACTCATTGCTAATCAAAATAAGTCACAGACACAGTAATCTGAAGATCATGCTGGAGAGAAGAAAAACAGAACAATTTAAGAATTTGCTGCTTGTCCCCACTTTGCAGAAGGAAATGGAGTAATCACCAAATAAACATGGTTATCAAAGTCAAATGCAAGTCATTTAGCTGTAGAACTGGGATCGAATTTCTGGAGTTAAATATTGTTTTATCTTTCATGTTGCACATTCAGAGGTTGTCATTATTTCACTGTAATCACAGACTTGATGTATATATCACTTTCAAGAGAACTGAAACTACAACAAATAGCTTGCCATTACTGATTCGTGAGTATTAATAGTGGAAACATAAAATCAGAGTAGTGTAGCTGCTCAATGTGCAATCACTAGCTGAGGTCATGACTCTCATGCTTGTCGTTTTTCCTCCATTTGCCATGCAAAATTGTAGCAGTGATCGACACATGAGCTCTGCCCCAAAACTGGCAACTGGTACAAAACACTTTGTTAAATGATCTTTTGGGACATTGACCCACCCACAGAACAACTATTAAGAAACAACACTAAGAGTCTGCAGCTACGCTAGTGGTTCTGTGTCAATACAGCACTTTACCTATTAAATTTCAGCATCTAATAATGTTTAACAACAGACTACATCAGCACTTCTGTATGTTTTAGCCCCAAGTTGGAGTATGTCAGAGTTTTCAGAAAAAAGATTGACTTGCCCAGTTGTAACATTGAATATGACATGAACTAGCCTAAATGCTAACATGCTTAAAATGACCATGCTAACACAGTGTAAATTAGCTCTAAAGACACAGTACTGGTGAGACTGGTGGGAACGCTTCTAGGTTTGCAGGAATGTGGTCATAAACCACAGAATTGGACAAATTAAAATTCTAACATGTTCTTTGAGATGTTTCACTCAAAACCAAAAACGTGAAGCCCATGGTGGTACCAGAGGAAAAGTCAGGGATATCCAAAGTCACTTGGGTACAACATCTGGGAGGCATGAATGTCCTTCATGGCAATACAGCAAATAGTTGTGGAGACACAGTATTTCAGTGTGGTCCACAGTGGTGGATTGTCATCCTTAGAGCCATCCTGCTAGTGTGACTAAAAAAACACAGAGGCTTTTAAAACTCTGAAGCCAAAATCTGTTCAATATTTACTGTTGAACATGTTACAGCTGTTGTCTTTCCCAGCACCATTTTGTGTCATCGTGACCTGAACATGGAACCAATGGTAATTAAGAAGCAATCATAATTCAACCTAATTAGACAGATACCAAATTACATAGGTGACCTGTGAGATTAAAAAGATTAACTCTCTTAATCAACAGATCCTTTTTCAGTGTACAATCATTTCATATTCAGTTCTTTTTCTTTATTTATAAGGACAACACAAATTAATTCACATTTCTGTAAATGAGCTAGTGTTAGCGGACCAGATAACTTTCAACTGCAGTGCTTTGGAAAGCTGTTCTAAAACCAGACATACAAGCATACTACAGGACTGTATCATGCTGAAAATATATCAATAACAACAAAATTAGGATTCTCAAGAAGTGTACAAGTCACAAGCAGTACAACCTGAAGCAGCAAAGCACTGGTGCAATAATATAACCGATTTTCTAGTGGTTATTAAAAGTGGGCATTAACTTCTTCAGGCAAACTAAAAAAGGCAGTGATTTTTTTTGTTTTCATGTGCTGCAATAACCTGGAAACTGTAAAAGCTGTGTTAACATGCAGCTGGTCAGTAACCAGATTTGTCCACTACCTCCCATCACAAACCAAACATTTGTAACATTTGGACTAAGCACATATTCTATTTTTACTTATTTCAGTTTTAGTCCTTGGACTGGTTCATTTTGGCTACAACAATGAGTACTGGTCTTTCCTTTCATTCCTCAGCACTTCTGCCATGGTGGTACTTTTTCTCCACACATGCACATGTGTAAAAAAAAAAAAAAAGCCTGTTAGAAACCAGTTAGGGAAACAGGTTATTCATATTCTTGACATTTAAGAGCTCAGGTTAATAGAGCTCAAAATAACCAAGTAGTCTTTGATTTCTTTTGACTGGTCAATAGGTTAGGAGACACAAAGTTAGCCAGTGTAAATGTCTTCTGGAGAAGTGTGATGCTGAGGGTATGTGTTCACTTAAATTCATAGTTTTTAAAGGGTTTTTGAGTGTGTGCCACACTAACAACTTCAGTGGGATGAAAGGGGAAATGAGTACTTGTAGCTGTGCAGTGTTGCATCCAAATTAATTCAATCTAAATGCCAGCTGAGTCTGAACAAAACAGTGTTGAATTTACTGTTAGGAACAGTGCAGTTGAACCTCTAAATGAGTGGAGTTCCACAGCTGAACAGTAGGCTTTATAAAACTCATGTGCACAGTAATGAAAAATGCTCCCATTGCAGAGCTTGTCCTCTCATCCTCTCACTGCAACATCAGCCCAAATGCTCAGACAAAAAAAAAAAAAACTCTCTTAAAGCAGCAGCCTCACAACACGCAACGGATATCCTTCAAACACTTAAAACCTGCCAATACTGGCTAAAAAGTGTAAAATTTGACTGATCAGAGCTGCTTGTCATTTGTCTGGTCAACCAGTGTTTAAATGTTATCTGATTGCCACCATGCTTCATATTGACAAAGGGACATCCATCAATGCTAATTAACTCTTTGACTGAACTTAATGGAAGGATGAACCTCAACATAAGGAAGGAGGAACTCCCTTTTAAAGCAGGATGGTACCGTTATGGTGAATGTTCTCCTCTTCATTTTCTTAATTTTGTCTGTGAAAAAAAAAAAAAAAAACTAATGAGAAATAAAAAACTGATCTCCCTATACCAGATTCATGAAATGTGAGAAGCATAAGGTAATAATCTCAAGCGTAAGAAGTGGACTCATGGACCCAGGATGTCACTGGTGCAGTTATTGCAACTGAAACTGCACCTGTGTGAAGAAGATAAAGGATGGAGTTTGATTTAAAACCTGGGACAAAAAACCATCTGTCGGCTGTGTACCGTTCTGCCCAGAGTAGGGGGACAGGCAGTTCCCAAACAACTGAAATGGAAGAGTGGATTGGGTCTGGTTTGTTGCAGCGATCTAAATCATTTCTGTGTTTTTCCGTGGAGTAAAGTCAGTAAATGGTGATTCAATTTACCTCGTGCGCCTTCAAATTACCAAGAAAATCATCTACAGTACAGACCTAATTTGCACTGTTACTTTTTATAGCCAGATGAACAGCAACCTGTCTGCAAACATCAGGAAAAATGCTGAGGTTTGCTCCAGTGAAGTATAAAGTGCTGCATATTTGCAATTTATGAATGATCACAACCAAACTCAGATTTTGTTCTTACAACTCAACATTTCAAAATTAAGAAAATAGGGATGAGTTTCACAAGAATATGTGGGAAACATATTCTACATCCATTATATGAGTGAATCCCCTGGATTGATTTTTCATCCTACACACAAGTAACACAAGTAAACACAAGCCTAATCTACTCTAAATGAAGTTTACCCCATGGTAATAAAGAGGTTCATTCACTCTATCTACAGGGGAACCACAGTTTTGATGATTTCCTTATTGCTTTTGTAATGAAAAAGCTAATTTCTGTTTTATACACTACGACATATAATTTTTGTTTATAATATGATGACTATATAGACACAAGACAGTTGCAAAATACTAAATTATCACACAAGATTCGGGCACCCTCCCTCGCCAAAATATTCTAAATAAACAAAAGAACTTAAGTATGCACACAGTAAAAAAAACCTTAATTTCCTCTGAAACACCCTTATTTCCTGTGGCGAGGGAAGGGAGATAAGGTGAAGACTGCTGCAAAAGAAAATCACAAAAGAGGTATACCAGTGACAGATACTGCAGAGACACAAACAAAGGCATACACCAGAATTTCCTCAAATTTTCTATATGAATACTTATCTGAATCTACCCTCCCTTTCTCCAAAACAACTTTTTTTTCTCATCTTTTCTTCCCCCAGCTTTTATCTGACTGGTTGTTCAGGAAAGGCGCATGTGGCTGCCTCAGTAATGTGACATTTAGACAAATTCACTAGGCGTACCGGCAGGATGCTGCCTCCACTGTGCACGAATGTGTGCAAATGTCTGCAAATACGCCTCTGTCAGAGAGAGAGAGAGAGAGTGTGTGTGTGTGTGTGTGTGTTTTTTTTTCATATGCATATGTGTGTGCTTAAAACTGGGTTGACAATCTGCCTAACTGTGAGAGGTGGTGCAGGCTGTGCTTTAGGTGCACACACATAGAGATACACGTTCTGTTTTGGTGTTTGGCAGACAAGCTGCAGCCCTTTTGATGTTTGTGTTCTCGGTGATCTTCCATAGTCATAAGGCAGCGCGGGAGGCCTCAGATGTTGTTAAAACGGAACGTTTTCTCTTTTAAAACCTACAGGATCCAACTGTGTTGCTGGACAAGCAGCCATTATCTCTTTGCAATAATACCACTATTCTTTTTGCAAGCTTTTTATCCCATCTTACTTCCACATACATGTGGCTGCCTCTGCATCACTTCTCCCTGTCACTACAGAACTCATCAGATCTGTCTGCCTGCGAACATTGAGCAGCCCGAGACAGACGGTCATGGTGAATTGGTAATATGAGTCACAGCTGAGTATTGGAAACATGACAGCCTTCCGCTTTTTCCGCACACGAGCTTTCAAGAACTCCTGCATGGAGTTTTGTTTTGTTTTTTTCCCAAAATGTAAGAATACACATGAACATGCTGAGCAGAGCTATAGAAACTCACACAGAGATACACATGATAGGAATGCAACCACAATGACCACAATGCAGTGTTTAAATTTCAAGGCTTCGATGCTGAGCAGATGGAAATGAATTCTGATATGTCGAAAGAAGAAAGAAGTGGTGCAATGAAATTAGGACTGAGAGACAACTAAAGTGGGCACCTTAACCCCAGAGAGAGAGAGAAAATTGAGAAGAAATGAGTGCAGTGTGTGTGTGTGTGTGTGTGTGTGTGTGTGTGTGTGTGTGTGTGTGTGTGTGTCTGTGTCTGTGTGTGAGGGGCAAACAAGTGTGCAAAATCAAAGCGCTCGTACCTCAATCAGTGAGAGTTCAGATGGAGGGTGACAGAGAGAGTAGCAAAGGGGATGATGAAGAGAGCGGTTTAAAAAGGAGGAGGGAAATTAGACGAATCACTGGAGGCGTCTCTCAGGTTATTTTTCATCTTTTGGGGTCAATTCTATTCCATTACTATTTGTCCTCAGTGGCACAGTTTTTACATCATACCGAAGCTGAAAAAAATCATGGGGGTGAATTTAATTTCTCAATCTCCAAATTGATTTAGTGGAACCTACTGGAGGCTACAAGCCGACCTCTGAATTTAGCTTATTGTGCTTCTGCTGTGCGCTGTCAAGCAGACGGGATTTCAGATCAGCACAGAGTTATGACCTGACTACGCTAAGATGATAAGATGATTAAATATCTAATTCACTTTAGATCATTAACTTTAATCTGCTTATACTTAGGAGGCAGAAGAGGCGGTGGGGGAGGAGAGGGAGGAGGGGGAGAGAGAGGGGAGGAGCTCAGCGCTCTGGCTTCCATCTTTCAATATCCATCATGGGATCAGTTGTGTCTTCACTGTCCATCTGAAAAAACGAAGGGAAAGAAAGAAAAAAAAAATCATGATGGACAACGAGTATTTGCTGTGACTGAGATGACGTCAGTCCACCAAATTTTCATAAAAGCTTAACTAGAGCCATCGTCACTGTAGACTGTACTTGTCTTAAAGGAACATGTCATGGGTTTTTTGGGGTTTTTTTTTTGGTATGTTTCAACCCATCGTGTTTTTTAGATTGATGAGAATGTTTATCCTACTTTCCAAATTGCATTTGTTTTCCTTTCATTTCATGAAAATCATCAAGAGGCTTGAAACCTGTTGATAAGTGATGCACTGTAGAGAACATTTAATTACTATGTTCGTTAAGTTACCTTGTACCTCATGTGCTGCTGGGAAGCCAAGACTTGAAGTCAACTGCTGAACAGCATCATTTTTTTGGTTTTTGCTTGTGTGTGCATGTGTTTTATTCTCCGTCAAAGTAGTTAAAGATTCGAAAGTTGTTCTGAAGCCAACTGTCTTATGTCAGAGCTTCGCTGCAGCCTCCAAAAAGATGCTCAGAAGACTTAATAAAAAACAATCCACTTTCTTAACTGAACTGCATGCTGCAATAACTTTGAGAAGAGCTGAACTGTGTGAACTGGCTCTACCTCTGTTTTAAGCACAGAGGTAGAGCCAGGAGAGGGTTAGCTTACCTTCACACGTAGACCAGAAGCAGGGGGAAACAGCTCACCCAGCTATCTCCAGAGTTCAAAATTTTGAAGTTCAAAAATAGATGTACAAACACCTCTAAAGCTCATTAATTAGAACAATGTAACTGATTTGTTTAATCTGTACACAAACAGAAATGCCAAAAAAGCTGTTTCCCCTCTATGCTACGCTAGGCTAATTACGTCCCAGCTCCAGCTCCATACTTAACACACAGATATGTGAGTGGTATCCAACTTTCAGCAAGAAAGCAAATAATCATATTTCTCAAACCATTAAGCAGTTTTGATGAATTCTGCATTCATACATTAGGGAAAATAAATGTTTCTCTTCTTGCTCTGGATTTAGCACGGACACCCTGGCAAAAAAACCTAAACTAAGGTACTGCATCTTGGCAGCGATCACATCCTAATCAGCTGTAACTACACTGATATGGGAGAGAGGCAGATATTTGTTTCATGTCCTGAGAAGATACCTTGGCAGGTCCATTGCACGATTGAAACAGAGCTTTGGTTACAATTTGCAATCTGCTCATGGCACAGAGACAATACTGAAGCCAGACTCTGCAGCTATCTTTGGAACAATATTGTATTTG
Organism: Toxotes lorentzi; assembly: GCA_037833715.1. NCBI lineage: Eukaryota > Metazoa > Chordata > Actinopteri > Toxotidae > Toxotes > Toxotes lorentzi. The sequence continues at coordinate 7,374,188 of JBBMJY010000009.1, forward strand.
CCAATCAGTCATGCCAATAACGTGTAATTGACATGAGGCGGAAGTTGAGTTAGAGGGCAGATGGGTGACATGGCTGCGATGAAACAGCTGAAACAGGCGAGAGGAGGGAACGTGGGAGTCAGAGGTGAAAACCACCAACAGCCCAGTTATTATTGTCCATTTATTTCAAAGGAGACAAGTGGTGTGAGAGAGGATCGTGTGGATTTCTCTGTGTGAGAACCCGAACCCAAGTGGCACACAATGAAAAGACGAGGAGAGAAAGATGGCGAAAGAGAGGGAAAGAAATTGGTGGAAGAGAAAAAAGAAAGAAATAAAGGGGAGAGTGAGGAGGAAAGAGAGTGAGACAGTGTGAGGTTACGCAGCCTCCATTAGCCGTTCGTTGTGTTCCAAGAACTGGAGCAGCAGCTAGATCAGATTGCACTCCACTCAAACAAAGAGCTTTGGTTATTTGAGTCTTCTGCCATTGTACCAGCTAAATTTCCCAAGGCAAATGTTGACAGAGAAAATTGATATTGAGTGCAATATTATTCTCCACCGATCACAAGGTATTTCCTTCACAAAAAGTTGGGAGCTATGATGTCTGTGTGGCGTTCCTCTGCATCAGACTGAGCCTCTGTCTGTTGAATAAGGGTATAAAATGTACTTTATTTTGAATATTTGTTACTCCTGTGCAAAAAAATTAAACACAAGAAATACCGATGTTACCTTGATATGTAAAGGGTTTTTTTTTTACCTTCAACAGAGCAACATATTTTAATTACAAATTTCAAGGTTCAGTGATTCTTTTACCTGATACTTTTTTTTTTCAACAAGACATGTAAATTCACTCGACCCATCAGCTATTGATCCCAAGTAATCTCCACCAATCAATACATGTTCAGTTGCCAGTAAACCGAACACAGTGGTTATGCATAGCATTTTAAATAAATCCTTAATCATTAACAACTGCCATGGAACATCAGATAATCCAATTCTCTATAAACACACGCCTATGGACTTTAATCCCTCATGTCTGTGAGCAACAATTAAGTGTTAAACCCAACACACGCATAGAAAGAATATGACCTCTAGCAAGAAGTTCAAGGCTCAATTTGTCACTAGAAAATGACAACCCTGCAGAGAAAAGTACAGTATATACATGCTCGAGCTCTGAAAAATGTAGACACACAGGAATGTTTGAATAGTGTTCGACTGATGACATGCAGACGGTTAAGACTGGAGTATGCTTGAACTAAACGTCATTCAACCAAGTCGACAGTCAGCCACAATGTACACTTTCAGTCAGTCGCTCCTCAGAGACACCCGTGTTGTTGCACTTGTTGGTACACAAGAAAAGTGACTAGAGAGAAGTTTAAACCCTGCTTTATTTCTCACCTTTGCGTGGCTGAAAAATTGTTACAAGCGGGATATATCCCACCAAATTCACTGTCGGAAAGGTGTCCGGGGACGTGGTTTCAGACATGGTTTAGTGACCCGACAAGCACTGTGTTTGACACATACTGACACCTTTAGTGAGGTGGGAGATGTCTCTGTCTATCTATATTACTAATAACTTTATGAAAGCTTGAAAAATAAAAACAAACGGCAGCCAAACTCTCCTGGAAATTGCAGTTATGTACTGCTAAATTGCAACAGCAAATACACTGTGAGAGAAATGTAATTTTTTTATGTTTTTATCAACATAATCAGGAATGCTCGTAGCTATGCTAGCAGTGTGGTTATATGGTCTGTTGGTCAGTCCACCATCTTGGTCCAGACTGAAATACCTCAACAACCACTGGATGGATTGCCTTGAAATTTTGTGCACACACTCGTGGCCCCCAGAAAATGAATCCCACTGACTATACTGATCCTCTCAGTTTGCCTGCCAACAGCAGGACATGTTCATACAACATCCTGTGAACATCTCAGCATCTAGATGGGTTGGAATAAAATTTGGCACTGACATTCATGGTTACCAGAGGATGAATCCTAATAACTCTGGTGATCCGTAGACACTTCTTCAAGCACGATTAGGAGTATTTACATTTGTGTTTCTGTGTGAAAAGTATTCTCACAACATTCAAATGTCAATTAATGACATTTCCATCAGCCTCAGCTGTATTTTGTGTTTAGTGATAATGAGCTAATTTCAGCATTCTAACATGCTAAACTGATATAGTGAACATAGAGAATGTAAAGAACCTGCATGTTAGCATTGTCATTGTGAGCATGTTACCATTTAGCTCAAAGTGTCCCTGTGTCTAAGTACAGCCTCTCAGAGTTGCTAGTGTTAATGAATGTATTTGCCAAGTTGCAAAACATTCATAAACAGCATAAAAATTAACAATATCTGATACATTCTTGCAATATAATATCCCCTCGAAGCAACTAAAGTATAATGTTTTTTTATATGGTTATGATCAGGCACTAACAGCATTAACATCATGGTCTGGATTAAACACTGAAAAAGTCAAAAGTGACTTGAAGCAAGAGGCATGACATGTTTACTTTATTACCATTTCACCAAAACCACAATGTTTTCCGAACCTTAACCAAAGTAATTTTGTTGCCTAAACCTACATGTGGGATTCTGGATGGGAGCCACGGTCCCCAGTGTCAAAGTCTCCCACTTACAAAAACTTTTAGCACTACCTGCATTAGAAAAACATTGGCTGTGAATGTATTCCAGGCAGCAATTACGTCTCCATCTGAACGTAATTAACAAAACAAATGAGTAATATAGGAACATAATTTCTAGGAGACAGGTTTGGAACAGCACATTAACATCTTATGGCGTATGTGCTCCATTCACACAAACGCAAACTCGCTTGTATGCTCAGACAACACACTGACATGTAATGCACATAAGACATGTGTATGCACACATTTAGAGCTAGATGACGCACACACACGCACAGATGTACACAAACACAAACTCCAGTCTAACATGTATAATCACGCACTGCACACTCTCAGACTTCCTCAGCGCACTCCCTTTCTCAAACACACACACACTCAAACACTAACTGACTCTGGAATGTAGGAAATACATGGCGCCCAGTTTTGTTTTCTTTCTACAGTGTGCACTTCCCCGTAGGCACATCCAAAGAAAATATTTGTGTCTGAAACACTCCGAAGGTTCAGAGAATAATTCATTTCAGGGCTTCATGATGAAAACAGATTCAAATTCGTTTGACTTAATTTTGCCTGTTTATTTAGAAAGAACAAACAAATGCGCTGTAGCATTCACAAAATATGGAAGTTGGGAAAAATTGGTTTTGTGTATGTGTGTGTGTGTGTGTGTGTGTGTGTGTGTGTGTGTGTGTGTGTGTGTGTGTGTGTGTGTGTGTGTGT
>JBBMJY010000009.1:7377623-7391691 GCA_037833715.1 Toxotes lorentzi
TGTGTGTGTGTGTGTGTGTGTGTGTGTGTGTGTGTGTGTGTGTGTGTGTGTGTGGGTGTGTGTGTGTGTGTGTGTGTTTGTGTATTTGTTTCTGAGAGTGTTTATGTAGGATGGACATTAGGGCCAGCAATAATCTATGGACCACCTGTTTATTTATTAATACACTGACATTTTTAATTGGGGGCATTTCATGGGTCTAATTTGTAAATATATGTATGTGTGTGTGTGTGTCAATGCACTTGTTGATTGTTTTGTCTTACAAACATATGTGACTGCTGTTTCTTTATCACAAGACAAACCTCATTAACAAAATGTGCCTGAAATACATTACAAGCATAAAAGACACAAAGAGACACAATGTGTGCATGTGAGACTCTGAGGCAGGACATAATACACAGCTCAAAGCCGCTGGAAACAGTATGAAAATATCCATCTAAACAGGATCATTATGCAAAAGCAACAATAAACTGGTTTTGATGATAAACAGACTGTCATATCTCTATACCCGAGCCAGAGGGCAACATACTCTGTGACATCCATCTTCTTTAAATAACGCTGCTCATAATGACACTCCGCATGGTGGGAGAAAAACACACACACACGCCAACGTACTGTCATAAACACACACAAGTTAACACTCACAAACACACAGTATTAATATTCTTAGTCGCTTTCTCTCTGTCTTACAAGCACAGCAAGACACACACACACACTCTCACAAAAATCTCCCAGTATTTAATACAACTGGGTAATGCCAGGGGCAAGGCAGAAGTCATAATCATGAGTGTGTTTAACAGCTGTGTGACAGGCGGATGCTGCTTCAGTGTAAGTAAAAAACATGTAAATAAGCAGCCTGAATTATTCAAGACTGAGACCGGCTCACACACACTGTTTGTTCTCACCCGCTCAGCTCCAGTCATGCTGGGATAATCTCAGGAAGGGAAGGAAAGGGAGAAAAAATGTTTTCCATCAAGGTGCAAACAGTCCAAACCCTGGCTGAACCAAGCAGGAGTTTTATTATTCGACAAATGTAGTTAATTCATATGACATGATTGTAAATTCAGGATTTGGTGATGTTGAGGAGATGTGCACATGTGGTGTCCACAAGGCCATGGTGACCTCAGAGGAGATGTGGTGGATGTGTGTGGGAGGACAGAAGAGTTTAGAGTTGGATGTGACCAGATGTGGAGGAAAGAAGAAGTGAGGTGAGACAATAATTCGATTAAGTGATTAGTTGATTTATTGCAAATTAGTCAGCAGTTCTTCTTTTTTGAGGAAGTCGGCACCAGCAAGAGTCAGCTTTGTTACTCAATAAATTACTTAATTGGTTAGTAGACGATCAAAATTGAGTTCCATTTTCTAATACCTCACCCTTTTTTAGGGTCTATAAGTTGTAACTAATAACTTTATTAGTGGTCCATAAGTCACTAATGTTTTATAGATCAGCTATACTTCAAGTCATTAATGAGAACTTTTGGTTGCCAGGTTATAAAAAAAATTCCAGATTCCTAATTATTATACTTGTTACTCCAGTGACTTCTCACCCATTTATTTTTTATAACATTATTTGCTAGTTACTTTGCAGATTCAGATTATTAATACATAAATATTAAACAGAAATCAACTAATCAGTGATGTTGTATTGTTATGGATTACACTTATGTTACATGCTACAACATTACACATTCATGTATCAGTAATTCTAATCCAGTGATATAATCTGCATTATTCTGAAATGGGCCATTCTGCATAAAAAGTATTTTTACTTTTGGTACTTAAAGTTTGTTATGTTGTCGATACTTATGTACTTTTACTTAAGTGAGATTTTGAATGCAGGACTTTTACCTGCAACAGAGTGTTTTGTGTATGTGTGTGTGGTATTAGAACTTGTACTTACACAAAAGATCTGAGAACTGGATTTGTAAACGTGTAACCATTATTAAAGCCATTACTTACAAGTTATAAACCCTTCATAAAGGGTGACTTATCACAGAGTGGTACCCAAAATTGTTTTGGATTATTTTTCTGTGAATCACAATTAAACAACCCATGATTTTAGCTTTAAAGGACAAGGAGAGCCATTTGTAGCCCTGTGTAAATACAGAAACTGTGGTTTAAGTATCAGTGTATTTGAAAATGGAGAACACCTGGGCCCACTGATATCTGCCTGACATAAATTATAAGTTATGATACGTTTCAGGATGAGGATGAGCACAGGTCCTCAGAGATCCACATCCATCTGGGAAATCATGGAAGCTGAAACTGTGGATAAGCACACAGGCAATTACAGCCTGACTAAACACACATCACATCATCAACCCAAACCACTCAGAGTGAAAATATACCCTCATCCCTTACCAACCTCATTTGCCATCAGCCACAACCAACTGCTGTTTTCACATCCCCGGGCTTGCTGATTGGGCTGATCTTACTGATTGAGTTTCGCTTAAGAAACGTGTGGGAATCAGGCGTGGTATCTCACTGAGACTGCAGGCAGCCAGTCATTTGGCTCTGCCCTATTACCACAATAAATATCTGCAATAAGAAATTCCTGAGAAATTGAAGCTAAACCTGTGGGACAAAAAAAAAAAAAAAACAGCACACTGTCAGCCTTTGGTGGAGCCCGTCTTATCTGAACAACATCCAGCAGTTGAAACACGCCTCTCCCTTCCACTCGTAGATGTGATTATTCAAAACATGTTCTACAGTAATCGCCTCTGGGAATCACATAAATATGCTTGACAAGTTGTTTCGGCTGCATTATCGAGGAAGAGGAGCAAGACTCACTGCTGACCACCAGCGGTAGTAACGCGAGAAGCAGCGTGAACCACCAGCAACGCTTGATCTGATGGTTGTTGGACATTCGAGCTCCCTCGTGAGCCAATCGGTTTGGCTCTTTGCGCAGCTGTAACTGTTGGGAGCACAATTGTAATCGCCTGTGATCGGAATAATGAAGTTGCACTCAAAACAAAAACAGATGTGGGGGAATAATTCCACCCTCGCAGTCTCTATAAATTCAACAAGTACCACATAAATTTACATTAATTTAATGCAGGAGGAGAACAATTCTACATGCAGGCTTTATGTCTGTTTTTTGTACTATGAGTAGTTTTTTTCACTTTCTGGGAAAAATCTGTCTTAATCTTTTTGAAGTTGTTTATACCGTTTTCCGCGTTTGTTTTGTTTGTATAGAGAGATGAAATATCACTATTGTATATAAAAGAATGAGTGTTGAATATAATTTGCACAAAAAATGCACATATAAAATAGTATACTTTGATTGTACTGTAACGATATTTTCCTGAAAAATGTCAATATTTCACATTTTCAAAACACATTTAAATGACACTGCTCTAGAAATAGCTTTTTAATTGTCATTTTCCTCCATGGTTGCTTGTTTAAATAAGAGAGACATAATTAAAATGAAGAGGTATGGTTGACCTGCACATTATTTAAAAGATAGAAATGGTTGCTTGGGTTACCCCAGAATCATTTGATCATCACTCCCTGCGAATCAGCCAAGGAATTTTAAAATTTTATACCAGGAAGATAAAAGCAATGGATTTTCATATCAGGAATGCATTTTCATAGTCTGAATTTGCCCTTTAAATAGATTTTTTTGCAATATAATTGTAAAATAAAGTTTCATTATGGGTGATGTAGAGGTACATTCAAAAAAATGATGGGTCAAAAATTGTCCTCCAGTTTTTTTTATTAATACCATAAACCAAACCATAAATCAGTATTGTTGCAAAAGCATTCATTTGTCTTGTTGCCAGATCTCTTTTGACAGGGGGCCCCTCTGCAATATAAAGCAGGGCCTCTGGATTTAGGTAAAAATGCAGGAACTACCATAGAGCCCTACACATTTATAAATAATCAAATTACCACAAAGTAAATGCCACACAGACAGCCTAGAGCCTTCTGGGCCACAGATGGTCTGGGGCCACAGGTTAATCCATGCATGCTTATAACAGTGCATTGTATTTTTATAAGCTTTTCAAAGGTTTTGTTTAGCCTGTCACTTCATCAGCAAAGTAACTACGACTGTTAAATAAATGTACTGAGTTGAAAGAGAACACAAAATTAAATTCTCAAGTACACCTCAATTTCTCACTTAAAGAGACTGTGACTGCAACTTTTGCTAAAGTTCAGCTGGATAGTTGCAGGATAATAGCCACAAACACTTTATAAAACCAATACAATGTTTATTTGTGACATAATAAAACACTGTGTGACAGTAGCATATGTAGGGAAGAGAAACTTCCTGGGGAATCGAAGCAGGAGAAATAATATTGCGACTGAAGGCATAGGACCTAATAAAGTAAACAAGGTCTAGGCTCAAACCAGAGCGAATGTATAGGATTTTTTTTTCTTTTTTTTTCCTTTTTTTTTTTGTCCAAACTAAAACTGGGCGTAAGTGCTATTGAGATCAAGGAAATGAAGCAGGAAAAGGACACTGACAAGGAAAATTTTGATACACTCAGAAACCATGACTAATTGTTGGACGGCTCCTGAAATTCAAAGACTAACTGATGGGGAACCAAATAAATAAACAAAGATTATCCAAAACAAGCTGCTGGTCACACCAGACCAAATAAGGCTGTAGCAACAAAACCCCTCAGGGTAGTGAACTGAGCAATAGTATGTTTTATTACTTATTAATTCAGCTTGTTATTTATATAACTGTTATTTCGTCTTTGAAAAATTACATAGTCTCACCTGCAAATAAAGTTCAAAAACAACAAATACTTTACAAATACTAAATTCCATCAAACATAAATGCAAAATTTCAATCATCACACGCAGCACTGTGCAATATGCTTTATATAAATAAGCATTCCCATGTAGCCCCCCTCCCCTTACAAACACAAACGTATCACTGAACTACATTATCAGTTATGATGAGGTCCTCCATTTTTCATTTTTTTGTGGCCCTGGTCTTGTAGAGGATCCCTGTCTCAAAATCTAGTTTTGAGACCTTAATGGTTCTAGTTCACATTGTGCGAATTTGTTTTAAAGTGGTTTATCAAATCGCTTCCACTTTTTGTGTGTCAGATCTTTAACACAGAGAAAACCTCGGGTAGAGTTTTTGTTCTTAAATAATTGATTGGTTGTTCAGCGTATAAAATAATATTACTTGTATATTACTATTATTCCCTGAAGCCAAAACTGAAAACGCCAAAATTCATAGTAATTTTTTTTATCGATCTATCTACGGTTACTTGCTATTGGCTGCTGGAGGATGACGCGGCCGTTACGTGTGAACCAGTAAATTAAAGCGACTCTCCCTTTCACCGTGTTTTCAGAGAGAGAGAGAGAGAGGGAGAGAGGGGGAGTGAGAGAGGTTGAAAAGGTAGTGTTCGCGCTGCATCCGGGGTACACAGCTCCATGGAGATGTTGTGAGTCTGTGCGGTGTAGACTAGAAACCAAAGTAAAGTAAACGGGGGAGGGTCGGCTACGGGGGGGGGTCTTTAAGCGAGTTACAATGCGTCTTTCACGGTGTTGAACGGATCTCGGTGAACGATGAGCCAACTTCGCCGGTCGTCTCGAAGCGGAATGAGCCACTGCTGAGCCCCGAAAACGAGTCCTTCTTGGCGGGGGAGAGCGAGAATGAAGAAGCCGAGCGCCCTGCTCCCTGTTGTCGGCTTGACTGGGAAATGGTAGCGTACTGTAGGAACCGCACTGGGAAGGAACATGGTCGAGAGGAGCAGCAAATTCTTGTTGATCGTCGTCGGATCCGTGTGTTTCATGCTGATTCTCTATCAGTACGTGGCCCCCGGGGTGATCAATTTCGGCTCCCCGCACGGTTATTTCACGGAAGAAGACGAGGGGGACATCTTCCCCACTCCGGACCCTCACTACGTTAAGAAATACTACTTCCCCGTCAGGGACCTGGAGAGGACGATCGATTTCCAAATCAAAGGGGAGGACGTGATCGTGTTTTTGCACATCCAGAAGACAGGGGGGACTACCTTCGGCAGGCACCTGGTCCAGAATGTACGTCTGGAGGTCCCGTGCGACTGCAGACCGGGACAGAAGAAGTGTACCTGCTACCGACCGAACCGCAAGGAGACCTGGCTCTTCTCCCGGTTCTCCACCGGCTGGAGCTGCGGCTTGCACGCCGACTGGACCGAGCTCACCAACTGTGTGCCGGGGGTCCTCAACAAGAAGGAGAACAGGCAGAAAAATCTAAGGTAAACCCGGCAAATGTTTGATTTATTGGCTGTAGATTATAAGGACGCCTGAGCGTGAGATGTGGATTATAACCTGTAGTCAGAAATTGGGGATCTGTAGTAACTCTTTCACATATTTCAGAGGATTAAATCGCTGCAACTTTTAAACTTGATTACCTAGTTTGATTATATGCCATGCCACAGTGTAGAAAAAATTCTTGAAGATATAGTAAGGTCACCATAACTCACAAAGCTTTAAGTTGGATTTCTGTATAAGAAGGTTTGAATAATCTAATCACATAACTACAGAGCTAAAAATTAAATTAAACTAATGTAAAATTACTAAATTATCAACACTCTCCATCTACTCTGAGAATCATACTTACTTACTTACATATCTGTGTCTGGTTTACAGAACAGCTTATAATGCAGTCTCATTGCTCTGGACAGGCAGTTATAATAGGTCTAATCAGATGGTAAATTTTAAAGCATTTCTTCACACAAACTTCACATGAGTATACAGCTTCGTGTAGACCAGTTTATACCACAGGAATGTAGTATTGACACCAGACAAGATACAATATAACAGAGGGTAAGATAATGGTATTGTTACCCCATAAATGAAGACTACAAACACATTCAAGTCGCTCCAGTATGTTAATGTGTAATACCAGATTGGCTGCTCTGTTATCTTAAATCAAAGGTTGTTGGGTTTTTTTGTTTTGTTTTTTTCTTCTTTACTGGGTGGGACATTATTGTGGTGTGAAAAGAAGAACAGAAAGATATGTGTGCATCTTCCTGAAATAGTAAGCTCATAATACATGTTGAGAAACATGTTGATTGACATTTCAACACTATGCTGTCACAAATACCACAGGAGCTCAACGGTGCCTCTAACAATTGCTGATATGTGCCAGTATCAGGGTGCCCTCCCACTTAATCACACACTGAGATTCGGCTGAATTTATTTCAGTCAGGGGAGCATAATGCATCCAGGCAACATTTCCACTCAGTAATAATGTCTCACATTGACTGCGAGGTATCCAGACACGATGTGCATTCTTATTAAGTTATAACCCATTTCTTCTCCACACCTCCCCATTGTTTGTAGCAAGATATTGCATGCCTCACCCAGACATATTGATGGCTGTATCAACTTCCATTTCACTGCACCCTTGTGGTTAAAGGGTATGCTTGTTGAATGGGTTATGTGTCTTTGTCTTGCCTACACTTGTTCAATATTTTATTTTGGCTATAGATGATCAATAGGACAAAAGGAGCTTAGCAATATGTGAGAATTTAAAAAAAGAAAGAAGTGTTTTTCGCCTCTCACTCAATCTGTCTGGCAGCCAGGCATGGTGGAGATGTCAGGCCGGCTGCTCTGCTTCCCATGGCTGCTCAAACCAGGGATCAGAACTGCAGGCTGGGCAGGGCTGGGCTGGGCTGGTAGGGGGGGGGGATGGGGGGACCCTGCGGGGGTTTGGCTCCGCTCTAATCCGGGTGATTATTACCGCTGGGACACACACACATACACACACACTAGCACTGGTATTTGTTGTTGGCGTCAGTCCTGACTCCCGTGGTTTCCCCCGGTCAGAGGTGACAACGCGTCCGGCCATTCTGCATGGCGCGCTGAGATATCACAGTGGATGCAGGATAAACGGCCTTTCATCACTTTGTGGGCGCTTTTTCAAAGTGTGTGTGTGCATTTATGTATGTCTGTGTTTGTGTGCACCTGAAGAGGCCAGGGGAATAGAAAAACACAGCAAGGCAGAGTAGATGAGAGAGGTCTACTGTAGGTATGTATGCATTGGTGTGAGCGCAGCCGAGAGAGGCTCTTGCCTCAGGTATAATCGACTATCCTATCACTCCTGACAGAAGAAACAAGGGACTATAAGCTTAATAGCACCCTGAAGAAAAACAGTGCTGCTCCATATTACACAGAGCTCCACTTCCACAGAGAAGAGAAGTGAATCGCTGCAACGAGGAGCTCTGAAGAGAAACTGCAAGCACATACTCTGTTTTTCTTCCTATTTTTGTTTCCTTTTCTGTTTCATTGCCTCTTTTTCTCCACATGTGCTGCTGTCTGAGTGTGTTTAAGTCCTTGTGTCCTTCTTTGTTTGACTCTCTTGTATCAATGTGGCGATGCTTGTTTAGGGACATTTGCCTTGAGGGCAGTAGCAGTGTGGTGAAGAGGCCAGAGAAAGTGTGAAAAAGATCATCTGTGTTTACAGAACAGCAGTGAGGGATTTCTTGGCGCAGTGTCGCACGCATAGATATCAAAAAGGCTGTGCGTATTGTCAGTGTGGCGGAGATAAACAGTCTGTCGCTCCAGCCAGTTTTAGTGGCTGACATACCACATACCTGCCCACATAGTGTAGGAAGTGGTTTGGAGCTGTGTCTTTAACTTTAGAGGAAAAAAGGCAATTAGGAAACAGCCTATCTAGAAATCTTTGACCATGTAGCAGTACTAGTGTTGCGATCCAACAGCTCTCTCTGCAGCTGTGTTCTCATCCAGCTGTCAAGTGCATTTTACACAAACGTTGCGAATGCTGCAAAAATAAAATGTGAATTAGGACCATTTCCATCAGCCTGATTCAAGCACATAAATACACCTCCTGAATGACAAAAACCCACATTTCCACAGGGAAAAATGGAAAAAGACAAGAATAGCTGAATATATTTAAGAACTGATCAGCACTCGACAAATTATAATTGACATTTACTGCAGTTTGTTTTAATTTGAGGAGGCTGACATGCTTACATTGCTTGTTTTGTCAGTTCAGACCTTAATTGTATTCAGTTTACTGACATAGAACACCAAGAAATCAAGAAGTATGAGAAGCTAGAACTTGTGTGTATATTGTGAAACACAGTTTAATGACTTCTGCAAGCTTAACAGTTGCCCTTTACATAAAAGAAATAGACAGTTGTTCTGACATTTCTGAACGTCTAAAGCCACAATAGACTTTTTTTTTTTGATACTGTAACATTTACCAGGTTGTCATGGCTGTATTATTTCTTGATTCTATAGATGGGTCTGTATCACAGTGTGTGGCACACTTTCTTCAGAATGTTTCTACTTCACAAGAGCATTAAAACATTTGTGAGACATTGAGGAAATTTTAGAGGATATAGTGGTTTTTCATATTCGGTATATCATAAACTGTGGGAGAACAAAAAAATGCTACGATGGATTAGGCTCAGTTTGCTCTGGTGACAAATGCAGCAGCTTCAGAGGAAGGCGCATTAAGTGAGAGCGAGTGGCAGTGAGATGAATGGGTGTTAAAAGGAGAGACAGGTCTGTCTTTGATTGGTGATCAGATGAGATCGAGACTAACAGTGGCATTGTGGGAGAAAAGAGCTCACATACTCAGCAGAGCACCACTCAGAGTGGATTTGTCATTTCCCACCTCTTATATCAGTTTTAATGTTCTTCACTGGTCCCATGGGACATACTAATGCACACACACAGAGTACAGGCACACGCTGACGAGCATGTAAAACAAACACACACAGACTCTTATGCAAGGCCTTAGAAATGGGACTTCTAATTGGTTAAGGAGGTTCCTATCACTTTACTCAAATTAGAGCCACACTTTCAGATGGGGGATGCCATCTGTCCTGTGCATGTGTGTCTGTGCGCACATCACAAGTCTGCGTGTGTGTGTGTGTCTGTTTTTAATCCTAGTGTGTCATCGAGCGTCTTGGTAAGCGAAGTGATGGGGCTAATTTTACTGCCTCTATCTCGGTCCTCTCTCAAATCATTCCCTGTTTTTTTTTCTCTCCATCTCCTTCTCTCCTGCCTTCTCTTCATCCCCTCTGCTTGCCTCTAAAACACTTTCCCTCCCTCTCCTCCCATCCTTTCCTCCCTCCTTCCCTCCATGATGGTGTCACTCTCTAATCAAACAGCAGGCTTGCTTTCCGCTTGGTGGCTTTATGGCCGGGGGCTCTCTCTCTATCTCTCTCCTTCACTTTCCCCTCTCTCCTTTTTTTTCTCCTCTCCATTTCTACCCCCTCATCTTTCTTTCTCTCCTTTGCCATCTTTCTCTCCCTCTCCCTCCGAGCGTGACTACCACATTAGAGGAAATGTCTTTTCATGGAAGATTTGCTGCAATTTCCAAAATGGCCGCTTTGCCTAATGGACAACTGCCTTGGTTCTAATGAATGATTATATGTATGAGTATGAGGGGAAGGGGGAGGAGGACATCGTGGGTGAGGGGAGAGGGACAGAGGAGTAGATGGAGGTGATGAAGAGTAATATGAGGAAGATGATGGCATGAGACAAGAGGCAAGCTGTCAGGGAATGATTGAAAAGATAAAAGATGGAGGGATGAAAACGTTTAGTTTCATTGCTGGGGTGGGGGCTAGTCAATTAGCACGGTTGTCAAGCACTGGGCATTACTCTTCTTTCAATAGGTCTGTTTCAGATTCACAGCACAAATCACTGCACTCTAAGATGGCTCTGTGTGTAAGTGTGTGTGTGTGGCGTGAGAGCGGATGCGTGTGCTTGTGGTACCCCAGCATGGTGCCATCAGACAGCCAGCCAGCCAGCAAAACCCAGAATCCAGATGAACTCCAGGAAGCTGCAGAGGCGGCCCTGGCTGATTGGCATATAGTACGAATGTGTGTGTGCGTCTGTGTGAGAATGTGGCTGTGTCTATATAAGTGCGTGCGCGCGCTCATGTGTAGCCAGGCAGGTCGGTGTTAATCCAATCAGATTAGCTGGGTTTAAGCGCTGGCGGCCGGGCGCTCCAAAGCTGGTTACGTCCGCTCATCCTGCAACTGCGGCTGCTCCACGCTCCAGCATTCCCAACAGCAAACATTCCCACATCGCTCCAGCCAGCTATTCCCTGCCTGTTTATGGGGCTCAAATCGCCTTTGCTTATGGCACAAGCCTGCTTCTCTTACTGGAAACCAGGCTCTGGCTGGGTTTTACCAGAGGTGACTTAACACCTGCACCTGTTTGATTTATGTTAAGTGTGTGAGGAATGGGAGCTCAGGCAGAGACATTAAAGGACGTTTTCTGATGATAAGTTAGCAAACTTGGTGCTTTTCTGAATGAATTTGTGTTCGCTTTTAATGCTGTAATTGGACTTTAAAGTGGACACAAAATTAACCAGTGACAATGTTCGTAATCTATCAATTATTGTTTATTTAGAAAAGTAACAAACAAATGCTCATTAGAATTTAAATTACTTTTGTTTGTATACCAGTGAGTCTGTCAGTTAAAGATGTCATTTGGCCTCTGCTAACTGCTTATAGTCACTCGTTTAAATATGTTTTTGAGACCTGCAGTGGTAAAATTATCCTGTAAGTTGAAAACTATTTTCTTCTTTCCAATCTTGTTAATCATCTTACGGCCCTTTAAATTTATATGACGACCCTTTCCTGGTTTCCTGAATCACAGGTTGAAAACCAGCGCGCTAAACAATCAAGTCGTTCTCTGCACACATTGGTTATGGTGACAGTCTCCACCTTTAGATGTTTTGTTTTCTGTGAGGCACTTTGCAGTGTTGTTTTCAAAAAGAGCTCAGTAAACAACATTATTTCTGTAATGTAACTCCCTCAAATGATGTCCTACCTTTAATTATAGCACTAAATTCAACACTAGATCAGCCCACCAACAGCTGATAATGTTGTCGAGTAAGTGGCTCTTCATGTTTTATGCTCTGCCCTTCACAATATAGTGAAAGGATGGTCGACTCACACGTAATCTCACACATAAAAGGGTGTGATATGGCCCCCATGTGTTTTCTTCTTCAGTAGCTTGAGGCGAGTGTTGACAGGCCTCTCTCAGCTGCACTGCCGCTTCCTGTCAACTACAAGAGTTCAACTCAGGTTCAGCCTCAGGTTACCGTAACATATAAACCCAGCCTCACAATTCAGAGTTGAGAGACTTTAGTTCAAGAAGATATGTGGATACCTCTGTTGGACCCCCGCGCTACACACACAGGGCTTTAGTTTGACTCCCTGCCATACCGACCGTCTTTATCCATTTTGCTAGCAGACAACTGTTTGGCTGTGGTTGATCAGGGATACAAAATGGTCCCATTAAAAGCAAACTGTTGCTTTTGTAAAGTATCTTGGTAAAGCCTGTGGACTGTCTACAATGCAAACCAGTACGGCCAAGTTGAGTTAAGGCTGATGCCGCCAATGATTTGCCCCAGCTGTTTCACCACAGTGCATTGTAAAGACAACAAGGAGAGGGATCTGCTTGACTGCTGACGACTGTCTCTATTGGTGGTCTGTTAAGGTTTATCTTTGCTCTGCCTGCAAGCCTTCATTATTGACTAGCTGTTATGGATCGGTGAGTGTTTTTCATTGATTGATAAAACCTGAATGACGCTGACATAGAGCAGAGCCTTGCCAGACCTATCCGGCTGTACAGGCAACAAAGAAGGCAGACGCGGGAGGGAGAGTAATAAAAAAAAAGCAAGACTGATGTGTTTCTTAATCATTACACAGCCTCTGTGACTGTGTGTGTCATTCTGTCTCTTCCACCCTCCGCCGCCGACTGTCAAATGTCACCCCACCACCACCACCACCACCACCAAAGTGATTCTGCCGCCCTGTGGACAAATAACCGTGCGGTGAATGATTAGCAGACATTTCTATGGCTTGTAATGAGGGCCGCTACGCTGCAGCAGCTCCGCCAACAGGATTACTGCCTATTGATTAGCCTAGCCTAGCATTAGCCTTGCTAGCTACAAGCGGCTGACTGGTTAGTGGGCATTTCTGTAGTGGTTAATGAGTGGTGCTGTGGAATGCTATGGTATGCTATCCATGAGAATGGGATTACAGGCTATTAATCAGACAAGAGGCGAGCCGAAGTCATTAGCTGGCCCGGCGGCAATGTCAGTGCGGCTGTGGCTGATCCTAGATCCTGGTTTCTAAATCGGGTTTGGCCTTGTCTCTCTCGTCAGGTCTTCTGCCACATATCGACCCTGAGTGTCTGTCTCTCTTTTAACACCCCGCACATCATGGTGCCCTGTTCTTTGATGGCACTCCTCATCTTTTCCCTCCGTCACTTTTTCTGAGATGGAGAAGGACAGAAGAGAGAAAGAGAGAGAGAAAGACATCCACAGGGACTGTTCTCTGCATCTATTAACAGCACTGTCTTATCATGTCCCTGGACGTGACAAGTCCAGACAGGATGTGACCCGGGAGCTTCTCCTCATCCCTCGGTCCAAGCACTTCTCATTTATTTGTAAACAAACAAATAAATGCATCCATTTTCTGCATCCGTGTGTTTATGAATAAATACATCTATTCATGACGCTGATGTGTGTCTGTGGGAGAGCGTTTGTATGTGTGTGTGAACGAGAGATGGCCAAAGGAGGCATGTGAACGCAGAGGAGAGGCTGACAAGCGTGTTAATTGAATTGTGGGAAAAATGCAAATGCCGTACTGCCTCTTTGAATTAGGGGGAGGAGTTTTAACTGATTGGGACTGTCTCCTCTTTAGACGCACACATACACATAGTAGGCTAACTTTTACCAAATCCCCAAAAGAGAATGAATTATAGTGTTGTGTCTTCATCCTTCCGCTCCTCACCGTGTCTTTTTTTCCCAACATGCCGTTGTCTCCGTTGACTCCAGCGTCTTTTGTTTGTGTGCATGTGTGCGCGTCTGTGCATGTGCATGTGAGGGTCCCACCAGAACAGCTAAAGTGTTGATGCCATTCATGGAAAGACAGAGCAAAAGGAAAAAAACAGAGATTCCTCGTTCTGCTACACTTGATTTGTCTGCCTCACTCTAGGGCAGAAGCTGTAGATCTCCAGAGTTGCTCCTTTTTGAAGCTGCCCACGTTTTTTCTGAGTTTGTGTGTGTGTGTGTGTGTGTGTGTGTGTGTGTGTGTGTGTGTGTGTGTGTGTGTGTGTGTGTGTGTGT
>JBBMJY010000009.1:7398302-7418954 GCA_037833715.1 Toxotes lorentzi
GTGTGTGTGTGTGTGTGTGTGTGTGTGTGTGTGTGTGTGTGTGTGTGTGTGTGTGTGTGTGTGTGTGTTTGTGTTAGATGGGGTGAAAAGGTCGAATGTGGTGCTCTGGCCTTTTGGAGCCTTGTCTGAAGTGGCTGAAATGAACAAAATGCATGCAGGGGTCCATTACAATGCCCTTTACAACTTTCTTTACAACTGACCACAGCCTCAAAATTCCCATAAACACTTCTTTGATTCATTAGTTTTGACATCATTATCATGATAATGAGGCACTGCATGGAGTTTATTTAAAAGACATCAAATATCCAGTTATGGAGAAGAAAAATGATGCACTGATTGTTTTTCATCCATAAGAGTAATAAGTTAGAGTTTGTTGTTTGCAAGTTGTCTTACTTTGCTTCTGTCAGTATTTTATGAGAACAGCTGTTAGTCTTTTCAAAGCATGGATTTAGAATTTCAAACCCAAGCTCTCTACATCCATACCTGTCTCTTCTTTCATACGTCTCAGACAGAGAATTCTGTTGCCAGTGGGTTAGCTATGGGCAGATACAGAGGGTTGTAGGTCACAAAACACCCAAAGGATCACAATGTTTCATGCATGGTTGATTTAAAATGTATTGTACATGTTATACTTTTATTAAAGAGGTCTGTGAGGTTATTTTAGGATAGCACTGGCCTGAGGTTGAGAGAAGTCTTGTAAAGTATTGACGGACACATCATAGTTTTTTCTCTTCTGAACTATGCAGACTGCATGCATAAGTTGCATCGCATTCTAACATTTTTTTGCCACTTTTGAATTAAAATTTCAATGCTTAAAAATATACAAAATACACAATACATAAATAAAAGTGCAGTTGTAACACATTGGTGCTTTTTGTTTTTAGGGGGATTTTCTCCAGCACTTTTCTTTGTTTATTGGCCAGAAGATACTTCGCATCACCAAATTAGGTTGTGTAAGAAGCGGTCTGAAACATTTTTTTGCTTTTAAAAATAATTTTTAAAAAAAGATTACAGCCTCAGGTGATTCCGAAATAGCAGCAGTCAGTATTGAATTGCCTTTTCTTTATATGATTCATCGTGCAGTCCCAATACAGATGCAAGTTTGAGACTTGAAAGTTGCAGTTATGAGAAATCATAAAATATAAGTTATGTTGATGTCGTCTGTTCAGTTAGTTCTGTGTGAAACACAGAGACCAGCTGCTGTAGAAAGGCAGTTACACACTCCAAAAACCTAACAAATGATTCAGTAAAGCTGCTATAATAAATATTTTTATTTTAACATTATTTTAACATTGTGTCTCTGACATTTCCACTGAGATGAAAATTGGGTATCAGAGTTGGCAAAGTGAAGCACTGGAAATGGTTTTGCCTCGTGAAAAAGCACTACTTTGTAGTGCTTTTTTTTGGAGGCTGGATTTCCTTAGTCAGTCTTCTCTCAACCAACTTATTTTACCCATTTCACACTGATTGCCATATTTCTTGGGTCACTAGTCCAATGTGAAGAGTGCCGCTTTGTGTTGATCTCCTTAGCTGAGGTCATTTTTACAGCTAAATCAGTCGGAGCAGCATTTTCAAACTAGAAGTCCTTTTACCTTATTTCAGTTTATTAGACCATATAAGAAATTGGGCTGTGTAATTTCACTTGGGAAAAAAACAATTGGACCAGGACCTTGTTGAGGGTCTGTGCTCAGTACGTCTCACTGCACCTCTGAAGTGAGAATTGTTTGGAGTGAGGATGAGCTCTGACCACCATCCATCTCACCTACATAAACACTGAACAATTGCATGATGCAGAAGCGTTTTCAGAAAAGTCACAGCGGTTTAATTTCTGTTTCAGTTTAATCGTATTGTAAGACCGAGAAATTGAATAAAAAGGGATAAGTTAATTATTCAGAATCTCATTTTATAAATAGTGGGATAATCCTTTGTTGTACATTAGGACGACAACAGGCAGAATTTCTAAGGGGGAGTGTGGTAATCAGTGCAACGATCCACATCCGCAGCAGATGCTGATGCTTCATGTTTGTTTAGCTGTAAAGGAAGCCCTCTCCAGCTACAAACATCTGACTAACAAAGAAACACGGATAAAAGGGGTCAGATCTGTTCCTTTCAGTCATCAAAAAAGTTTTAGGAATTTAACAGAAGTACCGTCATCTATTTAAATTTTAAAATAAAGCAGAAACAGCCTATGTCACACCAGTTTCTGCATTTTAGCACAGTTTTTCGGTCGCAGGTTTTAAAAGTATTATTGGAAAGTGTACTTAAAGTAAGTCAAATCAAAAAGTATTATACTTGACCACATTTTTTTTTTTAAAGGTAACACGGTCAGATGATATTTTTACTAGTCCATTAACACATATCAGCAAGTATTTTGAGTGCTTGCCTTTTAATCTTTCTGACATTTTGGAGACAGAATGATTAATCGACTCATCAAAAACAAATTGTTAAATTTAGTTAGCACCACTGCCAAAATGTCCGCTGTAAACATTTATCACAGTTTGTAGACTGACTTCTGAAATTATGATCAAAACAGTAAAAATAAGGACAACGTTTCTCACTGTCTCCTCTCTGTGCGTCCCAGTGTCACTGAGTTGAAGGTTAGAACATGTCGTTCGTTCCCCTCTCTTCTATCCACTGATCTGTGTGTTTGAGATTGTGTGTGTGTTGGCTTGATAGAAACATTGCATTTTAATACGTTAATACATATGTATGACCACACACATGTTGGCTGTCAGCTTTGCCACATCTCCTTTTGATTAATTTAACTTTGAGGTGAAAGTAAAGTGAGTCAGACGCATGTTCACCTACTGCTGCACACACACCCACGTGCACGCATGCACACACACACACTCGCTTATGGTTTCTGACAGTGTTGACTGCTGTGGATATCTGGAATGGGACGTGGTCCCTGTGGAATAAGAGATGCTATCTCTGCCTCATCTGTCTGCCTCATCTGTCTGTCCCTCCCTCAGTGTTTCTCTGTGTCTCTTTCCCTGTCTCTCCATTTCTTACCTGTGCTCACTCTGTGGTCTCTTCATCTCTCTCCGTCCCTGCATCTCTCTCTCTCCCCTCCTCTTCTTCCCTCTTCCATCAGATAGAAGCTGACAGCTGCCATCAGGCTTATTTCAGGCACGACACACACACACACACACACACACACACACACACACACACACACACCCGCTATCCCTTCCTTTTCGCAATGTTTGTCACCTCATCTCGTAATTTCTCCACCCTTCTATCTACCTGTTTGTGAGCATGTGTGTGTGTGTGTGTGTGTGTGTGTGTGTGTGTGTGTGTGTGTGTGTGTGTGTGTGTGTGTGTGTGTGTGTGTCCAGCTTGGATTTGGTGCCTGAAGCTCCGGCCCTCACCAGCAGAAGGTCTGGAGGAAGACAAAAGCAAATCTTGGAATCACTCCTCTGCTACTCCTTCTTCCTTTCTCCCCAGTCTCTACCTGTCCATCTGGTCGTCCGCTCCAGGGATGGGATTTCTCAGTGTGTTTCTCCCCTGAGCATCAACCTTTCTGAGCACACCTCTCTCATTCATTTATAATGAGGTGTCAGGGCTTCCCACCCCCCTGCCCTCCAACCCTCCCCGTTGCACAGATTTCCAGCTTTTGGCATGCAGTCTCTGTCACACCCAGCATGTCTGAATGTCTGCTACTCCATCTCGCTCTCTCTTCCCAATTTATACATCTCTCTACCTGTCCGTTTGCCGGCCTGCCTGTCACTCCTTTTATTAAATAAATAGGTCATCCACCTATCAGTTTGTCCTTCTGACTGGCCTTCCTTCCTGTCTGTCTTTTTATGCCAGTCTGCCCTTCTTTCTGTTTCCTTTTTTCCCACTAGTCAGTCTGTCAAATTAATTCTTCTGCATCCCCTTAAATGAGCCAAGGAGTGGCATTTTGAGCTATTGATCTCAGGCGGTGTGATTACTTTGGGATTTTATATGGTTGTCTAATGTTTACACAGTGTCACTCTGTTGATAGGACACACTGTGGTGCCCTCATGTCAGTGCAACTTATTATTTACCTTCCCTGCCTTCTCTCTGTTTTTTTTTTTTGTCTTTTTCATGGCCATCCTATCATCATCCTCCTCTACGTGGCCTCTTCAAACAAGCCCACTCTCTTGTTCCTGAGCCACACACACACACACACACACACACACACACACACACACACACACACACACACACACACACACACACACACACAAATTCTTTGTTAGTCTCACATGCACTTACAATCTCAGGTCACACTCACAAGCTCCATGTGTGCTGATTTACTAAACTAGTTAAATGTTAACTCGACTTTGAAGGTCTGAAGGTCTTTTGTGTCTGTGTTTGTTCTTTCACAGTGTGTTTGTGAGGGCGAGTGTGTGTATGTATGTGTTTGTTATCCCTCTGTTGGGACATTTCAGCTATCCCAGATGGGACTGGCTTCTTCCTTCCTCCCATTCATGCAGCCTGTGGGACTAGTTTGTATTTGTGGGATTTCTTTATAAGTGTGAACCTTGTGTGTGTGTGTGTGTTATCACCTGCAGGATGTTGTTTTCCCTGAGCTGTCTCTTGTGATCTCTTTCGCCTCTGAAGTGCCTCTTCTCTAATTTCCCATCATTCTGTATTCTCGCCATCCCTCCTTCTTCTGTTTTTTTTCTTCCATCCTCTCCCCCACTCCCTTATCTCTTGTTTGCAGCGGAGCCAAGCCCAGAAACAGCACCTGTGCGGACCTGTGTGTGTGTGCATGTGTGCGTGCGTATGTGTGTAAATAAGTGTATATGAGCATGTATGTGTGTGTTGCTCTAGAGCACTCTGGTGTAGTCAGGAAAGGTGTTTCTCCACGTTCCACCACCCAGCCGTCTGTTTTCTCCAATTCATTTTTTTATCCTCCATTTACTTTCTTCTTGTCCTGCCTTTTTTTCCCCCTCTCTCCTGTCTCCCTCTCTCATCCCCTCCTCCCTCTCTCCCCTGAGTGGTCTTCAGTTTTACAATCTGTTGAAAATCTGTGTTTCCAGCCCAGCGCCCTGCTTCCTCCTGCACATCTAAGTGTGTGTATATTCATCTGCATGAATATTGTGTGCGCGAGTCTCTCCCCGGTCTCCAGTGCATCTGGCCCCACAGTGGTGCTCTCTTGTTCAGTCCACTGATGTTGACATGAAAGCATCGAACCCGCTTCTTCTTCTTCTTTATCATTTTCCTTTTCTATTTCTTCAGTTTTTTCTTTAACTCACCAGAAGGCCAACACAACAACAACAACAACAACAACACCAAGAGCCAAAACAATCTAGCTTCCAACACTACTACGCCAGCCAGAGTCTGATGCTCTGCTCCCCAGGCTGGCAACCAGAACACAGACACACAGATATATAATTGTCTCTGCGTGTGGAGCTGGTAAAAGAACTGTCAGTGATGGGAGCCGTGGAGACTTTGGGGTGCTGGACTCTCTTCCGCGGATATTTTGTCAGAAGCCCCCCCCCCGCATTTCTTAATTTTTTCCTTTTTTTGCTCACCTTGTTCTGTACCTACTGTACGCCCGCAGGGAAACAGAAGAAAGGATGACCCAGATAATGTGGAGAACGAATGAGGAGGAGTGGAAGGGGCGCTAAGGTAAAAAGTGCCAAAAAAAGTGTGATTGAGTGAAAAGGGGGGGGGGGGAGCGATGGCAGTCGAGAAATTTACTGGCGACACCTGCTTCATGTCAGCGCTCGGTCGGAACAGACACATTCTTTCCTCTGCCTCGTCTCTCTCCCCTCAATCTGTCTTTTCGTCTTTGCTTTTTTTCCGGCACTCGTGAAACGAAAGGACGAGGGAATAGGAGGGGACAGACAAGAACATGTCATGCAGGGAGGGAGCGAGGCAACGTCCCGTGTGCCTGTTTGTGTGTGTGTGTGTGTGTAGGTGTGTGTAGGTGTGTGTAGGCGTGTGTAGGTGTGTGTGTGTGAGCGAACATGCACTTGTCTGTCTGAGAATGTGTGTGTGTGTGTGTATTTGAAGAGGGATTCTCAAACAGCATTATTAACTCATCTGGGTTTTGCATGAGTTGCCTCCCCTGCTCAGACAATGCACAAACACAAAGACACACTTTTAACACACACACACCTACACACACACACACGCAAAGCAGTGCAGTGCGTCTTGACAGCTCCCCAGGCTCCTATCCTGGAAAGGCGAGACAGGAGAGCAGTGGAGCATGCTGGGATAGTAGAGGACCCGGACGTTCATCTCTGAGCCCCCAGCTCAGTTAATACTTAATGTCCCTAGCACACACACACACGCACACTCTCGCACACACAGACAGCCGTGGTATGAACACTTGCACGCTCATAAACACACATGTGCACACCCATACACAAAGTCAAGAAGACATGCATACACATACACACACACACACACACATACATACACCGTATATAAAATATTCAGGAGTCCATGAAATAATGATGAACATTGATGGAATGAAACTTGCTAATTTAACTGGGAGCCTCTCTTTGTTAGAGGAAGACGACAGACAGTGACTTGAGACTCGGATATGCACTCACACACACACACACTCCCACGGACTGACTTACTCACACACACCTTCATAGAACTAATTGCAGCAGGAGAAAAGAAGTGACAGCTTATGGTCGCCGCTGGGACAGTTTCTGAACCAAAGAGTGTTTTTATTTTTTTCACAGCGACCGCCCCATGGGAATTAAGGCACGCGGATGTACTGTGCATGTGTGTGGGCGTGCACATGTTCACTTAGTACATATCATAGTAGGTGCATTTGAATTTTACTGTGGTTTGATTGTAAGTACATGTGGTGTGTAAGTAGGGCAGCTGTCCTGTTTCCTTCAGTGCAACAGCTTCAGCAGTGAGTGGGAAGTGCAGCAGTATTGCTATAAAGATTAATAATGCTGGCTGCCGTTTGTAGCATTGAGATAGAAGTTTTGTAATCAGTTAATTAAATCAGCTAATTAAATCAGTGTTTGGAGGCGAGCGTGTTTTTCACATTTTGCTTTTCTGAATGGTGGCAAACAGTGGGCGGGAGAAGGAGAGAAAGCACAAGGAACTAAGAGAGAGACAGAGGGAGAATATGAGGGCCTGTTGAAAGCTGAGCGTCTTAAACGATAAGGGCTCAGGACATAACGAATCGGTGTCCGGGCGCAGTCGGTGCGTCTGCACGTGTCTCTGCACGTGTGTTTGTTGAATGGCGTTCAGGAGTGTGTGTGTGTCTGTGTGTGTGGTCATGAGAGTTTATGTGTACTGTGTATGTTTTCAGAGAGCATTATTAACTCATCTGGATTTCGTTCTCCTCTGTGTGTATTTAATTTAAACAGTTTCCAACACCAACAACCTCACATTACCCAAGTGGCAAATTGTAAGTGTGTGTAGTGCAGATTTTCCACTGACATCAGCATTTGAACGAAGAATCACCTTATAGTGAAAGCTGTTACAATGAAATGCCCCCCCTCCCAGTAACAGCCAGCCGTAATGCTGTGTTATCCGGCACTGATTGTGCTCTTTGCTGCTGTAACCTGTCAGATAGCAGCAGAGGCAAAATAAAATGTTTCCTCTTATATTCATGAATTCCAATTTAGACAATTACTTGAGCAGCAAGACTTGAATTACAGTAAATTTCACATTTATAGCAGTTTTCAAAACATAGTTAAGAGCTTTACAAAACAGTGAGGAAGGAAAGCCATTAAGATTAATAGTATAATGAGATGAAACTGCTAGACATGAATTAAAAGCATGACTGCAGAAAAATAATATGCGAGAACACAGTCGGAATCAAACCAAAACTAACTAATGTGAAAGCTTGCCTGTGAAAGTACTTTTTAACAAGTGAATCCAAGGGAGGAACCAGTTTTTTTCCCCCAGCTTAAGCTCCTCAAGGCAGTGTGTTCAAAAGCCTCAGAGCCCAGACACCACATCCAGGCCCCAAGGCTTATTACTTGCTGCAGTGCTTTCAAACTACAGCACATTAGAGGTAAGATAACAGAGTTTGTATCAGCATTAGTTGGTGATTCTATTCGTCATGACTCGGGGCTGTTTGGAGAGGGAACAGGCTTGGACATTACTGAAACGAAGAGTTTAAATTAAATTACACATCCAGCGTGCCATAGTAAGGTGATTGTATGTATGGGACTGTTTGTGTGTGTGAGCTTGTGCATGTGTGTGTGCATGTGACGCCGATCACTTCTCATCCACTGGCGCTCTAAAAGCTGGGGATCCCCTGCTGCTTGGCAGATTGGCACTCCAGATCTCTGTTTGTGTCACCCTTTAATCTGTCACCCCGCATCGCACCATAATCCCTCCCCTGCCGACCTGCGCTGACAGGTGGAGGTTGCACTGGGGTGTCCTTGACCTCCGCTGCACGGTGGGCTGGCGTGGGACTGGATCAGACCGGATCAGATCCGACTCACTCTGTGCTTGCATGTGTCTGGGAGCCAGAGAGAGCTACAGGTATCAGAGAGGCTCTTTTGGGGTTTTTATTTTTCCGACAGCAAGTGCAATGAATCTCATCACACCTTATTTGATTTCCAAACATTTTCAAGCACGTAGGTTTCAAGTGATTCAGGTATATTTAGCTGTAGGAAACTTGAGCAGTGTTGGAAATGAAAACCTAAGCTGAATTTTATCCATATAATCCAGGGGCAAAAGTACAAATTCAAGTGCAAATTTCAATTAAAGTGACAGTCTGCAGTGCTGCTTTATTTTTTGCATAAGGTCTTAGCATTGCTTCGTTGTTCAAAATATAGACTTAATGGTGTCAAATCCATTTTTAAATCCACTGCTGTCATGGCTAACATACACCCCAGATATGAAAACATGGATTTGATGGTCTGTTAGATGCTGTCGTGTTTCTGCAGTACTGTTTTTCCTGGCAGAGACTTGTGTCTTCCTGCAAATGTCAGCTGATTGACAGTAAGCAGAGTAATGCAATGCAGCAGTCTTCTGAAAACACTCGGCTCGGGCACAGTGAAATAACAATAGCACAGCAACACTGGCAAAGTCAAATTAAGACTGTGTTTTACTCGCACAGACCATCTTGCTTAGACAAGTCTGTGGAAGCAGTTTTTCATACAATGTGACCGTAAATAGCAGCTAATGGTTTCCCCTTAAGGTGGGGAATGAGCCCAGATATTATCATTTGTGCTGACTCTGTTCAGATACCAGCAGGAAGAATGTAAAGGAGCAAAGGAGCATAAATGATTGGCTCAGTCTTAAAAATCTCCAGCATGATATGTGTAGCTATAAGATACAGTCATATCACGTGGTTCCTTCCAAAGAATGCCATTCTCATGTTTGAATGCAGTGTTTCCCTGCTCACAGGAATGAACTGAAAAGTATAGAAAGGAAGCACTAAAACTGTTTTCATATACACGTGGGAGTGTAGCTTCAGGGTGGGACGCAGCCAAAATAATAAACAACACAGAATTACACCATCATACACTTATCTGTCAACTAAATCAAAACAAAAATACCGCCCTTTCATCTCCTGTGTCTTCGGAGCCCGCTAAACTGTTCATTCAGTTACAAGTTGAGCATCAGAGTGATGGAGATGGGCACAGCACACAGGGATTCAGGAGAAAATAGATTTCGGTTTACTTTCGGTTGTAAATCTTCATCCCCTTTGTTTTTGCACTACATGTTGTCTTGCTCCTGTTACTGTCACTTATCCAGCGTTAATGGGACCCCACCACCACTGCTAGTCCTACTGCAACGGCTTCTAACAAACTTCACTCAACAATGAAAAGACAGAGTAATGCAGTACAATACTGACCAACAATCACATGGAATGCTAATAATAAAAATAATAGCTCGTTGGGGAAAAAAAAAGATTACTTTCACTGTTGATGAATCTGCTGATTATTTTCTTGGTAAAAAATGTTTGGTCTGTAAAATGTCAAAAAATATTGAAAAGGGTCCACCTCATGTATCCTTAAGCCCAAGTTGTCATCTTCAGATTGACTGATTATGTGTTTGACCAGCAGTCTAAACCAAAAGACAAGCTACAAATTCTCACAACTGAGAGGCTGGAACTAGGTACCGTTTGGCATTAATGCTTAAAAAGTATTAATCAATTATCAAAGTAGTTGCCACGTAAAAGAACACGGCGCCGATCTGTTTACGAGTCTGGGAGAGCGCTATCACATATGTGAAAAACATTGTATAAAGCATCTTACGGGGGCTGGTAGAATGAAATGGGCTTAACAGACCTCTGTGGCCCGCTCCTCATCTCTGCTTTAGCCTAACGGCTTGAGGCTACATTAGCCACTAGTGGCAAAACACACCCAAATCTTCGACCAAACTGTCGGTGGTCGAGCTGCATTGTCGGTAATGTAGGCGCCAGGTTTTGACAAGGTAGAAAAACGGATGATATCTCTTGTTTAACATCATCAGTTTTGATCCATTTTTAACTGCTCACCTTGAATCTCATATTATAGAAGGGCAATCCTAAATCTGTGGATCATTTATTTAACTTTTTATTGACAGAGTAATCAGAGAATGAACAAATAGTTTCTGCTCTAGCTTGACCCTTATTTGTCAGTCTGTGTAAACACTAAACTTGAATTATATCATATAAAGCTGGTCAATAAATTTAGGCTTGTCTATTACAGAAGGTACCCCGTCAAGCATAAATGGCCACATTTATTATAAATGGTAAGACTGCCCTTCAGCTGGAAGGTCTGTGGGCAAATTCCCCCAGGAAAGCAGGAATTCACCTGGCTGAGGTGTCCCTGTGCAATGCACCCACCGACCCTCAGATAAGTATCACACAACACAAATTCTTACCTCGAGGCCTTGGGCCATACCTGGCTGCCTCGGAGACAGACCTGCCGCTGCCCCTGGAGAACTGTGAATACACTCATAATCACATAATGTATGCTGGCGGCTCAAAAGCTTCAGGCTGCATGATGGTTTAAAGCTCTTAAATGTCTCCTGCAGGGGCAATTAGTAATGTGGTCATCCAGCGCAGACAAGTGAGCCTGAATTCTCAGACTGAATGTCTGCTGCTTAGGCTGAGGCGAGGTGTCCTTATAGCTCAGTGGTGGATTCAAATTGAATCACGCTGGTTTCCTCCATTCCATCCTCCAGCTGGATCCTTGCTGACCCTTTCTGCTATATTCTAATAAAGCATCAATATCTTGACAAAATTAATCTTCCAACAGCTATTTCTTAATTTCCTCTCCCCACATTGTCAGTTTCTTCTTTAATACTGTTCATTAACTTTTTCTAAGACGAGATAAGAATTCAATTTATATTGTTTTATTCAAGGAGATTTTTAAGGGGATTTTTTTGTCTTATCACACTCTTAAATGCAGGAGTATATGAGTTGAAGTGAATGTTTGGATGTCAGTCAGTCTTATCTGTTATGCCCTCTGTGTGCTATCCATAATATTTATTATGTCTGTCTTTTGTTTTGATTGTCGGGTTTCTCAATGTCCTCTTTGTGCACACACGCTCTTTGGCCCCTTTGCCCGACATTGTGCAAACAGAACCCGGAACACTGTCTCAAAGCTGAATTTAGGACTTCTGCTCTGTGTCACCACAGTTGATGCGGGAAACCCTGTAAAATCCATTATGATCATCATCATCACCGAAGCCCCCTGGCGCCTAGAAGATGCTGTACATCGCAGTCCTCCATCTATTTTTCCAGCTGGCCTTTTTCCCCTACAGGCCATTTCCAGTCTGGTGGTTATGGATCTGTGGAGCTGTAGTCGATAGCATCCTGTAGTTTTGTATCTGTGGTCACTTCTTTTTTAACCCTGCGGTCAGACTGTCCACCATATAGACCTCCAGCTATCACATGTGGGGGTTAGCAATTGAATCAATCCCATCACTGATAGATTTTTCTCAGCGAATGTGTAGAAAAGGAAAAGTCACAGACTTTGCGTCAGAGCCACATATGTGAGCAATAATTGGAGATGGATTTCAAAGGATTTCAAAGCCTGCAGCATAGTTTGTTTTGGAGTTGATGGGAAATCCATGGCTTTGTTTTTGAGGCCTGAGTTGGAAACATATTGCACCTTGTCAGTGACCCCCATCTCTTAAATTTGTGACCCATTTCGCCTCTGGGAATGGCAAGGTATGCAGTCACTGTCATTCATTTTCTCTGTTGGATAAGTAAAATAATAATATTTTTTAAGTATGGTTAAAAAGCCCAAAAAATAACTTATTAAAAAATTTGAGGTTGAAAGTTCAGTGTTGACCTCATAAACAGCAGTTGGCAGAACAAATAATAGAAAAAAAGAACATCATATGATGTGATCAAAAGGGCCTGGAGGTGACATTGTTTTGAACTTAAAGCTTCAACCTAAAATATTAGCATGAGAGGCTAAATATCTAATTCCTGCATGTGTCTTTGTGTCAGACTTCAAAATAATTGTATGCTACAATGATGTGTGGTCTGATATTTGATACATCTGCAAAAGTCTTGTTTTCAGTGAACGTTTGTGTATGTGTGTGTCTAACTTCTTTATTGATTCCTTGTATTTTCTTTATTCTACTGCCAAGCGCTGATTGAACATAGGAGCAGAATGGAATGGAACAGATTAGAAATCTACAGTAGAATTCTAATTCTTTTCTAATGGCCTACAGTAGAATCAGAGTAATGTGAAAAGGATTAACGCTGGGATGAATGCACGAGAGGAGGGAGAGAGGCTGAGATTACAATAAGAGCTTTGTTTCTCCAACTATCGAGCTGAGGTTTCTGCAAGGATCCATTATTCTTGCTTTGATGCTGCTGTCTCAATAAAAAGTGGTTGGCGGCGATGCATTGTTTCAACAGCAAAGGGGGATATCACTGCAGTGCTATTCAGCATAATTTAGCCGACCCCCCCTTCTCATCCCACACCCACTAGCTCACTCCCTGCCTGCTTCGTTGTGACTGTGCAACTACCTGCGGTGCTAAATCAGTTTGACAGTGGCTAAATATGGAGCTTCATGCCCACCTTCGCCTTATCAAACTTTCAGGGGTTTGCCAAGCAGAAACCACTCCAAAAGGGATGGAGGCCCCTGATAAACGTCCTGGTTACCCAGGACAATGATTGTTGAGGGCACCGTTTGTCAGTTATATGGGCTGGTTGTCAAGGAGCAGATTGTCAGAGACCAGGGAAGTCGGAGACAATTAGAAGATGGGTGATTTATCGTGTGTGTTTAAAAAAAAAAAAAAAAAAAAAAGAGCTGCTCCTGTGTTCTGTGGGTGTGGGCGTGTCTGAGCACCGCCGTCCTCAGCCGTTCATGCTTGTGTGCGCATGCAGTTGGACGCGTTGATGTGTCAGAGTATGACAGATATTCCTGGCCTGGCACTTGCAACATCATTTCCCATCGCTCCTCTCAGCACAGATGTTCATCCGTGCACACACCCCGGCGTGCACGTACGCACACACAATGGGCAGCACTCTGCATGCATCCCAGCTCCAGCTGTTCCAGCAGTTAGTGGGACATGGTAGATGCCTCTATTAGAGAGCTGCAAATCCCCGCAGAGGTAGAGAAAAGAGAAAAGCGGTGGAGCTAGCGATGGATGTGGAATGAACAGAGAAGGATGAACAATGACCCCAGTGCTGCAGGGAGAGAGGGAGGGATCGTGCTCTGGCTCTGGCAAGTCTCACAGCAGACATTCTGGACATTTCTGGATCCTGCTTCAGAGATTTTTAGTGGAAGTTGAGGGGGAGAGGTACATGCAGCAGAGGTGTGGAGGGGGGGGGGGGTGTTGAGGAGGGGGTCTTGGAGGGGGTGATGAATGCTGGTGGAATGCTCCAGGAATGTCGGACAGGGCTTTTTAGAGGCGGTCTGCTCAACAAGGGCAGATGTGGCCCCAGGAGAAATCACAGGATCATCATTCCACCACTGCTTACCTTTTTCCTTCCAACACACACACATATCAAACACGGATCCACACACATTCCACTGCAACATTCTCCGCTCTATTACCATCAAGGGGGGAAAGTTTAATTTAATTTAATTTAACCCCCAGCTGAGGAGCGGGGTTTACCTCCAACCTTTACAGATGGTTCTATTTACTTTTTACAAGGATTGATGTTTGCCAGTTTGAAGCTCCTGCCAACTTCTGGTAGTACACTGCAGGTTAAACACTACAATAAAATACAGGATTGGCGAAATCCCTCTGTTACAGCAGAATCCCTTTGGTACATGTTCTCAGCATCGAACCATGTCTGACCCCCTACAGAAGTCAATATTTTACACCTCCAATCCTTCCTATTTCTTGCTTATCCCTCTGTC
The DNA here is from genome assembly GCA_037833715.1 of Toxotes lorentzi. Classification (NCBI taxonomy): domain Eukaryota; kingdom Metazoa; phylum Chordata; class Actinopteri; family Toxotidae; genus Toxotes; species Toxotes lorentzi. Next base: position 7,412,535 of record JBBMJY010000009.1, read on the forward strand.
CCGTAACCTGGGGCTTGCAGGATCGCTGTCCAAAGCTTTATGTAGGTAGACCGGTCCCACTGTTAGGCAAGACAACACGGCTTTCCCTACATGTCAAGTTCAATCCTTTTTTCAACAGGTAATAATAATGTTTCCCGTTACACTGGGATGAACCAGTGTGGATGGATTAACAGATAATAGGCAGTTGGAAGACACGGGAAAAAGACACAGTGAGCTTTCAGCATGGTGACCCAATGTGGGAGGTATGCAGGCAGGCTCTGATAAGGGCCAGACTGCTAACTGTTTCCTCCAGTTCCTACTGAATGCTAATCAGGAGGAGCAGAAGACAGTATTGGCTCGTTTCTCTTATTTCCTTTATTGAGCGTCTGCCTCTTCCCTCCCTATCCATATCTTGTCCTCACCTCTCATTCTATTTTCCTCTCGTCTTGTTCCCTTTTTTCTTTTCGTCGCAGACTGAGCAGAGATAGCTGTTACAGGCTTTGCAAATTTAGCATAAAAATGAGGGAAAGCACTTGGCTCTTCAATGTAGACTGGTTTCTCTCTCTCTCTGTGTCTGTGTGTGTGTGTGTGCGTGCGTGCGTGTGTGCGTGTGTGTGTGTGTGTGGATTGAGCACTCAGTTGACTCTCACCATATGGAGCAACATCATTTGCATAGCGTATTGTTCCCCTGGCACATGGTCTCTTGTGAGTTGCAGCCATAATATACTCAGTCTCTCTCTCTGGTGACCAGCACATGAACATACACTCTCTGACTCTGACCCTTAGAAACACAATCAACCACACCAACACCCACTCTTCCCTCTTTTTTCCCCCCTCCTGTACCCGCTACCATAGCATCTGATCCAAGGATTTGTTTGGGATTCTCTTGGATTCACCCTGATTCCCCCCTTTATCAGTGTGTTTGAGTGTCTGCATGCACACATACGCTCGTCTGTACGCGTTTCTTCTGGCCTGGAACATGAATTTAATTACATATCAGCCTCCACCCACACAGTCTGTGATATCTTCCAAGGAGACAAAATCTTGTATTGTTAGCCTTGTTGAGGGTAGGATACGCTGCAACACATTCACACACACACACACACACACACGCTGATACTATTACTATGTAGACAGATTCCACTGACTAACATCCACTCCAAAGCCCAAGACTGTTGTTATGTTATGGTAACCCCTAAAAATCCCCATTTCCTTATGTTTAATCATCAATTCTATTGCTTACTGTGTGATAACTTTCTAAGTAAGTGACATCTATCAAGTGACATCAATTCTGATCTAAACTACTTCATCCGGAAGTAAAACCGAAAGTGAGCAGCTAAACTGTTCGGGGAAATTCCACATGCACTAACAGTTCAACCAGCCTAACCAGTAATTCAGTCTGTGGTGAGCGTTTACAACAGACGATTTAGGTAATAACTTTACAGTTGTTTGAAATTGTTTAGCGAAGGTGAGCCTGTCGCATTTCATCTCATTATCAGTGTAATTACTACATGACAGTATAAACAGCTGCTTCACTCATCAAATATGATGCATGTGTTATGTGATGTAGCACTATTGCTTGTTTTCCTAGAAGCTTAATAAGCCTAATATTATATATATTGCCTCCACTACAAAACATTGCGGGAAACCCTGGTTGGGCTTTGTTTAAAACTCGTAGGACTGCCTGTGTTTCTGGCCCGTTCTGACTTCTTTGTCGCAATGTTACCACGTTCCCTAATCTCAACAGTTGACTTGAGTTGACTGCAATGTTATTATCAGTAGGAATGATTTCCAAACAAGTCAAAACGTTCCCACAAATCTTAGTGGTCTCACATTTTTTCTAACCCTGCACAAACTGTTTAGATAAAAACTTCCATTACCTCACATACTACACCCTTTTTCCACTCACCTGATCATTTTACTGTCTCAAAAACCACTTGTTTTTCTGTACTGAGGTCTAGTCTATTACACATGACCATTAAGGGTAAGATTTATTGACTTTATTTTAATATTTCTTGCTTCTCTTGAGGGAGCTCTCAGGCTTTGACCCTTGCCCTCTGTTTACTTTCATTTTAGAGAACAGGATAAACATGTCAACTGTGATGTATATTTATGTCAGCCTTTCACTTGTTATTTTTCCATTTCATTCGTCTTCCGTTGTGAGAAAAGCCCAAAGCTTGGGCTCAGTTTTTGCTGGAAGAACAACAGCTTTATTCCAGTTTAGTTCTATAAGGCAAATGAGCAGATTTCCTGCCAAATCCAACCAGGTGGCATAAATTGTGAAAGGCACTGTAGATGCCGATAGAAGCTGCCAGGCTCAAAATTAATTTATTGATGTTAAAATGTTCCAAATACCAACATTTACATGAATTCCGCTATAGAATTCTGACTGAATCATTCTGGGTGGGGACTTCAGCTGAATGCCTTATAGTTACTGACAACATGAATGGTTATTGAAGCTGACACACACACACACACACACACACACACACATACACTGCATGTACCCTGTCCTCTGCTGTGTTAAATGTTAGGTTGGGATGTTGATGCTTGGTAAGTTTCTATCCCGTTTGGTTGGCGAGGAGCATTGCCAGGCCGACAGCTGCTCCGACTCCACATTCCCCTGCATGTGATCCGGGATTGGAAACTCAGGGGAGAGTATGCCTGGGACAGACACACACACACACAGTGAAAAACACATGTACTTAGAGATGCACACACGCACCAGCTTACAATCACGCACACTGAAGAGCTGGAGAGGCTAGATGTCACAGGCCTCATAATAGAGGGATGCCCTCTTAAGCTGCTTCGCACCATAGCCCAGAAAATCAAACTGTCATATCAATGAGCAGCTCACCAAAAAAAAATCCCCCCTCCTCCTCCTCACCTTCTTTTCCTGCCTCTCTTCTGTCTCTACCCCCTCCCTTTTCCCAAGCCTCTCTTGAAAACCAAGTTTGAATTTTTGTGACGGACTGAGCAGGCTTTTCAATTATTTTCGGTGTCATTCGTAATGGTTTAGGAAGGAGAGGAGAAGCAAGAGATGAGAGAGAAGGGACACGAGGCTACATGAGAACATGGGCGCTGGCGGAGCAGAGCTGTTTGTGGCAGGCTAAATGGAGATCTAATTCAATTTTAGCTATGACCAAAGGCCAGGTTCCTCTGCTAAAAGCCTGCTTCCATCAAATGCAAGCACAACTTGTTTTTTAATCCCTTTCTTCTTTTCAACTGAAAGGAGGAACATCAAAAAGGCAGAGACTTTGCATCCATCCCCAGTCAAACATTCTCTCTTCTTTTTCTAACCGTTATTAAAAGGTTGTTTGATAAAAGCATCTCTAGGTCTTTTCTGCCGCCCTCTGCAGTGGATCTAGTTCAGAATTAACGGCCTTTTGAATCTCTGAATGCACGGTCAATATGCACCCAACAGATGGTGCATGACTTCACTGCTTTTCTTCTTCCTCTTTTTTCCTCTCCACTGGCGAGTAACAGTTTGCTGCTCAGTGTATGTTAGCTGCACGTTACTCTGTGTTCGTTTGTTCTGCTCTCTTTCTCTCTCTCTCTGTCGCAGATGTAGCCCAAAATCACGTCTGTCACACTGCCCTTAATCTCGGGGTTAGCAGCTGCCAGTTGATTGTGTTTGTGTGCGCGTGCGTGTGTGTGTGTGGGGAGTGCTGTCTTTGTGTGATCTTGTGTGAAAAATCAAATAAGCAATTAAATTCACCTCACTGCTCTGGTCACCTGAATGTGTAAATGTTAGTTTGTTCAAAGCCATTGGTCAGCTGATAATTAAAGGAAGAGTTTGACATTTTAGGAAGTACACTTTGTTTACTACGTTGACGAGAGTTATATGAGAAAACTGATATTATTCTCATATCTGTGTGGTAAAAATAAGGTTACAGCCAGCATCTGGTTTGCTTAGCTTAGCATAAAGGCTGGAAATAAGGGGAATCAGTTAGTGTTGCCCTGTTCCAAAGAAACAAAATCCGCCTAAAAACATCTGTAAAGCTCCCAAGCTGTATCTTCTTTGTTTAATCTGCTCAAAAAACAAAGCGTAAAAGCGACAAGTTGCGATTTTACAAGGAGTTACATGCTGGAGTGTTTCTTGGCCAGGAACAGTAAGTTCCTGAAGTCTGTTTTGTCTGTCTCCAATCAACATATGAGATGTTTGTTAGTGAGCTAAAGAGGACCTTTGGAAAAACCCACTGTTTCCCCCAATTTCCAGGTTGAATGGAGTGGAAGTGAGGAAGGCGTAGATGAGGAGAGAAGGAAGGAAGGATGCCACAGCCTCACAGCTCATTCGAGGCAAAGCCGGGGCTGTGAGCTTGAGTTACACTGCCAGACAATGGGCTTCTTTCACCCAAACTCACTCACAGTTGCACAGACGCACACATAAACACACAATACAGAGGCATTCTGTCTTGTTGTTGCTCCTGTTGCACAATATTTGGCTTTTATTATTTCATTATGCCCAGGCTACTTTCTGCTCTCCTGCCTCCCGACCCTGGTTTCTGGTTTTAATTTTCTTGGCTGCATGTTTTTGTCTGACTGATTGGAGGCTCTGTGCGTGAGTGTGTCACATGTATCTGGCCTGCACCGTATGATTGCAGATGATAACAAAGGCTAATTTTAGCTGTGAAATCCCTCTGACATTGTGTCTCCAAGTTGCGGCTGCATAATGAGAGAAAAGGCATGGGGACAAAAACTGGAGAATGCCATCCTTATTCTTTAAATCCCTGGAATTTTCTTTCCATTTTCCTCTCTGTCTTTCTCATGCTATTCCCTCCCTCCAGGCAGTGCTCATTGCTCAGTGCCCCTTGGCTCTTTCTAAACAGGTGGGGCATGTTTGGCACAGCCCTCCGACATGCAGTCAGGATTAATTGGGCTTGGAGGACCCCTTACTCACACACACACATACATACATCACTCATATACACCCCTCCCTTCACACTTCTCCCTCCATTCTTAAAAAGCCAATTGTCCCCTTTCTATTCCCCAGGGTGAGGTTGCGGTTCCTGGGCCGGAGAGTGTAAATCCAGCCCCAGGCCTGTCTCCAGCCCTGACTGACTGGCTGGTCTTCTGGCTGCCCCCCTCCACCATCTCCCCTCTTTCCTTTCTCTGTCAAAAGATAATAACAACCACTACCCATACAAGCTCCACTGATATGCAGACATATCCCCCAAATGTCACCGGGCGGCTCTTGCTGCCGGCTCCTCCGTCTCCTCGCTTGCTTTTTCTCCAGCTTTCAACCTTGCCTTTACCCCTCCACCACCTCTCTATCATTCGTTCTTTTTTTCCTCTCTGTTTCTGGCTCTTCCCCAACTAGACTCTTTGTGCTTCTTTGTGTCTTGGTTGCTCAAGAATTTTTTTTTTAGCCTACAGAGAGAATTTATTTTCTTCCCTATTTCTTGCTTTTACTGTTCAAGGATACCCAGAGACTGAGAGTTATCCTCATGTGACTCTTCTGTTTTGTGTTTGTTTGCACTGAGTATGTGCATCTGCTGAGCTCTCTGGGTAAATGTGAAGCATCGCTATACCTGTCTATGTCTGTGTAATTACAGCCGCAACAGTCTGTGGGTTTTTTCCCCCCTTTCCTGGGCAAACACTTGACACTATCTTGAAAGAGAGTTTCTTGAATAAAAAGAAATCTCACTTCTGCCTACCATCTTTTTCACACAAGCACACACAGATGCACACATACACTATCCACCACCACTACTGGCTCAGTGATATCTAATTATTCTGCTTATTCATACAAACAAATACCTACTTTTCTCTCTCTCACACACACACAAATGCAGGTATAGTGCTGCAGTAGAGAGGGAAAGAAACAAGCGCAAGTGTATTGATATGTGTGTGTGTGAGTGTGTGTCTCTGCATGTGTGTATGTCAGTGTGGGGTTGCACAGGGCAGGTGGGGAGGTTTGAATGTTAACTGCCTTATCACTCCAATTTCACACTCTCGCCTCCAGTCACACACGCACAGAAACACCCTGTTGCCTCCAGTCTCTTATGTGACGACTGATTAACGGGGAAACAGGGGTCTCACACACACACACTCGCGGACACACTAATCCTAGCCAGAGGGGAGGTTTTGTGTGTGTGAGTGTGCAAATGACTGTGTGCGCCTGCTTCTGTAATGGGGCCACCTGTCTGCTCATTAGCCTCGTTACCCAGCCTTTTAATTGCCCCCAAACTCTGCATCATGTCTCCTCCTCCCCCTCCTCCTCCTTCTTCTTCTTCTCCTGTTCCTCCTCCTTCTACACTCCTTCTCTCCTGCTGATTTCTTTTCATCACGTTAAGTGAACTATTGGGACATATCAATAATCTGAAATCACCACAGAGAGCAGGGATTATGTCATAACATGCAGGTGTGTGTCTCTGTGTGTGTGTGTGTGTGTGTGTGTGTGTGTGTGTGTGTGTGTGTGTGTGTGTGTGTGTGTGTGTG
>JBBMJY010000009.1:7419054-7494442 GCA_037833715.1 Toxotes lorentzi
GTGTGTGTGTGTGTGTGTGTGTGTGTGTGTGTGTGTGTGTGTGTGTGTGTGTGTGTGTGTGTGTGTGTGTGGTGGGGTTGTGTGAGGTTGTGTGAGGTTGTGTGAGTGCAACATGCCCATATGTCAGTGTATTAGCAAAGTGATTGCTTTGACCTCAGTATCAGGAGGCATATGAACATGACGCCAGTCGGAAGGGAATTTGTACTTGCACACACACGCGCACACATTCAATACACACTCATATACACAGGGTTATCAGGTTGATTTGAGTTACCTTGAACAACCTACAGCTCCACCTCCATCCCTCTCACTTTCTGGCTCTGATCCACTCTCCTCTATGGCTGCATGATTATGAAAAAGGACCCTGATTAACTGGGTTTTTCTTACTACTGTGTTCACACTTATTATAATGATGGTTATTTGTCTCAGCTACAGGAAACTACAGCAGATTGTTTTATTGGATTTTTTTGCAGCTTAGCATACATTTTCCCTTTATTTGGTTCAGAGCAGTATTTCTCACAGCAATCCTTTTTAACACACAGTCTTCACTGTCTTATTGTGGTCTTTATGTACAAATTTTAGCCAATAATTACTTGTTTATTACTTTGGGAACGCAGCTACAGGCACAGTTAGCAAAGAATTTGTTTTAATAGTTTTTATTTGTCATGACTTAAAACCAAAGATAATCTAGCGGGGGGGGGGGACCAAAAGACTGTAAATGGACATTTCATATTTCAGTGGTTAGTACTGGGTGATATGGATGAAAATCTGAAGATAAATATGGCAAATGTAGCCATAAAGCAGTCCTGTCGATTGATTTAAAACTTTGCCTAAAAATGGCCTCATTTAGGAATATTAAGGATAATAAGGATAGGATTAGACCTGAAATGATGAGCCAATTAATGAATTAGTCAATCAACAGAAAAACACTCTGCAACTACTTTGAAAATCACTTCATTTGCTTTGTCAAAAAAATCGTAAACCAATGTCAAATATTCTGATTTTTGCCTCTCAAAGAAAAGGATTGCCTGATTGTCTTTGATGTATTCCATTGCAAACTAAATACAAGACTTTAGAAGACGTCACTTGGGGCACTGCAAGGTTGCAGTGGGCTTTTTCCAGGCTTCATAGACCAAATCTATTAATCAGTTCACTGAAAAAATAATCAGTGGGTTAATAGATATTGAAAGTAATTGTTCGTTGCAGCCCTAGATAGGATCTTGGTGTGAAGAATTGCAAGATCTCAAACAAAAAAATAAGTATATCTCTGGGGATGTATCTTATGCTTTCATATCACGCAGCCCTATCAGGGATACATTACTTTTTAATTGTGAAACATGAAAAATGATCTGTGATTACTTGTGCAACCCTTCTTGTCCTCCACCCATCTCCCTCTCACCAAATCTATCTTATTTTCTCCCTCCCACCCTTCCTCTCTGTGTCTCTGTCAGACAGCTTTCTGGGCTGTTGCCAGTCAAGTTACATGAGAGAACAGGCGGCAGTACATTCCTGCTGAACATAGCTTTGCACTCGGGGGATTCCCTCCCCTGTCTCTTTCTCTCTCTCTCTCTGTCTCTGTGCCCTCTCTTTGTTTTTGTCCATTCCTGTACTGTAACGTCCAACTCGAGCCGTGGGCTACACTTCCATCAGAGGCATTCTTCCTTGTCTGCTGCTTTTCTTTGTCTGATAATCGCAGAAAGGATTTTTTCCTGTGCTGAAATGCAGCGAGTCATGCGTTATTTTGCACTCATGGCATAAGCTAAGTTTTCACACGCTCCTTTAGTTATGGTCGCACGGCAACTGTCACTTGCATTGCCAACTTGCATTTTTTGTAAAGAACACCTTGCATGCAGAGAGGAGCTCGCCTGAATACTTTGTTAGTGGCTGCAGGGGCTCTGAAACATTCTCACTGTTAGAACTGAATTTATTGTCATGCTGTGATGGAGTTTGAAGAAATTGTACTGTGCACAGTCCCCTATAGGAAGGCTCCTTTTGGGCTTTAACCAGAGTTAAAGAAACACTTGGCTTGAGGCTGTTTAAATCTACTGTCAACCTGACACGATTAGTTTCATTCTCTTGTTCCAGCTTCTCAAATGTGAGGAATTGCTGCTTTTCATAGTTTAATGTGATAGCGAGCTGTTTGTCGAACAAAGTGAGGCTTTTAAAAACGCTCCGCTGAGTTCCAGGAAACTGTGATTGGAAAAAATTGTCTTTTGCTATCTGCCTGTTAAGACCCAGTGGGGTTGAAATGTTGACTTTTTATTCTAATAAAACTTTTTTTGGGCTATAATTCAGTCTGCAAACAATATTTTCTGAAGTAAGCCAAACAATGAATCCATTAATCAATCACACCACAATGCTGTCAAACTGAACTGCCAATGATTTTGGTAATCGATTAATCATGTAATTTTTCCTTTGTAAAATTGTCAAATCTAAAGATTTGTCACTCAGTTTTATATCATTGTAAACAGAATATAAGTAATATAAATAAGATGTGCTGCTGTTTTTCTTTGTCATATGTCAAAGAAATCAGCGAATTAATCGATGCATGGCTTTTATAACTTTATAAAACATGGCCTGCTTGTCCCAGTCACATTGGTCGGCCACATCAGCACACAGCAGATCAAATTGCATCCAAAAGTCTGCAACTCTCAGTCAGGATGTTATAATATATAGAAAATGTGGACAGTTTCAATGGAAAATTTTGAGAAACCATAACTTCTTGGCACAATTTGATTTCTTTGCTGAAAGAGGACAAAGACTTTCCACAAGTGTCCTCATATTTAACCACAATCTCCTGATGTCTGCTTCACTCCAGCATACCCCCTCTGCGTCCCATCTCTCCAACACTGTCGCCACTGTCTTCTCTTACTCTCCCCTTTTCCTTTACTCTCTGTTTTTCGCTCTGTCTCTGGTACGTCTTCTGTGTTTAATGTCCAAACTACCAAGGCAGACTGTCCGAGTCCTCAGGCTGTTATTGATCGCCTTACAAAGGGAGAGAGAGAAAGAAAGAGACAATGAGTGGTACCAGGAGCAAGAGTGAGCCGGGGCCAGCAGAGGAGACGCCTCGAGAGCTTGTCTGAACCGGAGGGTCTATTTCTGACTGTCTCTGTGCGTCATTATTGGCCAGAATACATCCAGGACACACGGGATGAGATGACGGATGGTGAGCAGTGGAGAGGAGAACAGGAGTGGGAGGGAGAGCGAAGAGTGAAGTTGAGCCTTCAGAGGTCGAGAGGCCGTTGATTTGGTTCTGCAGAAGGAGGTATTGATATGAAGACGAGGCATTTTCAGTCTGCCGCCCGGAGCTCCCGACCAAGTCCGATTGTTTATTGTCAGATGCATGACGCAGATGCATCTCCAATCTGACAGCCAGTTGTTTAAGGGCTGAATGTGCCTGTTTATGCACAATCAAGTGTCCAAACAGTGACATGTAGTACAGCAAGAAGGGAACAGGAAGGATTCAGTGGAAGTCTGTTGAGGTTCAGGTCCTGACGTGTTTTTCCTCACTCTCCCTTTTATAAACACACACACACACACACACACACACATTGACATGGCTGATATCATCTGCACATTCCTTGGGACCAGTCCTCTGAAAGCAAAGGGGGGTGGAGGCACACAGGCCAGGGCTTCCAGGGCATTCCCTCCAATTTAACACACACAGACAGGTTTTGGGATTATTGGGTTGTTTAAGAGGATTCAAGATTAAGTAATTAAAAGAGCACCAGCCAAACTAAAAACAGTGGTAAAAAAATGTATAAAACATGATGAGAGTATTAATTAATACATTCATATATAGGAGTAATTTGAGGAAGGTCAGAGTCGATCCACACACATCTGAGGTTTTCATCTGCCGCCGTTTTTCGTCTCTTCAGTGGAGCAGAGGCTTAACTGGACACTGAAGTCATATAATTTATGCACGTAATGACTTGTGAAATGTGAAATGTGGAAACAAGTAAAATATCACAGGTGATGGATTGTTGGCGGTTCGCAGCGTCCATCAAGCCAAGAAACGTAGTGTCATCCTGCCACTAACCTTAAATCTTTTTGTCTCCATCTTTTGTTTGATTTTGATTCAGTTATCTGTTGAATTCTCGCACACTTTCTTTCTTTCTGTGCATTTTAATTCTGATCAGCATCCACAAACACAACGACTTTTCAGGTACACAACACCTTTTTTTTTTTACTCTTAAGTCGTTTGAGTGCAGGTCCATTTTTAGAGGTGGGAAAGAGCCGTGTTGTTGAGTGGATCTGGTTTCAACAAACATCCGTGGACTATTAATAAATCATGGTTGCTCTGCGCAGTGGGATGCTGTTGGCGTCACCGTGTTTGTGTGTTTGGGCGCTCATATGTGTGTGCATTCATGCGTAAATCATTCTATGAGCCATAACCTTTTATTTAGACAGGGCTTCAAAACTTTTTCACACTCACAGAAGCAAAAAAAACAAAAACAAAAAGACTTTGTATTTCTTATGTGTTGCAGCCACAAACCACCTCCAGTATTTCTTGCTTCGTATAAAGAAAGCCTACAAAAACACTCTGAACTGGCACGAAGCCTTGACTAAAAATGGTAATCAACACATGTAAAATACAAACCTAACCCTAATTAATGACTGTCTTTTAAAACTAAATTGGTGCAGGAAAAATAATTCCAACCCCACCATTCCTCAACTGCGGTGCACCTTCCAGGACATTACTCAAGGGTCCTGGTTTGAGATTTTAACAAAACCATCTCTTAGACCAGAAGGGGGAACACATTGTAATCAGGCACAGCAGAGAGGGCGGTATAAGAATAAGAGATGGGCTGAAAGAAGACGGGCGACAGAAAGGGAAAGATTTAAACAGAAAGGGAAAAGAGGTTAGAAAGAGAAGGTGGAGGTTGTACAAGTGGTGATTTGTGACCCACAGGAAACAGGCAAAGGGCTCATTTTCCCCGGGCTCTCAGAGACCATAACAGGCCAAGGCGCTGTGTGTTTCCTCTTGATAACGTTCAGCAAACTCACATGTACTCACATTGACTCACTAACACAGTAAATTTTGACCAGTGTGGCTGTTTTGCGGGATGATTCTGGCCTCTTTAGTGCTGAAGCTGCTCGTGTTTATTCCGTTATCTTTGACCTAGTTTGACCATTGCTGTACCAAAAATGGTGAAGAATTATAAGTGTTTCTTCTGAATAATTGTGTTCTTGGCAAGGTGGAAAAGGCTTACGAGCGTCTCATTCTCATTTATTTACGGCACATCTACACACACAGCTGTGCACGTGAGATGGTGGAGATGGTGAGAAAAGGAGAGAAAGCTCTGTAAAAATGTGAGAGAATATGTCTTTTTTTTTCCTTGCTCTCTTTGCTTTTAGTCAGCCAGACAGCTCATACACTCCATCCTGCACTTACACACTCAGTTTTTTATGAGAGATAAAAGACAAAACTGTCCTTGTTGGGTCCAGATCCCACAGTGGACCAGACAATGGCTTCATCACACCTCTCCCTGCCAAACACTCGCTTTTTTTTTTTTTTATCAGCCCACTCTACACTCCGCCAGTCTGATAGGATGAATCGATAAGACGATAAAGCGCTTGCTGTTAAGTCGACATGTTTGATAACTGATGAATGTAGTTCTCAGTGTTTTTGCGAGGGTATTCTTCCATTTGTTGCAGAGGGAAAAAGGCACACAGGGGAAATTTTGTAAAAAAAAAAAAAAAATATCACATGTAAAAGTAGTCTGTGAGAGGGCCCCTGAAGTTGCTGTCCCCAGACTGCAGATTCCTGCACTCAGCCGGAGGATGATGTGTTAAAAATCTCGACAGTGAGAGATTGAGCGCTGCGTGCTAGCTTTGAAGTTAATTTGACAAGCGCTTGTATGCTTCAACTGTAAGCAATATCACCTGTGAAAAAAAAAAAAAAAATCTGCTATAACGTGCTGTCGCCTCAGAGGCTGGGAGTGTGTACATGTGCGTGAGGAAGTGTGTTTAAGGGAGTGGACTTGCTGGTGGGTGGGTGAGTAAGTGTGTGTTTGCGGCTGTGTGTGTGTGTGTGGGTTGTAACATACATTACCTAGGGATCTGAGTACACGGCCAGACATCATTAGGCTTTAAGGCGAGAAAGTCTCCACGGCATGAGTTTTTGCAGTCTGCCTGACCCAGCAGACATGACAGGCAGGCATGCCGTTTAAGATCATTTATTTGGGTTTGCATGTGTGTTGCATCCTGCGTGTGTGTTTGCGTGCATGTTATTTATTTATTTTGCCTGGTAATATGCCTGCGCCTTCATTATAGCGGGAGCCATAACTTTGATAAATCACTTGGGCTCGGGGCCCTCACTGCTTTCACAGTATTAGAAAACTAATTGAAATTCTCTTCCGCCCCCTCCTCTCTCTCCCTCTCTGTCTCTCTCTTTCTTTCTTTTTCTCTCTCTGTTTTTCACCCTTTCCCTCGTTCTCTCTTCCCGTCTCTGTAGCGAGGGCCAAACAGTACCGTGTTTTTTCAGTGGAATAGAAGCCAAGAGGGGGAAAATGTCATCACTGATTTAATAGGCGTAGTCTTACTCAGAAACACACACTGCAGGCTCACACACACACACACACAAACACACACTGCACTCTGGGGAGTGTTAGGAATCCTGATAATGTCATCATAGGAATCTCCATAATGCACCCCGGTCTCCTGCAGGCTTCAGTTTTGACTGTGCCTCTCCACTCTGCTTTTGATTAGATCGGGGGGGTTGATGGGATTTAGAGTTTAGATACTTGTTTCTATGGCAGTGATCCCCCGCTGTCCTCGGATTGAGGGTCTGTTTGGTTTGTTGCCTGGGATCTCCCAGCTGCCCCTGGATTTAGGGTTTAGTCGTTTCACTGTGCATGATCCCCCGCTGCAACTAGATTTGTTTCGTTTATAGGCATCTCTGTGTGCTGCATCTATGTTCGGGGTGTGGTTGTTTTGTTGTGCAGGATCTGCGAGATGAAATTTGTTTTTGAGTTGTTTTATTGTTCAGGATCTCCTCGCCTCTGCTGGATTTAGGGTTTGGTTGGTTTATTATGCACCAGTACTCAGCTGTTGCTAGATTTAGGGTTTAGTTGTTTTGTTGTCCAGGATCTCCCTGCTGCCACTGGATTTCGAGGGGCTTAGCCACTTCTTTTTAATATCTAGACACTGCTACTGTTTGTGCGACACTTTGGGCTTTATGTCCACCCAGCAACCCCTCCTCTCCCCTCGGGTGAGCTTTGTAGTGTGAAGCCAAAGATTTAGTGATGGAAGTACAGAGTCTGTGTGTATATGTGAAACGACTTGTGTGGACCGGGCGATTTCGTGGAGTCCTGTCAGCACATAGAATTTCTCTCTGCAAACATTCCTCTGATGTGACGCAAGCCCAGGAGAGGAGGGCAGAGTTTGTGTCTGTGTGTGTGTTTTCAACCGGCGGCGTGTGTCTGTTGACCTGACAAATCCATACCATCACTCCCAGACACACTGCAGGCACATAGTCACACACACAGGTTGCGTGGATGTGCGTGTGGTTAATGAGGATGTGTTGATTGATTAGACTGCAGTAATTAGCTGGAGTGTGAAGGCCTGGAAAGGACTCTGCTCTGGTGGGAGTGTCCCCTCTGGAGAGACATTGAAGTGTTCTATGCACCATTACATTACTCATACACACACACTTACATACACACACAGAAACAGTCCCATCCAAATCTCAGATGCTGGATGAGTCATCTCTCGGAGGCAGACCTAATACTCTGTGCGTGTATGAGGAGACAGGAAGGATGTTTGCTGTGTGTGTGTGTGTGTGTGTGTGTGTGTGAGTGAGAGGGAGTCTGAGACATAAGGATGTTTGCAGCGTGGAGATGTGTGTTGCAGAGTGAGATGTGCTTGTGCCAGCAGTTTCTTTTCCTGCACAGTGTGGCCAGAACACTGACCTGATCCTCTGCCTGACAAATCAACTCTCTGCCTCACCTCCACCGCCTGCTGCTCATTTGTAGTTTCGCTCCTCATCTGGTGTCCAGTTTTCTTTTGTGCATCACAGGGCTGCTTCTAGTAAATGCAAATAATATGGTATTAAGTATGACAGTCTCAGTCTGTAGCCTTCCTCCTACTGAGTTTCGAGGATGTGGATGAGACTGCTGCAGTAAAGTGTTGTAAACAGTGCCACCACATGGATGACTGGGGAATTACCTATGATGCAGTGTTTTCGTTTCATCTTCTTCTTTTTTTTTTTTTTAAATAAAATTTACGTGAAATATGAGCTTGTTTTCACAGATTGTGTTGCTGCTGGTTTTATTTCTGTCTCCTTAATGCAGTGTTTTTACCTTATTGATTGACTGAGTCCATATCAGAGACAATTTTCTGTGTAAGTAAGGCAATAATTCATTAATATCATTTTTTTTTACCCCAAACAGGAAGTTCTACTACATCACCCTGCTGAGGGACCCTGTGTCTCGATACCTCAGCGAGTGGAGGCACGTGCAGCGGGGAGCCACGTGGAAAACCTCCCTGCACATGTGCGATGGACGGACCCCGACACCCGAGGAGCTGCCTTCCTGCTACGAGGGTTCTGACTGGTCGGGGTGCACCCTGCAGCAATTCATGGACTGCCCCTACAACCTGGCCAACAACAGACAGGTAGGGACAAAAGACCTTTAATGTGAATCAACTAAACAACAAAAACTGCACACTACAAGCTGGGATATGTTGCAGTGTTGGCTGTTGTGGTCACGGTCCCCTGAACTGAAGCCAGTGGAGTTGTATAAGTAAATGCTGCACAGAAGGAGGGTGCCCACAAAACCTCAGCCCTTCAGCTTTGCTTAAATGGGCTTCTTTTGGAAATATAATTATTGTTGTGATTTAGATTTCTTAAGAAGAAAAGTTAAAGGAGAAAATTGAATTTGTTTTTGTTTGCTTTTTTATTTCTTATTTGATTTCTTATATTCACATCCAAAAAGATGTAAAAGGTGTAAGATGAGCTGCACATATGTGAGCGTACACTCCCTAGACACACACGTATAACCGCACACAGTCAGGAGTTCGCCTGCTGGTCATAAACACCTCAAATTCACACTTTCTTTTCTCATGCTATCTCAGTCTCCCACCTAAACGTGTTGGCCAGCTTATCTCACCTGAGCCTGAGGCTGTTATTACTCAGGGTCCCATGACTTATAAATGTGAGACACACATATACATACATACTGACACACACACTTGAGGTATCTTAAGGTGCACACAGTGTACCCTTGTGAATCCAAATCATTATTCAGCCCGTGTTCCTACACTTTGACACAACAGCTCCAGAGTACACTGAGTTGTATAGTGATCTCTAATTTTTCCAACCAAATCCAGCTCAACATCAGCTTTAGTTTACAAAGAGCTACAGGGGATCAAGGAATGTGATTGATACTGAAATGTCAAGAGGGAAAATTATGCACAAAATGCAGGACTTCAGGATCATTTTCTTTGTGATTAAACATATAGTCTATGAAATAAGGAAAACTCCAAACAATTATTGACTCCTGCTCCTCAAATGTGTTGATTTCCTGCTTTTTTTTTTGCTGTTTATGACAGTAAATCTAACAGCTTAAATATCTGGACTGAATTTATCAGTCAGATAAAATAAGCAAAAGCACATCACCTTGGCCCCTAAGATTTTGTGAACAGTGTTTTTTCACTGTTTTCTGACATTTCATGGACTAATTGATTAAATGTGAACATAAGGGGCAGATTACTGACTAATCATCTAAGTAAGGCTGCAGCCTTACTTAGATGATTAGTCAGTTATCCAAATAGAGTATTTGCTTTATAATCTTTTTAAAGAGCCTCTGTTTTCTGCCTCTAAGGTTCAAACACAGCTCCTTGAGTCAAAGGATGAATTCACTGTCACAAATACACAAACATCGACTGATTTCTGTAACCTCCTCATTTCCTTCTCCCCTGTCTCTAGGTTCGTATGCTGGCAGACCTGAGCCTCGTCGGCTGCTACAACATGTCCACAGTTCCAGAGAAGAAGAGGGCCCAGCTTCTCCTGGAGTCGGCCAAGAAGAACTTGCGAGACATGGCCTTCTTTGGTCTGACAGAGTACCAGAGGAAAACCCAGTTCCTGTTTGAGCGAACCTTCAGGTTGCGCTTCATTAGGCCCTTCATGCAGTACAACAGCACCCGGGCTGCAGGGGTGGACCTGGACAATGCTACGGTTAGCACAAACACTGGCTTACCTTTGGTAGATTTAGTTCTGTAGGCAGAGAGCAAAGAAGTGAAAGGTTATCTGAGAACAGAGGTAAAGAAATAGAAAATGAGAAAAAGAGGCACTCAAAGAGCAAACGCAGAGGTTATATTGCTGTGAAATGAGTTGGGATGACTGTCGCCATTAAAAATACAGCAGCTTTAAACATGTTCTTCACACTTTGGTCCAATTGGTCCAGTGTGGGAGTTCTTAGGCTGAATTCCCAGCAAAAGAAAAATCCTCCAGTACACAGCAGGTTGGTGACTTATACATCAAAACCAGAAGGAGAAAATAAAGTATGCTCAGCTGACAGGGGCTGTGGAAAGGTGGACCAATGGTTAGTATCACCAAAAAAAATATGAAAATATCATGTGGTGACACAGTCTGACAGGTCAGTCTGTGTGTGGCATTTGGAGTAAAAATTAGCTTTCAAATTAAATACTTCTCAAGGCACTGTGTTAAATTGTGACATTATTTAATTATTTTTTAAAAGTCAAATAATTACATCAGCAGGTGATGAGAAGAATATTTACTTTCAAGTCTGACGGCTTGAGTTCTGAGCGCCGTCTTCTTGGCTTTGTGCCGGTGTCCCCCGTGTGGCCGATCAATCATCTCTAATTTTCTAACATCAATGCAGCGCTTCGCTTCCCTTTGTTGTCGCACACATTGCTCACAAATGATATTCAGCACTCCATCGCAGATTTCAAAGGGATTCTTAAAACACATTTCCCCCTCCGTGTTGTATTCACACGCAGATGATACATGCCAATAAATCCAGCTGCATAGCCCGAGCTAACATCAAACATTTTTCTGTTATCTGTTGTCTCCACATATTGCCAACATCTCTCTCTCTCAGTTCCCTCCCTGTAGAAACCCTTTAAAACTTTTGTTCAAGTGTCCTGTAACAGGGCGTTTCCACCACAGGAACTTTTGTTTTCTTTTCTAATGTTTCAGGAACTACTGGGGTGGATTTTAAAGGGCTGAATGTCAGTGGCCAATCAAACGCAGACTTTATAGCAGCTACAACTTTAGAGCTTTAGAGCGCTAGTATCAATATTATTGTTTCATCATGGTTACGTGATAAATCGGAAATTAATAACCACAGAGGATAACTGTGCTGTTTGTTCTTTTTATCTTCACTGTTCTTCTGATGCAATGGAAATGCCAACAGGAATGCAAATTAAAGCTTTTATTTCCTTTCCGTTTAGAGTCCTTAATTCAATTCCCTTGGTCCTGTAGATGGTCAAAAACAACTATTAGTTCCTGCCTAGGTCCAGTCCCTGCTGTGGGGGCGGTATTTTCTGCGGTTCAGGAACCATCTGGGCACAGTTTGCCTTGCTGAGCATTGGTCAATATTCACTGAAAGCTCTGGATGCCACTACTATCAATGTTGGGACAAGGACAGGAAACTACTGTTTATTAATGTTAAAAACAACAGTTAGGGTTTGTTGTCACTAATACTAATTAATGCTAATTAATGAAGAACTAGATAAAATGGGAGAGAGAGGGACCATCGATGGGAGAACAAACATCAGTCTAATTTGCCTAATCATCATGGTTATTCGAGTGCAGTGGAAAAATACACAAACAGGACATATAGTTCCTTTGGCTCCATAGTTCCTGAAATTATTTGGTTGAAAAAAGGCTACAGCTTCATTTTCTCTCCTTCCTCAACTTTCTTTCTGTTCTTTCTTCCTGTTTTCAGCCTGTTCTTCTCCATTCTTCTTTTCTCTTAATCTTATTATGAAAACTTAAATATTTTATCTGCTTCCTCCTCGTTAGGTCCAGCGTATAGAAGAGTTAAATGAGCTAGACATGGAGCTGTACGACTACGCCAAGGACCTGTTCCAGCAGCGCTACCAGTACACCAGGCAGCAGGAGAGGCGGCAGCAGCGCATCAAGAACCACATGCAGCAGAGCCACCAGGGCCTGGGCCTTGGCGTCAGCCTGTGGCCCTCCCGCAGCCGGCAGAGTTTGGTGTCGACACTGGAGTACGGAGAAGGGGAGAGAGAGGAGCGGGAGGAGGGTGAGGAGGGAGGTAGAACGGAAGAGGCGGGCAGCAGGCTCCCCACTGAGGACTACATGAACCAGATCATCAACCGCTGGTAGCAGCAGAGAGAGAACAAACACAAAGACATGTATATCTAATGTGAAAATCCTACACATAGACACACCCACACACACAAGCACACACATACACAGAAAGTGGCTCCTGCATCAAAGACTCAAATGACTGACAAAACAGACTTTACCGGAGAGTTGGGCTGCGGGAATGAGAGTCCGACTGGTTTCTATGGAGACCAGGGCTTGGTCAATTGCATCAGCTCATGTTATTGAGGTTAGCCCAGTTGTTATTAGCACCCGCTTGCCCTTTCCCCCCCTTCTGAGTTTCTCTGTCTCTCTCATCAACATTACTGACTGAGCAGAGGAGGGATATTTTTAAGAGTTGCTGACAACCGAGTATCTCATCCATCTTCCCCCGTCTCCCCTCCTCCAACTCCTCCTCCTGTATTCCTCTCGTCCTCTGTGGCCTGATATGGAGCATGAGAAAATAAAATTAAGTCTGTGAATTCCCGCTAATCCTTGCTAAGGACCAGTCTACTTCCTGGATGCTCCAATTTCAAAGGAACTGGGAAAGCTACGGAAGTATGCGAATGGCTGAGCTGAACAAAGGTGGTGAGAATACATGAGAGACTGTACCAGAAAGAAAGAAAGAAGTTGGACTGAGTTGTGTAACAAAGCTTTCTGCTTAAAAAAAAAATATCAGCCATTTCACCCATGAACACGCTTTGGTCATGAAATAGTGACAGTCTCATTCTCATTTTAGGATGATTTCATTTGTATTTTCCTTTTGTGTTTATGCTTTTTTAAAAGCAGAATTGTAATAACACTGAGACCAATATTGCTGCCTAAAGAAAAGTGATTCCTTTATTTCTTAATTTTTGTTTGTTTTATAAGTCAAAGCTAATGGATTGGATTGACGTACAGTGGACCATAGCCATTACTGAAGCCTTGCATCTTGGGGGCAAAAAGTGACCTCTGTCTCTGTTAAAGGTTCCCAAAGCTCCTGTCGCTTAATGAGTTCATTATTTCTCCTTTTCTCTCCTTTTTTTTTTTGTTTCTCAGTCCTGCAGAGAATGACAGCCAATTACAGACCCCAATCTCACATACAGTAGGTGCGAAGAAATCAAAGGCAGGGAGAGGAGAGAGTCTGCTGCAGGTTGTTGCCAGGAACCGTGCTGTGTGAGCGGCAAGCGCTTTGGAAGCCTTAACTCAGACAAATGCTCGAGATGGGAGTTGTGGAACTACTGGTCACCATGGCAATGTGAGCCCTTAATGTAGTGGGTGGCATTTTCAGTTTCTCTCCATCTCCCTTTTTCTTTTTCTTTTTTTTTTTTTTTTGTCAGACCAAGAGCTCCGTTGTAAAAGCAGCAGTCTCAAACAAGCCTCCGTCCCACCTGCTGAAAGGGCAGACGCAGCACTGGTGACCAGTAGTTCATTAGCGTGACCGGTATTTTAGTTGGTTTTACCCTGAAGAACGGACAGGGCGAGGTAGCAGTGCCTCTATGTACTGGGATCATAGTCTGCATAATTATTGCCAGATATTATGTCTGCATTACAATACAGTGATTTCTCTGACTACTCGTGTGTCCGTGTGGATGAGTGCGTTTCTGTGTGTGTGTAAATAGTATGTACAGTATGCCTTTGATTGGCATATGTGTATGCCTTTGTAAATAGTGTGCCTGACTGAGAGAGGATGTCTCATGAGTTTTGTGAATGACTGGTTTCATGACCAAGTATCTTGCCATGTTTTTGGTGGTGGGAGGGCAGGGCAACAAAGTCCCTCCGACAGTATGTCACAGCAGTGTGACCATCGCAGTGATGCAAGCCAATAATACTCCCCTCCGCCCTTTCCTTAACCGTTTCCTTTCCTCCTTGTCTTTTCTCCTCCCCATTATTTGGTTACATATGAATACTTTTTTTTTTTAAACTATAATTACCTAAAATCTTAATTGATATTTTCAAAAATCTGGCTGTGTGGCACGTCTTTACTCTTAGGCAGCAAAATCTACAAGTAGGGTTGGGTTGCGATAGCGGGCTCTATTTTGAATCTGACATTGCACCAAATTCTGTGGGCCAATCAGAAACTTTCAGCTCTGTGTTTTTAATTTGTCTTTTGCTTTTGGTTCATGCTTTTTGATATGTTAGGTATCAGAATTTAGTGTTTCTCACCACCGGTTCTCACTTGATTTGTTGAGCTCTATACTAATGAGTCTCTTGTTGAACATTTTATTTCTCTCCAACAAGCAAAAAGTAATGTAGAAAAGACAAATATCATTGGCTGTAGACCCATTTGTTACCTCAGAATGTCCATACATTACTCTGTGATTTGGTCACAAAGCTTTAAAGGGGAGAAATCAAACAGGTTATTTTTTTGTTTATTTTTAACGTTACCCAGCAGCAAGTTGTATCTTCAAAGCTATTTCTGTGATCCTGAAGGTATCAGCTGTCTGTCTGGAAAGCAGATTTAACAGTGAAATTTCCATAGATTGTTATGCAGTGGCGTGGCCTGAGCAGCGGACTCATCAGATGTTCCAGCATCGAGAAAGTCTGTGGAAATATCAAACATTTTATCAGTCCGAAAACACCTTTGGAGATGTAGTCTGCTGCTGGAAAAATTATAAGTAATAGGATAATAATAATAATAACATTCTGACTTTTTTCCTAAACTCTACAGAGGGAACAGTATTTAAAAATCAAGCTTTATCTGCTGTCTGCAGTCCAGTGTCTGTACACGGCCGAAGATGGTTTTGTTAACAAACAGAAACATCATTCTGTAACAGCACTCTGTAACAGCAAGCAGACTGTTTGGTTTTGTAGTTCAACAAGACCAATAAAGTCATGACACCCCTCTACAGAAACCATCTTTCTAGTTAGCTGAACATATCTCGTTCAGGAGAACCTCAGTTAAACTTTTAGTTAGATAATATCAAAATTTTAAGAGTATCATCTTTATAGAGACCTCCAGAATTTGGAGCAAGTTCAGTTTGTGAGTTTAAAAAAAAAAATGCTATCAAACCCCTACCCTATCTACATGCAAAGAATCTGAGCAATAAGGAGAAAAACCAGTGAGAAGGCGGAACATTTTTAAAAGTGAGAGGAGAAAAAGATGTGTCACAGAACAATTAGATCAAACTGAATGTAGTCCAGATTCAGTGACATCCACGGGCAATTAGAGGGTGCATGAAGGCGACCTGCTACCTTGGTGTTCTCATAAATAACATTTTGCATCCTGTTGTTAAGTTTGTTGTTTTTTTTAAGTAAAAGAGGAGGATAAACTAAGAGTTTAAACCACCCACCATCGTCGTTGTTGAATAATCATCCTGGATCCTCCTGTGTTTCTCTTTTTGATCAACTCCTTTTAAATCACAGATGATTTATGAAGGGAAGGAGAAAAGAACAAGGGGGGATGATGAAAGGTTTTGGGATACATCCAGAGTCAATATGCTGCTTTTTGTGTAGCCTTCAAAGTAACGCAATAGGGACAGAGAAAATGGATGTGGAAAGAGAGATGTCCCTTTTTTGTTTCATATTAACTTCCCCTTCATTGTTTTCTTGAAACTGGAGACTCAGAAACACTGCAGCTCCAGGCATTTTGCCCACAACCTCTTTTTCAGACTCAGACTTGTATCAGACCATGTTTGGGCTCCAAACTGATATCTGGTTCTGCATTAGTGCTTAAACACAGAAAACAAAACTGATTCTTAATCTTGAGAGTGTTTTATTTTCGGCGTTCCTGTTCCAAGTGACCATCAGATTTGAAGCAATCCCCAGAAATACTCACTGCAACTGAAGTGTGTGAAAGAAAAACTCCTTTCGCTGAAATGATTCCAGAAATTGACGCTGTAAAGCTATACTCAAATATTTTATGTCTCATCATCACTATGTATATCTGATGTCTTAACAGCATTTCCTTCGTGACAATGAAGAAACCCAGGTGTCACTAGCATTATCATCTTTTTTTGTTATTTTTTATTAAAAACGTGTTGAAGAGTGTGATAGAGACTTGTTTTTTTTGGGTTTTTTTTGGATTGGTGTGCAGTCTGTCTCTGGCTCTTTCTGTATGCATAATTCTGGGTTTGTTTCTTATGATTGCAAAAATGAATCATCAAGCCACCAATTAAAATATTTCATTTTTACAGACCTGACTGTGTTGTGGTTGTCACTGCACATCATTTATGATGTTTGCTGCTCTGTCACTCTATTATAAAGCACACACTCATGAAAAACATCTCACCTTTGACTTCAGTTTTTTTTTTTCTTTTAGATGGAAATTACATCCAAGGTACCCAACCTGAAATGCAGCCACATATTCATTTAAGACCCTCTCAGTTAGTGATTTTTTTTGACAACTTGTGTGGGAGCTTTGCCCTCCAGGTCTCACACTTCCATCCACAGGCCAATCTATAACTAGAGGACTTTTCTACAAGACCATGACCCCATAAAGCAGCCTGTTCCCCCAGCTAACAACAGCCTGAGCCCTGTCAACAGTGATCTACAGCCTAATTCAATCTGCAAACACTCAGGGACTAACGCACGTATATGCACAAAAATTCCTCTGCAGTGGCAAGTAGACGTTTGGTGGACGGGGTGGGGGGGTATAAATATCATTCCCTGTCCTTGGCTGAGCACGCAAAGGAGATGGAACAGAGCGCAGGCCTTCGCCCCGTCACATCAAGAGTCCCGTGAGCATCAACTTTGACCGCGCCCCCCCCCCTCCCCTCCACACACACACACACACACACACACCACCACCCTGAGGCAGAGCAGAAAAATCACTTGCCTGGGCAGTGATGAACAGAGGCAATTGGCTGGAGGGAGATCAGACTGCAATGAGAGCAAGAGTGTAAAGGAGATGAGAAATCAGAGAGGGCCTTTATGTAAGATAGGAGGAAAGAGAGGATGTTTTTGTGCCTGACATATGAACAGAGAACCAGAGGGAAATGAGGGGTGGCGAGAGAGAAAGGGAAGACTGTGCTGCCTCTCTGGCAGCTGCTACATGGTGCATTGGACTGAACGCAGTCTTTAATCCTGCCCATAGTTCTGGGTCGCTGTCATTTCAAGTGCAGCTGGACTAAACAAACAATAATGGCTGAGCTACTGCAGAAGGCTGGACAGCTTTTATTTGGCTGAACATGGGCATGTGAGTGTTTGAGAGAAAGTGCTTGCTTCCTCGCTCCTGCAGTGGGAATCCAGCTCTGAGTGATTGTACGGGCTCTGGCTGCAGTCCATTATTAAGAGGTCAAACTGGCTGCAGCTCCTCATTGCTGGTCCCATGCTCCTTTCATGCAAACAAAGAAGCTCTGGCATTATTATCGCTTATTTTCAGCATGGAATTCTGCAGATAAGTTCATATTGAGTGCCTCCCTTACATGCATCAGAGCCAGGCCATTGTAGTTCTGGAGGATTGCCCTGTTGGCGCTGGCACTGGTCACGATGGAGTTTGGTCTTTTGTCTCTGGTTGAGACATTTCCAGCAGTGGCATGGCTTAGACCTTCATTGTCAAATGTACAATGTGGATAAATCTCTATACACAAACAATTTGCAGAGTTTCAATACCCTGTTTTATCAAAAAGTAAATTCAGAGGGCAACGAGAGAGTTCAATCCTGTGTGGGAGTGCACATTTTTCTTTCAGCAATAAAATAAATATGATTAGATTGGACATCTGGGGCAGTTGTCTGACCTTCCACTCCGGGTTTGGCTATTCTCCCAAGTCAACGCCAAATCATCTCTGATGATATTAAGGGATTGAACGGAAGAATCCAACCTCCCAGGCAGACAGGACTCTGCTGCTATGGAGCTCTCAGAGACTAAAACCAGAGGGAATCCCACAACAATCCCATTATAGTCTAAAATGTGTGTTTATTGTGTTTGTGCGTGTGTGTGTAGCTGTGGCCCAGGAGCTCATAAAGAGCTGATCTGCAGCAAACTTATTAACCTCTACATAAAAGTCTGATAAATGTTGATGTGGGAGAAACGTAGCAGGATACAAACCCTGGGTCGGTGCCAATGTGGAATCTAGGCCTGTTAGTGGGGTAATATTTTCCCTTTATATACATGAACGCACACAGAGGGGGACATAAAAATGAAAATCTCAAGTGTTACGGTGCACAAAAAGTGACTGTTTCTAATTAAAAAGTTCTCCTTTTGCTGAATAAGTATGTTTAAATGGGTGTGTAACTTTTGCAAACACCAAGGTAGCCAAGTCTCTCCATCTGTATTTAAGATTTGAGCTCAGACCAGCCCAGTGTTTGGTGGCTGTGATGTGGTGAATTAGCTTCATGTTGGAGACCCCAACTGACCCCATTATACAGTCAGGGACACATTTAATTAGCGGCAACTCACGTGAAACGACAAAATGTATTAATATTAATGGAGGTTTAATTGAGGTCGTTTTGGTCCCCCGTCGGGGCTCTCAACCTCTAAAATGGCTGACGTGTGATAGTGTGAGGAGAGGGAGCCCACAGCCTGGGTTCACCATTTCTTATGTGACCCCGGAGAAGATGACAACCATCTCCCATAATTCATCTGAAGATGTCACCTTCTTGACAGATGAACAGGCCCTGTGGGCAGCATGTGTGAGGCTATGTTTAGCTATATTTGTGGGGACTCTTCTGTGCGGACATTTTGGCCTTTACACACACGTAGGTGATTTTTGTGTTACATTGTATGTGTGTGTGTGAGAGAGAGAGAAAGAGAGTGTGTGTGTGTGTGTGTGTGTGTGTGTGTGTGTGTGTGTGTGTGTGTGTGTGTGTGGGTGTGTGTGTGAGACCACAGAGGTGTCCACGTGTGCACATCAAAGTGAAGGTCAAATCCAACAGGATAATTAATGTCGCTGCTTTTTATACAATGTTAAATCAAACCCTGGAACTGCTCCCTCTGGAGGATCAGCTGTCCAATTTAATTTAGGCTGCAGAGCGAGTAAATGAAAACGCAAGACCCATGTCTCTGCACCCTGGGACAGTGTCTCTGTACCTTTCATCTTCTTTTTGTCAAGAACACACAACAGGTGGAGGGGGAGCCTGGCACGATCTAACCCAAAGGGACAGTCCATCCAAAAGACAGAGGCTATAACACAAACTCAAGGCAAAGATTCACAAAATGGATCCCAGGAGTCTCAGGTGACTCTTACAAAATGAGAGGAATTTAAGTTTCTCTACTTTTTCATTACCACATATCAAATACTGTTAACCAAAGGGACAGCTTTGGCTTTTTCTAAATACAGGATTTATTTCCCTTGGCTATCATGCTGTGCGTTAAGCAAACCTCATTTCCATGAGCTGTTTTTCAAATTAATGCATGCAGTTTTCTCACATCAAGTCCCAAATATATATGAATCCCCTGCACTTATTTACTGTACATGCACTGACTAATACATGCACAGACACAAACCCTATCCTATGTCTTCTCTCCTTTAAGTGGCAAATCCCTCTATGACTATATCTACAATATAATACAGCTCAGCTTAGCTTTTTATAACATATACTTTATTGATTTTACTTTATAACTAAAATACATCATAAAAATAGCAATTTTTAGACCAAAGAAAAGAACATAATCCGTACATACAGTATACATCCACCCACTTATTTTATGCACATCTTTATGTAATGCTATATGATGGAACAACTTAGAGATATTTTCTGTTAAACAGCTGTAAATGCTGCTTTCAGATAAAATGAATGTAAAATCCCAAACATGTTAATGAACTCATGCAGCCGCCACTAATTAAGTGTCATTGGGTCAGTAAATGTTCATTTAACTGTCCAAAACCACTGCAATGGAACAATGTAAATTATGTTTACGGTGGGTTTTTTTTGTATTTTTTTAATGATGTAAATAACCCTTGCTTCACATAAATTTTATATTAGATAACTATGCTGTGCAGCAACACTGACATGAGGAATGCTATGGATGACCTGTTTTTTCTATTTACACAGACATACAGTATATTTTCATGTACAGTAAAAGTACATGACAAGCATTTGCTTTACTGAATTTATTACACAGTTTTTAAAAATAGATATTTGTTAACTCTTGTTATTGTAATTTGCTGCAAAAATATTGGCAGCAAGCTGGTTCCTTCGTTTTCAATAGTCTGTGCTGGTATTTTTATTTTATTTATCCATAAGGAATAAATAAATAAATAAAAGTAAAATTTTTAATTTCGAATGAAAAAAAAAAACACATTTAATTATGCTTTTTTTAGTTGGGGAGGCAGGGGTGAAGCAGTTAAGTTAATTGCTAGATTAGACTCAGTTTCCCCACACTTCAGTTTTTAATTGTTTTTCAGTAAAATATGCTGTTTGTCTTCAAGTCACGTTTCATTGTTGTTAAATAGTTTTAATGGCCGGAGAGTTTCAGTCATTTCGAACAGGCAACATCTGTGGCTACCTGATCTGACTGACAGGACCCACCCACTGCTAGCGGAACATGGATGCAGGAAGCTACGGAGCCGGCTTCGGTGAGAAGAAATCATTCATTTTTTTCATGTGATTAAGCTATAAAGAACTGTATTTAATATTGGTTATTATAGCTTTTTAAAGAGACTGTGACATTAGCTGGATCCAAGTAAAGCGAAGCAAATAAGACAAAGCAGTTTTCCGTTTGTGTAGGAAGAAGTAGCTAGCTAATTAGCTTCGGCTTTTCTAGCCAATGTTAATTTTCATTTTTAGCAGCCCCAGTTTACAAATTGTTGAACTGAATTCTCTGTGTTAATATGACGGATATTAAAGGTGCTTAGATCACTAAAATCTTACTATATGACGAAGTTAGCCTTTAGCTCATGGTTAGAGCTCTGAGGATTGTCAATGAAACAGTCCGGATGTCCAGAATGAGGAGACACGCTGAAGTTTCCTATTGGACAGAGATCATCGAGCGGTTTGTTTACACAGGTTTAAAACGTCGTATTTCTGTTGTACAATACGTGAAATTATCAGTAAGATTGTGACAGTGAGACTGTGACTATCTCTTCTTCCTCTTCATCATTCCGCTCTTGAGCACCTCTCGCCCTCTTTGTGTCATCCTATTACCTCGATGTTTCCACCCACTACAAATGCAGTTTAATACAACAGTCTTGCAATAAATCTCCTCTTCATCAAGGTGATAATGTTCAGTTTTTGTCCACTTTATGATGGTTTTTGGATGATGTAGTTTGTGCTGTTGTTGAACTCCACTTAGTTATGTTGACAGGTGTTCCTATTATTTTGTCCACCCCATTCAAATCATCGAGGGTAGGCTCAGCAAGAGATGCCTCTTTGTATAACACACTACAGTTAAACAGCATCACAAGCTGTAGCCTCAAAAATGATCATGCAGTTGAATCAGCACCTTTTTAACATAGTTTCAATGAAACTAAATAGGATAACCTTTATGAAGGAGCATTTATTGCAGGACTGTTGTATTAGATTTAGCCAGGTGTTCTTAATAAACTGACTGCTGAGTATACATGGCCCCAAAGTCACTGTGTGTCAGTTAGTTTGTGGTAATTTTATTAATCATAACTTCTTATAGAAATATGAACCATATGATTAAATTAGGTCTTAAGTTGAAAAGAATCAATTACTCAATTAGACAGTAGACAGAAAATATCTTGGCAGTTATTTTGATAGTTGATTAATCATTTAATTGATTTTTTTTTTCTGGAAAAATGCCAGAATGTATTTGTTTCAGTTTTTGTTCCATAGGAAAAAATTCATAATGTATTGTACAAACATTTTAGGCTTTTTAGACGTTCAGATTTTTGCAATTTTCATGTAATACTATGGGAGGCATCTAATCAGTCCCAAATTCATTCTGCAACATGACAACAAGCCCAAACATACAGCCAGAATCATAACAAGCTGTCTTCAGCAACAAAAAGAGCAAGGAGTACTGCAACAGATGGTCTGGCCTCCGCAGTGCCCTGATCTCAACATCATGGAGTCAGTCTGGGATTACATGAAGAGACAGAAGACACTGAGACAGCCTGAATCCACAAAAGCACTGAACTGTGGCAGCTTTTCCAAGGTGCTTGGAACAACCTACCTGCCAAGTACCTCAAAAACCTGTGGGCAGGGGTAAATCAGAGAACTGGCTCCGTTTTGAGGTCAAAGAGTGGGCACAACCAAATATTGATTCGAATTTTTTCTGCTCACTTTGCTTTGTATGAATATATTAAAAACTCTTCATGGCATTATTTTTGAAGGCTTTAAAAGAAGAGTACAGTTTCCAATAATAGGAATAATAAATTAATATTTAGTTGTGCTGAAACCATTTTTTAAAAGAGAGATTCCTCTATAAATCAGCCTATAAACTCAACACAAATACCAAAAAGTCTGCACCAGAAAAACACCTTTCACCCAGTGAACCAGTCTTGTCTAGATCCAGCTGAGATGGATTGTGCTTTGTACCTTGGATCATAAACCATGTCAGAAGCGTCTCCAATGGTCACGATCAGATGCCACCTCCTGCTTTAATTTGGTCTGTCTGTGAAAACTCTGCTGAATATAGAAACATACATATTAAGATGTAAACCAACATCTTGGTACCTCATCTTGGTTAAAGGCTTCAAAACTGTGTTTGAGCTGTTCAGCAAATTAACAGTATCCTGCTGTGTTTGGCAACTTGCTGAAGTATGGCTGAATTCAGTACCATAATGTTAATAAACTTAAAAAATTTCTTGTATCAATATATATGTCACAATATGGAAAATGTAAGCAAGATTACACATACATTTCATTTGAAGCAGTTAAATGTGTCTTATTGTTACACTTTACTTGTCAAAAACAAAAACTCAAGTAATGTTTAATTACCATTTCTCTGAAATTGTATTTTTTTAGGACAGCAGAAATGTGCAGAACGATAACGATTTGATTCTGCTAAGCGGTTTCTTCATCTCATTTGCCTCTCCCTCCAACCTAATGTCTCCCACCATTGTTTTCCCAGGCGTGGGCTTGAGGATGTGGCTTCTGTGGGTCCTGCTGCTGTCGCTGCTGTCTGCAGTATCTGGGGGTGCGGACTCCAAAGCTGTCACCACCACCCTGACAACCAAATGGGCTGATACTCCTCTGCTGCTGGAGGCTAGGTACAATACTGCACCACTCATTGGGACAGTAGCAGCCATTTGGCCACATTACATCTGACATAAAAATTTTTGAAGCAGATAATTGATAAATCAATGTCCTGAGGGCTGGTAAGGTTATTACTTAGACTGCCCTCTAAGTGAGATCAAACTTCTGTCTCGCTCATGTGTCCTTGAGCAAGATGCTGAATATTTAAAAACTTCACATGCTGTACTGTTGACTATAGCTGACCTTGTGTTCTAACTTTTGCAAGCAAACTGAAAATTTTTCTATAACAATTCATATTTTTTATTATTAATCCAAATTTAGCTTCACACTTTACATGCAGTATATACAAAGTGTGTTGTATTTTCATGCACACCTTATGAAACTGCCACCTTCATCTTCTTCTTCCTCAGTGAGTTCCTGGCAGAGGAGAGTCAGGAGAAGTTCTGGGACTTTGTTGAGGCCAATCAAAACATAGAAGGAGAACATGATGGTAAAGTAAAGCTGCTTCAGTCTCTCTTGACCAATTTTCACTTTTCGTCTCTGTGCTGTGAGAAGCTGAATTTATGATGTGTATGCAAGCCTCTTGGCAGCAATTGCAGTGTCAGTGATTTGGCCAAACACTTATGCAAGCAATAACATGATAGAGCTGCAAACTATATTTTTGTTCTGTTCGTTTCTGCCCGTCTTAAAACAGTTGAACCGTAACTCCTCTTTACACGTGACTTCTGTGTGCGCCTGCTGTCCTCACACAGATACAGATCAGGCCTACTATGACCTGATAGTGAAGAAAGCCAGGGCCTTGCTTAGTGCCGTCCAGGTGAACATGCTGAAGTTCGCCCTCTCCCTGAGAGCCTACTCTGCAACAGTACACTCCTTCCAACAGGTACCAGGGGGATGACTTAAAATTGTTTTTCAGGGCTAGTAATTGCATGAGAAGGGGATCATATTCCAGTAAATGTGTTTGCATGAGTTGAATAATCCCGCTGTTCGTTGTATTTTTAGATAGCGTCCAATGAACCTCCTCCGTCTGGCTGCTCAGCTTTTTTCAGCGTCCATGGAGAGAAAACTTGTGATGCCGAGAGCCTAGCAGCACTGCTGAGAACTGCCCCTGAGAGGTAATTAGAGACACTTATAATTCAAACCCGAGGGTCATAAATCAGTAAAATAAAGGCCGACCTTATGATTGGATTCACATCACTTGTGCTCTTTCTTTCAGGCCGAAGCCATACCTGTTCAAAGGTGACCACAAATACCCAGGATCCAACCCAGATGCTCCTGTTGTCATCCTCTATGCCGAGTTTGGAAAACCAGATTTCCAAAGGCTTCACCAAGTCCTGTCATCCAAAGTCAGCGAAGGGCTGGTGACTTATGTGCTCCGCCATTACCTGGCTGTAGGTGCTACACACGCCCCTCAAGAACAAGATTAAGCTGATGAATACAAAAACAGCTCACAGTGCACAGTGACACACATGGATGAGGACTACAGAATTTCACAAGCTGACTACATATTATTGTACTGACAGCACTATACATTATACATTGCATACTTAATACACTTATTAACTTATTCCATAGCTTTCATCTGCATCTCACTGCCTTCATCAGAATTTGCTCATATATTGCGTGCATACATTGATATGCATATATATATTAGATATAACTTTTTTAATGACAAATCATGAAAAATTAGCAGAAACTGTGTTCTCCCTCGACGGCTGCTGTCATATTGGCCTAGAGTAAGGCACTTACCCCCTCATTACTCCAGTAGAGATACATGTAGTTGTACTGGGCAGCCCCCAGATGTGAATATACCTTATTTACCTCTGTGTGAATGTGAGGCAAGATGATGATTTAAAAGTACTTATCTTTTCACTTATACTTATCTTTTTAAAAAAGAAACCTCTGCAGTTTAATTGGGCTCCTCATTTATACCTGGGATGAAAAGTGCTTCTCCAATTCATCATTTTTCTTCTCCTGCAATTATGCAAAATTATTCCTACCATCTGTCTGTTAAGCATGAAGTCCTGGGCACTGGTGAAGTTGTAACATTTAATGCTTTTTCATTTTACTTCAAAGCTCTGGGGGCCAATCTGGGGACAGTTAGTGTCTTCAGCACTTTAGCAAGCAACAGCTGGTTGTCTGTACTTGAAAGCTGTCAGAGTAGCGAGTACGTACATAGCTTTTCCTCTTGCAAGAGAGATTCATTTTTTACAACAGAGATGAAGATGAATATGAACATGTTAACAACTACAGAAGCCACTTGGGCAAACAGTTTTTCTGCTTACTTAGTTGAATATGGATTGGAAACATTGTTAAATTCGCCATCAGTGCAGCTGCACTGAAATGGACTAGACAGCTTGATTGCTGTCGGGACTGACTTCTCCCCTGTCAGTACCTTTTGACACATTTACACATGCATTTAAACCCTCGCTGAATGCATCCTCAAGTGGTGTGTCAAGGCGCATCAAGGGAATGCCACACACTCATGTTGGGGACAAGGGTGACTACTCCCTCTCATGTATTTACAATGTTTCCCCTTCGCCTCCAGAATCCAAGTGGAAAGAAAGTGTATCTCTCTGGGTATGGAGTGGAGCTGGCCATCAAAAGCCAGGAGTACAAGGCAAAGGACGACACACAAGTCCAAGGTGCACACACACTCACACAAGAGCGGACACTGTTGATACGCACATGCCCGCAATTGTGTAATCCCAGAAGAGTCCTGATGTGAATAACGAGTTAATTGATTGTGGTTTCAGGGGCGGAGGTGAACGCTACAGTGATCGGAGAGAATGATCCAGTGGACGAGGTCCAGGGATTTCTTTTTGGCAAACTCAAGTGAGTGGCTCTATGTCAGGCCATGATAAAAATTCAAAGCTTGGATCAGCTCCAGGAACTGCACCACGCTCACACTTGCCAAGATATTTTTTGTCTTTTTTTTTTCTTCCTCTCCAGTTTCTTCCCTCAAAGGACTTACTATAACATTTTATCTCTGATAAACTAACCCGAAAATAAACAAATCTATCTTTGAGTCCATCCACTCTTTCTTTATTATCAATTTGTCGTTTAAGCATTCAGCAGAAACACTTAAACTCTCTTTTCTTAACAGGATGCTCTACCCGGAGCTAAAAGAACAGCTGAAAGAGTTGAGGAAACATTTAGTCGAAAGCACCAATGAAATGGCACCTCTGAAAGTTTGGCAGATGCAAGGTGAGTCTCCTTCCATATTTCATTTCATTTTCTTTTCTGTTTCCCACTGTAATATGATTGGATTCTTTACCAAAAAGCCACAGAGGAAGTGTCAGCTTATGCATGTTCGTATAACATCAGTTAAATTACTTAATGGACTGATGACAGCATAGTAAAACAAATATGTAAAACGGACAGAGCCAAGATCATGACGGGCTAAGAAAAATAAACTGTGAGGCCCTCAGAGCATGCACCAATGCTAGACACTTCCTCAGCTTTTTTGATGATCCTGTAAATATACCGTCAGGATTAAGACTGAGCTCTTTGTCCATTAGTTTCATAGCTACAGCTAACAAAAGATAATTACCAAATGGCAAAAATACCAGGTCCTCATCCCCATTACAATGTAATCAATTGTTTCTTGACCCAAAGATGTTTCTGTCCTTAGAGTCTCACTGCAGTATGTTCTCACAGCAAGTTTTAGCAATACCTTGCTTAAGTCGCTAGCAAACTAACTAATGAAAAGGAGCAAAAACACAATCTCCTTCACTAAGGCAAAATTTCGGTGTATTTTCACACCTACACTGTTTGGTTTTGTTCAAATGAACTCTGGTGTGCTTGTCTGTTGTGACTGCTGTCAGTTCGAACTCTCATGTGGACAAAAGAGCCATACCAGGACCAACCACAATATTTTATGATAGTAGATATGTGATTTTAGCATTATGTTAATCCATCTGCTGATTGTGAACGTCTAAGAAAGCAATGGTACAAGCTGTCGTTACAAGCACCGTACA
The DNA here is from genome assembly GCA_037833715.1 of Toxotes lorentzi. Classification (NCBI taxonomy): domain Eukaryota; kingdom Metazoa; phylum Chordata; class Actinopteri; family Toxotidae; genus Toxotes; species Toxotes lorentzi. The sequence continues at coordinate 7,446,355 of JBBMJY010000009.1, forward strand.
TGTTTATTCAAGATCAAAAACCAGGAGTGCATTCAGCTTCTGTCCTACTCCATTTATTTTGGCAGTTCCTCAGTGAAACTGAGTGAGACTTGACGACACAGTACCTATCCCCCTGGAAATATTTATTGGTACATGATGCCTTTTTTGTTTTTTGTCCTGATTCTACATGTTAGTCATTGTTTACAAGTCTCTAGTATTAATTTTCTGAATCAGAAGTAAAAGGCAAAAATCATTTTTTTCCCTCGGTCCAGACAAAATAAACCAAACCACATGTGTAAAGGCCCCCCAAAACTGCACTTCAGGTCTTTACTGTATGTGTTTAGCTTTGATTTCCCTTTTGTGAAACTGGGACTCAAACATTTTCTAGTAGGCGTCCCCTGCATCATGCATGATGCACTGAAAGCTTTGAAAGTTAACTAATTCCAGCTGGAGAATTTGCATCCCTATTGATGTTGATCCATTTGTTTCATCCATTTGAATTATTTTCTCTGTCCACTGATCATAAATGAATAAAGGGAAATTGATATTGGCTTCTGTTGCTTTAACTGTGAGATCATTCCATCAGTGAATCAAACTTGCAGCAGAAAATGTATATGTCTAGCTCTGTAATCAATGACTGCGATCGATCAGTGTCCTCTGGATACATCTGAGTCATAGTATCTTGAAGATATGAGAGCATCCTCTGCTGCAGCATAAAAGCATTATTGATTAGGGTTACATCATCTGGTGAATCACAGACTTAATTGTATGTGCTTTTGAATTCTGTCCAGTTTTCTTACCTTACACATACCTCAAGCTAGTTGTTGCCACCATTCCTGGTTTATATGGGTTTTTGTCAAACAAGCACAAAGAGCCTTATTTATTTCACTAGGTGTGATCGGGATGCAAGCACGAGGCTGCTTTGATTGTGGTGAATAAAGGATGCAAGGGGATGAAAGACTCGGCTGAGCTCGACTGTCAGACTGTCATGTGGGCGTCTGTCTTTATCTTCTACCCCGCTGGGGCTCATTAGCTCAGCCTGTTTATAAAGAGAGGGAGACCTCCAGGGGCTAATAATCACACAGGCTACAACACCATAACAGAGATGCTCACTGCATTGAAATAATCCTCATTACACTCTTGCTTTTCTTGCAAGGAAAAGCTCTACATGCACTTATACAACATCTTATATACAATGTTATTACATATACATATATCATAGTATTCTAGTCTGTATTCTTAATCCTGCTTTAAGATAGTTTTAATTAATGCCTCAGATGTGAAGACAAGCATGTTAACATGAAATTAATACTTTAATTGCCTTAACTGATGACTTTGGTTTTTAGGCATGCTAGCAGCATGGCTCTAGGGATGTCTGTGACTGTCTTTTGGTCAATAGATCTACCACTTTGGTCCAGAATTAAATGTCTCATCAGATGGATTGCCATGAATGTTTGTTCAGACTTCAAAGATGCCCAGAGGACGGACAACTTTGGTGATCCCCTGCTTTTCATGTAGCATTGATCAAGTCAAAGTTAGAATTTTCCCCATACTTAAGTTTATGACCAAAAACTGATGATGTTCCCATCAGCTTCAGCTGTGCTTCAGATGTTCTTTATTTCTTTTAAACTTTATGCTTCAGAAACTTGAGCGTTTGAATATGTATTAATTGTGAGTTTATTCACGGTGCAGACTGACAAAGGCTCATACTGCTTTTATTTTGCTGAAACTTTCTTTCTTTCTGTGTTCTCTTCTTCTGCACCCCCTTGTGTGTTTCCTCTTCTCCTCTCTGCTTGTGTCCACTCATTTCGTTCCCATTTTTCCCTCTTTGCCTGCCTTCCCCTCCTCCCATCATTTCTTTTATAGATCTAAGTTTCCAGACAGCAGCTCGCATTCTTGCCGCTCCCACTGTTGATGCCCTCAATGTTATGAAAGACCTCAGTCAGAACTTCCCCACCAAAGCCAGGTAAAGAAGAAACAAACACACGAAACGTAGCTACTGTAAGATGTTTTGGGTTTACACAAGTATTGACACCTCTGCCCTTTTCCCCTCACTAAACAGGTCCATCACTAAAACAGTGGTCAACTCTGAGATCCGCAAAGAGATCGGCGAGAATCAGAAGGTACATGCTTGTTCTTCCATCCTCTTTATACCTTATTTCACCATATTCTCTGTTTCCCTTACTGTCAACAAATTCAATGACAAGACCCAAACCAACATTGTGTTAGTCTTTCTCTTAATACTTTCCACCTTCTCTACTGTCAGTGGCACTCAAGCCCATTTATTCCTACTGAGGAAGTACATCTTCAGTAGGAACAGATAGATTGTTTCCTGAAGTAGCTGGATTTGAAGGGGACACATGTAGTGGTCTAGTAAGTACTTGCAGCATAGTTCTCCTCCAAATGAACTACAGTGCCCATGTTCATGTCACCCAGTGCAATATTGTGGCACATTTATGTGTTTTTATTTATTGTTATAATTTATTTATGTGTTTTTGGACAACAGAAACAGACTCTGTGGCACAGGAGGAATACTGGGAGCAGCATCAGCCTGTGGCTACACAGATTATACTTACTAACAGGATCAGCACGTTATTAGTTTTGGCCTTTTAATGGGATTTGTTGAGAATGACAAAAATATAAAATATTGCAAGACTTATTCTTTAAGGTCTAATCACAGTGTTGTTGAATGACTTGTTGGAAGGCAGGCAGAAAGAAACTGGAGTAAATACTTGTCTTACAGGCAGCATTTTTATATAAATTTATTTGTTTATTTATGTTTAGTACACTATTGATGTTTTTTTTCGAGAGGGTTCCAGGGAGGTTCACTGTTGGGATTATATTTCCTGAATCTTCTTTCATTCCCCTGTCTTTTCATTCTCCAGCATGCCGGTATTCTTACCTTCCTGCTGACTGTGCTGTTGAGTGGTCAGGGTTTATTTAGGTTTAGCTGTTTACCAATCTAATCCAATAAAGGAGAAAAATAAGGAAAAACAGATAGCATTATTGCATACAGCCGCAACCACAGTCCCTCAGCCTCTTAGCCTTTGTCTTCAGGGAAATATCTCAAAATGAGAACTGCCCTTCCTGTTTTTGTTTTGTTCCTCTCACCTTTTGTTATGTGATAAATTGTGAACAACATCTGACTTGAAAAGCATTCAGTTTCTGACGATGCGTTTGGCTTTGCCCTGCTAATGGAATAGGTAATCACCCCTTTTTCTTGTCAAATGTTTTTTCACTCCCCCTCCGTCCCCCCTCCTCCCTCCTCAAGCTGTGCTCACATTATCTTGGTGTGCAGACAGGAGTTTGGGTGGGTGGTGGGGGTGAGCAGCAAACATCCTAATTACTGAATCGGTGATTCATTCGGCAGGCGCACTGAGTCCTGCAGTGAGAAAGGATTATTGATTGAAGTAGTTTGGACACATGCACTTGCACGCAGACATTTCTCTCTCTCTCTCTCTCTCTCACACACACACATACTGTTTAAGTGAGATGAACAATATTTGTGTTAATCATGTCGTGTTGTAATTGCAGTGTCTGGAGTATGATTAATCTGATGTCTTTGTCTTTCTGTAATGAGATTTGACTGTGCCAGAACGACTTTGAGCTTTCCTTTTGCCTGTGCAGACACACAAACGCACAGCTACTCACAGGCCTGCACACACAGACATTCACACACCCTTTCTCTAATAATTAGATTTGTTTAGTGTGGGGTTTGATTGCTCTAAACAGACTGACTTTAAACAGAGCTGTCATTGCTTGTTTGGAGCTGTTGTCGTGCCTCGTTACGGCTTTTTGTCGACTGTTGACTGTAGTTTTACAATATAATTGACCACGCGATGGCCAGCTTTGACGTCACATGCTACACATCGCGGCGATTTGTTCAGCTAAAGTTGAATGGGGAGTTTTAGGATTCGATGTTTGACAGGATATTTGCTCATGCTGATTTTTCTCTCTCTGTAGTTTTTCAAAGGGACTTTGGGCTTGCAGCCTGGGGATTCAGCCCTGTTCATCAATGGGCTACACATAGATCTGGACACACAAGACATCTTCAGGTACACACACGCCATCATAGTCTTAAATTCATAAACAGTAGACTTTTGCATTCCATTAATCTTTTGGAAGCTATAAAATCAAACTTTTAGATTCAGTCTAGAGCTGTAACTGTTTTAATAAGCGATCAAATGCTCAAGTCAGTTTTCAAGCAAACATGTCAAATAATTGGTCCAACAAATTTGCTGCTACATCTGCTGTAGCTGTCCACACACTGACTCATCTCTGTCCCCTCTTGCCTGCAGTGTGTTTGAGGTGCTGCGCAGCGAGGCGAGGGTGATGGACGGTCTGCGCTCCCTGCTCATCGAGACGCCTTACATCCACGACATCCTGAAGCTCAACGTCCAGCCTTCGGACTCTGACTACGCCGTCGACATCCGCAACCCTGCCATCAGCGTAAGAAATCACATGTTCACCCACACCCCATGTGAACTGGAGGCCTGGAAACTTGAAAGAACAAATAATAAATTGATTAATTGAAAAATAAAAATTGAAAATTATTTATATTTTATATATATATATATAGACTGTGAAAATAATTACCTGTGACCCTAGTTTTCAGCCTCTAGCAATAAAATGCAATTTCTTTTTGTCGCTGATCTGCTCTCGGGCTGAGGTTGTCAGTTCCTCTTCAAGTCCTTTTTCCTTTTTTAGTGGATTAACAACCTGGAGACAGACCACAAGTACAGTTTGTGGCCCTACAATGTGCAGGAGCTGCTCAGACCGACCTTCCCTGGAGTCATCAGACAGATCCGCAAGAACTTTCACAATCTGGTAGGTCCATGCCTGATTTCTCAGCCCCGTGTGAATCAAAATGGGTCTGAATCCTTGGGGGAAAAATACCAGCATGTGTGTGTTTTGTGTTTGTGTGTGTTGCAGGTCATCATTCTGGACCCAACTCAGGAGAATGCTGCCGAGCTGCTGAGTGTTGCAGAGATGTTTTATGCTAACAACATCCCACTCAGGTTGGTGCTTGTGTCATCAGGAAAGTGCTGGAGTGTAAACCTCTTAAAATAGATTCTTTGTGTATTGGATGTTTTATGTATTTTCTGATGAACAATAAAAAAGAAACATAATATTCTTTTATTGGTCTACAGTTAATGCCAAAACAAGGAAAATCAAGTAGAAGCTGCAGTAGCAGTGGGTTGGGACATGTAGTTAAAATCCATTTTAATTTAGGAGTTTTGTCAGGCAGGTTAGGGGGGCCTTTGATACCTCCCTGCATGTGGAATCTTTGGATAATCTTTGTTTGAATACGGATGAAGCAGACAGCCCTCACCCTGCATTTTAGCTGTCCAGTATACATATGAGGATATTTATATGCTCTTTGTGTTGTAGGATTGGGTTGGTGTTTGTGGTGTCAGATGAAGATGATATAGACGGCATGCAGGATGCGGGTGTGGCGCTGGTCCGTGCCTACAACTACATCAGTGATGAAGTGGACAGCCAGAGTGCTTTTGAAGCTGTCATCTCGGTGAGTCGACCTTTTACCGTCACTGTAATGGAGAACCCAATGAGAAGAGCATTTCAGACATGAAGGGCCTTGATTGTTGTCTAATAAAATAATGTCAGTCGGTTGGACTCCACTAAAAAACCTGCGTAGACAGGCGGAGAGGTTGTTTGCCTTTTAACTAATGTTGTTCTTCCTTTCCCATCTCCTCCTGTCCTTTCAGATGTTTAACCGGGTGCCCATTGGTGGACAGCTAAGTGTTGGGGACGTGGTGAAGGTGCTGGAGAAGAGGTTCCCTTACGTGGAGGTCAGCAGCATCCTGGGAGCCGACTCCAGCTATGACAGCAACAGGAAGGTGAGCCAGGTTGAATGTGGCGTCTCTGTGCTTTGTCCTAGCACACTAAGTGATCGAGTGATAGACATGAAGTAGGATTTTAAAGCCAATTCTCTGAGCCAATGACGAGACATGAGAGCAGGTGTAATGTGTTTTTTTGGGGGGGGGGTTTGTTTGAACTTAAGACAAATAGTAGTTTTTTGTGCTTCACCTGACACTGTTGGAAAAGTCAAACCTACTTAAGCTTAGATTAGCATTTCTAGGTCTTGCCTAGACACGGGTGCTCATCTGTATTTTTTTTTTTTGAGACAGTATAAGACTTATGCAAATTGAGCTAATACCTCTTTATGTCTCCTCTGCTAGGAAGGCCGGGCGTACTATGAGCAGACTGGAGTGGGCCCGTTGCCTGTGGTCATGTACAACGGCATCCCTTACCAGCCTGAACAGCTGGACCCGGACGAATTGGAAACAGTCACCATGCAAAAGATCCTGGAGACCACCACCTTCTACCAGAGAGCTGTCTACCTGGTCAGTGAGCACACACACACGCTCACATTTTGATATGCAGTCACTGTGAGGCAGATTTTATCGGTTTATCGGTGACTTCATAATTTAACTCTGTAATTTTATTATGGTTTAATAAAATAGTCAATAAAAGCATGTATTTGATGCATCTTCAAAGCAAAATCAATTTTTATTGCAGATAAGTCAAAATCAGAATATAACTGATTGCATGAATGTCTGTGCAGTCTGTGTTTCCTCCTTCCATCAGCAAACTGAAGATTCTGATTGTCCACATTTTTAACAACAAAAATCACTTTAATCTCATCAAATGAGACTTTATAGAACAGGTTACGTATTCACTGATTTAATTTTTTTAATTTCGGGACTTTGTAGATGCTGATAATACCGTTCAGGGTATTCATTTGTGTTGCTTTATTTTGTAATTTGCTCAGTTTATTGCAAAATACATAAATAAAAATTGGAAGGAAAAGAGCAGTAGCGCTCTAGATAATTTACTTCTTTTAAGTCAAGCTACCAAAAAAAGATGTTCCGTTTTACGAGTACACTGTGAGGGATTGTCGTGATAAAATAAATCGTCTTTCAGGCCAGATCTTTGTGAGCGAGACATCTGTCATTGAGTTTTAATGTTGTTCCAGGACTCAGACGAGCCAGCTCTTTGAATTGGTTCTTTCAAAGGTTTTCTAAGGAATTTAAGCACAGTGTGCTGCATTTAATTTGGTTGCTATACCAGCGTTAGTGCTGAACAGGGTGTTGGTAATCACTCTTTTTTTTTTGTCTTTTGTAATGTTTAATCCAAACTTGTTGGAGGAAAACTTTTTAGTCGATACACCAGCATCAGTAACTGCAGGGGAAAAGCTATTAAATCTCGAGAGGGCTTTCTAGACTGTGACTGTGGGGATGAAAGGCAGGCAGACAAGGACCTCCTGCATCACTGTTTGGTCTGCAGTAACAGTCAAGAATGTCCTCTGTTTATTTGTCCTTTAACGTCCTGAATCTGTGTTCATGTGGCTCGCAGGGTGAACTGGCCACAGATCACGACGTCGTGGACTTCATCATGAACCAGCCCAATGTTGTTCCTCGCATCAACCCCCGAGTCCTGTCCACCAGCAGAACATATCTGGACCTTTCTGACACCAGTGAGTACAATGCAGGGAATTCCAAGACGTTATCTGAATAGTAGCTTTCAGATAGTAGCTTTGTGTCACAGACCTAATAATCATTCACACGTATGCATCCCTGTTGTCATTAAAATATCGTCTTTAGCATTTGCTATATGATCCCCTTCCTTTGTCTCTTTTTATAGACAACTACTTTGTAGATGATTACGCTCGCTTCTCGACTCTGGACACCAAAGAGAAGAGCACTGCTGTGGCCAACCACATGAACTACATGACTAAGAAAGGTAAGAGTGTGCGGGAGTATCTCATGTGATAGTTGGTCATACAAAAACAAACACTGAACGAGGAGGATTTTGCCCATGTGGAGGTTCTTGTTGTTTCTGGTGAAGATAATTTAGTCATCTTCAAGCCTAAATTGTCTTCATGTGTTCTCCTTCTGTCCTCTCCACCTCCTCCTCTTCTTCCTTGTTTTATTTGTGTGTTTTAAAAATTTCCCTGCATCAGGGATGACCACCACCAACAGGCATGGTAATCACCCTTTTCCTCCGTGTTATTCCCTCTCCTCCTCACTTGCTCTTTTTTTGTCTCTTGTGAACAACATTTCTGGCAGTGTTTAGATGTGTTTGTGAATCCACTACCTCTCCTCCATCTGTGTTGCATTTCTCAGAGGACATAAACGACTAATTTACGCATGTGATGACTGTGTATCAGGGTCTGAAGAATAAGTACTAAAAAAAATGTACATAACCCCTTACTTAAGTTCTAACATTGTTTTTTTTCCACCTTTCTGAAGTACAGCATGACAGTTCATTAGGAAGCACTTGTTTAGATGCATGCAGAATAAGATGCTGTTTAATTTGATGTGTGGAAATGACAACATCTTGAAGGTTCTGATAAAGAAGCAAGATTTGGAGTAGAATATAACAGTAATGTAGTTTGTTTTTTATGGTATTTTTGTGTCTCACCGGTATGCTACTCATGTAGATTTGTGTCTGACTTACCAAACTTATCTTCACGTAGAACAATATGGCTCATCTCCTTTGCCCCATACGTTCTCCTGCCTAGCATCACCTCAGGAACTTAACCTTATCTTTTCTTCTTCTGCGGTTGTCAGATGATGGCTACATCCGTCCCGTGACCTTCTGGGTGGTCGGAGACTTTGACAAGCCCTCAGGACGACAGCTCCTTTATGATGCCATCAGACACATGGTACAAAACTTCTTATATACCACCTCTTTGCATGATAAAACATTGTTTCCGTAACGAATGATTCTGACAAACTTTATTTAAAAACTAAAACACCACTTAAAGTAAAAGCTTTAAGAGAAGAGTGATTCCACTCTCATATTTTTCTGTCAGTATGCAGTTACAGCTAGGAGTCTGTTAGCTTTGCTTAGCATAAATAATGGAAACACAGAGAAACAGCTAGCCTACCAGCTATCCAAAATCTGCCAGAACCAGAACTTACAGTATAAAGCTAACATGTCATCAGGTGCTTTAAAGATTAAGTGTGAGTTCAATCATTTTTCTTTTTGTCGTCAATGAATTTTACAAGATTAGCTGTTGTGCTATTTTACCTCTCACCTGCTCTACAATAGAAAACCAGCAACAACGTCCGTCTGGGGATGATCAACAACCCATCGACCGATCCGTCTGCCGAGACGAGCCGTGTGGCGCGAGCGATCTGGGTTGCCATGCAAACACAGTCTGCCAACAATGCCAAGAACTTCATCACTAAGATGGCTAAAGAAGAGACTGCCACAGCCCTGCAGAAAGGTGTCGACATCGGAGAATTCGCCGTGGGGGTAAAGGGGGAGATGGACATCTTCACTTTTCTGTTCTGATTCAAAATTATGATGTTTTCCTTCTGTTGTTATTGTTAAAACACTCTTCCCATGTTAAGCCTCATGTCTCTTTATTTATACTCTTAATTTTCCCTTTTATTATCAACTGCCTACAAGTTATCTATTTTTCCTTCAGGGTATGGATGTGACATTGTTCAAGAGTGCGTATGAGGGTCCCAAATTTGACTTCCTGCTCTCCCACGCTGCCTACTGCAGAGACGTGCTCAAACTGAAGAAAGGACAGAGAGCAGTTATTAGCAACGGAAGAGTGAGTCACAATCTTGTTTCTTATTGTTCGCACTAAAATAGGAGGACATCATGAACAAATATAGTTGTATTTCTGAATAAATGTGTATGTTTCATTTTCCTATAGTTACCATAGCTAGTCGGTCAACACTTTGGTTTCTTATTTACAGATCATAGGTCCTCTGGAGGAGGAGGAGGTGTTTAACCAGGATGACTTCCTGCTTTTGGAGAGCATCATCCTGAAGACGTCTGGAGAGCGAATCAAAAGCAAAGTCCAGCAGTTTGGAACTGAGGAGGACAGGTATTTTATTTCATTTTCACAGGCTTAAATCCACTCAGGCTCCTTCAGGAACCTCACAAAGTGAAAAAGTTTTCAGATTGTGTTGAGTTTTGTGAGTTAACGCTGAGTGTCTCTCAGGGCCAGCGACCTTGTGATGAAGGTGGATGCTCTGCTCTCCTCTCAGCCAAAAGGAGAAGCCCGAGTAGAATATGACTTTGCAGATGACCGCTACAGGTAAAGTTGTAGTGCGTGCACATAATTTAGACAAGCAGGAGAGGCTGCACGGTGAATGTTGAATAAAAGAAATTTTTTCCTCCAGGATGATTTTGCAAGGCATGTCTCTGCTTTAAAAAATATTAGTTCAGATTTTGAATAAACCCATCTTAGAGAAATATAAATGGCTTATGTGTCTTTTCAGCTTGGAATTGATTGGAAACACAAAATGAATTGTTAAAGTCAATGTGTCCTCTGCAGACAGCAAGAAAAACAAGAAAAATAAACACAGTGTTAACTTGACTTGATCATTGATTTGCTGATTTTTGGCAGTGCTGTTAAGATCCGTCCTAAGGAGGGAGACGTGTACTTTGACGTTGTTGCCGTAGTGGATCCAGTAACCAGGGACGCACAAAAACTCGCTCCCCTCCTACTGGTAGGGTGAATGTGGTTCCTTGTTAGACCTCAATGATCCATCTTTTTCTGTCTCTTACTGATCAGTCCAGCTGATTTATTTTTAACCTGTCTTTCTTGCCCTCTCTAACATCCCTCCCCCCTCGACACCTGCAGGTTCTGAAGCAGCTGGTAAACGTCAACCTGCGGGTTTTCATGAACTGCCAGTCCAAACTGTCAGAAATGCCTCTCAAGAGGTGAGGACATCCTAGTTACACCAGAATATCTACCCACCCATATGTGTAGTACCTTGGTTTTTCTGCTCATTTAAAGTTGGTCGTTAGGCCTCACAGTGTGTTTCCTCTTTTTACTTTAAACGAGGCAGTGAATCCGTAAAATATCATAATTCTGTGTAGCTCTGTTGTCCGAGTGCTTTGTCAGTGTTAGGACTTACATACACGTTACAATTTGGTCCCAACTGTACTTCAGGTCTATAAACATCTCTATAAGCACAAGGCTCATTATTTGTGGTTGTGCTTTTTGGAGAAAAAAATATCACAATCTGTCCTCACACTGTAGTTTATTTATATATATGTATATGTGTGTGTGTATGCATATATATAATTTTTTTTTTACCTTTAAAGCAATATCATATTATCTTCTTACAGCTGGATGGAGTTTGCTCAGTAATCAGTCAGATCTGTACATTTGCAGACCAGCAGCTGTTAAGATTTCGTCCGTGGCCCGTTAAGAGCTTCTCTTACCAGCCTTTTTTTTTTTCCAGAGCTATCACACAACTTTTTTCATATTGCGTGATATGGTGAAAGGAAAGCTCTGGAAAAAGGTAGTAAGTGAACCTTGAGTTGGGCTTGCTTTGTCAGACTGTTATTTGATGGTTAATATTTTAAACCAATGTGTTCCTTTTACAAAATCTGATATTTCTCAGTAAAAACTATAAAAGCATGAAGACTCATCCTCCTGCACCTGTACTGAATGTATAACAAGTTGCTGCTTGTGTAACAAGCGATTCCCCTGTGTTTTCTTCCGTTAGTTTTTACCGTTACGTGTTGGAGCCAGAGGTGACGTTTCAGAGTGACAGCAGTTTCTCTCCCGGCCCTATGGCCAAGTTCCTGGACATGCCTCAGTCTCCACTCTTCACCTTGAACCTCAACACTCCCGAGAGCTGGATGGTCGAGTCTGTGCACACCCGGTACGACCTGGACAACATCTACCTGCAGGAGGTAAAGAAACTCTGTGTGTCTGGGTCCGATCAGGATCCATAATGGTGAAATATTTAAAAGTTTTTCTCAAAGTGCTTTTTGTTTTGTTTTGTCTGTGAAGATTCTCAGTCATCAAGGTCATGGTATTTCCAAAAGCTGTCGAACGGCAGCTGGACTTGCTTGAGATTCTTGAATTTGTTTAACCCATTTCCATTAGTAAAATCAGTCAGTGTTTGAAACACTGCTTCAACAAACCTGGTCCTCTTACTCAAATGTCTGACTCATTTATTTTTAATTTGTCTTAAGAATCTATGAAAAATACTTACAGGGAAAACAGGGAGGGTATTGTAGTTTTTCTTTTGACTGAAGGTAAGTGCTGGGTTCAAAGAAAACATTAATCATTAAACCTCTCCGAGAGATGTTTTTATAATATACCCTAGTTGTTTTTTTGTCGTTACTAATTATAATCCTGTTATTAGACTGTGTATTTCAATGAATTTGAACTTTCTCTCTTTTTTTGTCTTTTGTCTTTGGTGTAATCTTGCTTTGACTTTCTCTCCTGAGATTTCATCCATTTTTGGTTGTGTGCTGAGAATTTTAGAGAGTTTTTCCCTTTTGTTTCTTGTCAACCTTGGTTTTATTCTGTGAACCATGTGTCTCTAAAGCCCCTGGATATTCATACTGGGCTGCGCAAAATAGACATTACTTGTCTTGACTCCTCTGGTGATTGCAGGTGGAGAATATTGTTGCAGCAGAGTACGAATTGGAGCATCTTTTGTTGGAGGGCCACTGTTTTGACGTCAGCTCGGGCCAACCGCCACGTGGGCTCCAGTTCACCCTGGGAACCGCCTCCGAGCCGGTCATTGTGGACACTATCGTCATGGCAAACCTGGTAAACTATAAGTTCAAAGTCTCCTCTTGTCTTCCTGTTGTTTTAACACCTCAAAGGTGAAAGTTGCTGAATCACAACCGACTTTGCAAGCTGTTACAGTTTGTTAATATTTCTTAGTGATTTCTTGATGGTAAATAGTTCATTCTTCACTTCATTCATCACAAACACTGTAAATGTCCTGGTTTCTGCTCTGTAGGGTTACTTCCAGCTCAAGGCCAACCCAGGTGCCTGGATCCTGAAGATGAGGAAAGGACGCTCTGATGAAATCTACAAGATTTACAGGTAAGAACTTGGAGAAAAAGTTTGAAATGTCTTCTTAGTTTTCTGTTTGAATATTTTTCTCATCCTTTCGACCGTCACGTTGCAGCCACGATGGCACAGACTCTCCAGCAGACTCGGACGACATTATAGTCGTGCTGAACAACTTCAAGAGCAGGATCATTAAAGTCAAGGTCAGTTCACCAGTGTTAAAGTGATGACGGCCTGGCACAGCAGCCTGGAAACAGTGATAGGAAAATGCCTTTCAACACATCTAGCAGATTTAATTTTTGTCCTCAAATAAATAAAACCAAATCCAGGAGTGAGTGGCCACATTTCAAGTCTCCTCAATTTCTCAAGTTTCTCATAAATTTTAATGAGTAGAGGAGACTCCAGTCTGAATTGTGCCTTTTACATAATGCATAACATTTACAGTAGGTGCAGTTGGGGGTAAAATTCTACATTTCAGTGGGAATTTTGCATATCATGGATGTGGCCACACACGCTTTTAAACTACAAACAAAACTACATTCTGACTCGATTTCTATCATCTCTTTGCTTTTTTTTTATGTTTAACTTTTGATGGGATACTGGGGGCTGCATATTTGTTGTAGAATATATGTATGGACTATTTTTTATGAATTTTATTTTATTATATTTCATTAATTTTCAGATAAGTCAGGCTTGGTCCACCATAAAACCATACTGAAACAAATAACAGAACCCAAAGAAACAAAGACATAAACACCGCCATAAGAAAAGAAAGACACAAACACTATATTGGTTTAGATTTTCCTCTAACTAAAAATCAATTTTTAAATTGCATGTTGATCAGGTCCAGAAGAAACCAGACAAGTTCAACGAGGAGCTGCTGAGTGACGGGACCGAGGAAAATGACACTGGCTTCTGGAAATCTCTGACCAGGTAGAACTTTGGTTCAAACCTACCTGCTTCCTGTCTGTGCTCCCGTAATTAGTTGACTCATCAGTTAGTTGATTGACATAAACGTAATCTTGACTGACTGATTACTTGTGTGAGTCATTTTTCAAGCAAAAATGTCAAATATTCTCCGGTTCTGGCTCCCCAAAAGTGAGAGTATCAGTAATCAACATATTTGTTAGTTCCAGCCCTAATAATTCAAAAAATGTAATGTGTTTTTTATTTGTAGCATCTTTTTATTTTGATATGTGTAAACGGTCAAATAACCGGTTTTATCTGTTGTTCGTCTTTCAGAGGGTTTACAGGTGGAGGAAAGGTGGAGGAGCCAAAGCAGGAGAAAGACGACGTGATCAACATCTTCTCTGTGGCCTCGGGGCATCTGTACGAGAGGTTCCTCAGGTGAGAGTCAGAGATGTGACCAGACGAAGGAAAAGGGGTCGTCCTATCAGCCAGAATCCTCAAAAACTATCATCCCTACTTCTTATGTGTACAAAAGCTTTATTGATTTTAACACTTTTGTCCTCCCAGCTGTTTTACCACCAATCTTTTTTTATTCCTCTTCCCTCTCAGGATTATGATGCTGTCAGTTCTGAAGAACACCAAAACTCCTGTCAAGTTCTGGTTCCTCAAGAACTACCTGTCCCCGACTTTCAAGGTACATTCTTTTTTTTTTCACTTTAAAAATCAGCTGGCGTCTCATCACTAATGCTGAGATTTTCTCTGACGGCTGCAGCTCTCTCTCTTCAAACAGGAGATGTGAAAATCAAGGTGAAACATGCAGCAGGGATGACATTTTTATGCTCTGCTAGAAGAAAATCTCCTGATAAATGAAAAGATTTCAGTTCTTTTCTGGGCTCACAGTTCCAGTCATCGTTAGCATTGTGTTTTTTTTTTTCTATTTTCACTCTTGTTTTAGATGTTATGCCTTGTTATCCTTCAGATATCACTGTGTATCTCTGTTAAAGCCAGTAATACACATTGATATCTGAAGAAACTGGTGAGTGATTAAGGTTTTGTAACCCTGATGCTCGCTCAGCCTATTACCCAGAGACTCCAGCAGGTGCTGCAGTTTGAAGGATAGCTGTGAATATTAATATTAAGATAACTCTCTACAGAGAGTTGTGCCTTCTGTTAACTGTCAAAAGAAGAAAAGAAATATCCCAACTGGAATCAACCAAAGTGGATTTAAAAGGACAACACACATTAATCAGCATTTCTGTAAACTTGCCAGCGTTAGCCAGGGTGCTAATTTTCCCCTCAGTCCTTTGAGTAGATGTGACAAACATGACAACAACGATGCCAGCAACAGCAACAAAATCATCATTGTCCGGACAGCACATAAATCATGAAGCAACAGTAGGCAAAACACTGGTGCAATAATAAAATGATCCATTATTTATTACGTTCAGCCTTTGAAAGTAATATGAAGCAACAGAGCACACATGAGCAATACTCTTAATGATCACATTTAAAGACATAGATAAAGTATAATGTTAACAACCAATAAATCTATCTACCATTAAATCTGTAAGATTTAATGCTTAAATCCCTCGTGCACACGCTGACTTGTCTGTTTTTGTGTGTGACCGTCTTGCAGGAGTTCATCCCCCACATGGCAAAGGAATACGGTTTCCAGTATGAGCTGGTCCAGTACAAGTGGCCTCGCTGGTTACACCAACAGACCGAGAAGCAGAGGATCATCTGGGGCTACAAGATCCTGTTCCTGGACGTGCTGTTTCCTCTCGCTGTGGACAAGATCCTGTTTGTGGACGCTGACCAGGTGAGCTCATACGTAGCTGTATTTTCTTGACAGATGCAAATTGGCTTTGATGATTCTGATGAGCTCCAAAGAAACAGGTGTTAAATGCAGCAGTTCCACAGAATGTCTGTCAGGTCCTAAAATTGTAGTGGTACTATAGTAAATCGAATACCTTCATGTTTTGGTTCTGGTGGTTGGCCAAAAACAAGCACAAGCTCTAGAAAAAAAGTGATTGTAATTTCTCAGCATCTTCTTTGATTTCATGGGCAAACAATTGGAGTTGGGCGGTATCCAAATTTTCATACCGTCAAACCTCCTCCAGAGAGGTTTCTCTCTGCAGAACCGCATCCAAACAGCGCCTAAGGGATGATGCGCATTGCAAGTTGCGGAGAGACACTGCACACTTTTAATTCAGCTGCTGTAGCTATAATTCACTGCAGCAAAACTGCGTTTAAAAAAAGCCTCAAACACGTCGAGGGATCTTTTTCAGTTTGTTAATATAGTTCTTATCGCATATATAGGCTATTTGAAAACGCATATTAGCCAATGGACTTTTTTATATTTCACGCTGGCATCACGCCGCGTTATTAAAATGGTATGAGCCAGTCCAGATGTGTTTTGTGTTCGCAAATTGTTTTATCTGAGAATACTTTCTTTATATTCATGTTAAAAGAGCGCAGCTTTGTGCAGTATTTATTTTAGAAGTTACGCATGGGAGTCAATTGACGGCACTTATTTTATTTCATACAGCCTGTACTTTTCAATAAAAACTGAAGAAAAAAAGAAAATCCAACCACACAAGGCATTAAATAAATTATGTTTAATGTTTAATCCCTATCTCCTATGTAAATGCATTGCATTTTTTTACTGACGGTATTGATTTGATTGACCCGATTTGATTTGATTTTTAAGACCCGCGGTTTACCTTATTACCTTATTACCGCCCAACCCACCAAACAATTGAGAAACAATGGTTAGTGGTTTTCCTTAAGTCGTCCTCGTGTATTGTTAATTCCTCATTCTTCTGTCCTGCAGATCGTGCGGACGGATCTGAAGGAGCTGCGTGACTTCGACCTGGAGGGAGCTCCGTACGGTTACACCCCGTTCTGCGAGAGCCGGAGGGAGATGGACGGCTATCGCTTCTGGAAGTCTGGCTACTGGGCGAGCCACCTCGCTGGACGCAAGTATCACATCAGGTACACACGCTGCGGTAGCTCAGCCGCAATATAACACTCATATCATATCAATATCAATATCACCCTCAGACGCTTTGACTATTTTCGTCAATCCACTTTCATGCATGTTTCATGTGTTACCATAATTTATCCCGTGCAGCGCCCTGTACGTGGTCGACCTGAAAAAGTTCAGGAAAATAGCGGCAGGAGATCGGCTCAGAGGACAGTACCAGGGACTCAGCCAAGACCCCAACAGCCTCTCCAACCTGGACCAGGTCTGTGACTGTCCACATTTGACATGTTAAAGTGCACTGGAGATCTGATCCTAAAGACTAACCCAGTCTTTGTCTGCTTGCGTTTGCTATATATTTTTCTATGGTGTAGTCTGTTATTTTACGTAGTACAGTTGACATTATCACCGACGTATAACATTTTAACACCATGAAAATCTTAGGAACTATTAGTGAAAATCTTGTGGCCCTTTATTTTTTTGTCAAGGTTATAGTGACTGTGTGTTTGCACTACAGAGAAAACATTTCCTGCTCAGAGAAGCTCTTTAATCTGAGATTTGAGAGTTTTCAGTCTTTTTTTTTAATCAGAGAAACATCTAAATTCATCTGATTTTCATAATGTCAGTGTTTATTTGCTGTTTTCTCTCCTGGTTGTGATTTTATGACATGTTGTGATTTCAACACTATTTAGCAGCTGATTTTCACATCTGGAACTCTCTAATGTCCTTGAACAAACAAACCTGACTGTAAAACACATAAAGGCAGCAGATTGTGACGATGCAGAGAGGGAAGTGATAGTTAAGCAGATGCTTCTTCCCACGCTTGTATGGATATTACCACTTAACCTTTGTCGTTACAAGTTTACTTGTTTGAAAAAGCAAAATCTGACATTACTGCATCTACAGCTTTGAAATGACGTATCCTTCGTGTGATTAAAATGAAAGAGGCCATTATAAAAGCTGTTAATATTTCTGTCTCTGTATCTTTCACGGGTCTCACTGTTCATTGTGTTTTTCAGGATCTTCCCAACAACATGATCCACCAGGTGCCCATCAAGTCCCTGCCTCAGGAGTGGCTGTGGTGCGAGACCTGGTGTGACGACAGCTCCAAGAAGAGCGCCAAAACAATAGACCTGGTAACAAAAGTTTGCTGTGTGTGTGTGTTTTGATGTCAGGGATAGTATCAGGAAAAAATACTCCAAAAACAACAGTTTTTTACAACACCAGATTTGCTGCAAGTGCAATGCCTCTTAACAACCACCAGAGGGAGACAGGCCAACTGTGAGTAAATAATTGAATTAGTATAGAGTAATATGTGAATGGGTTTCTTATTGGATAAATTAAGGGACTCCCATTTAAAAACAACAAACCTTAAAATAAAAAAAAAATATTTCCCTGTGCTTATTAAGGCTTAAGGTTTGGGTAAATTGTGTGTGATACTCTGAAAAAGATGTATTTTGAAAAAAAAAAAACACAAAGTAGGGTCAACGTTACTTGAACGTTAACGTTCAAGTAACAAAGCTCCAGCATCATATTGATGTTAATTTGTATAAAACAATCACAGGCCATGTATTCACTCACAGGAGTATTACTCCAGGTACTGGAGTAAAAATTCTCTTTACTGTGCCACACACACAATTAAACATAAGATATGCAAACCATTAAAACACTGAATTAGAAAAAGAAAAAAATATATATAATAGAGGGTTAGGGTTAACGCACACACACAAGCTGCCTGTGAACATTAGAGTTTTATCCTTTTCATTTTCCCTGATTTCAGTGCAACAACCCCATGACCAAGGAGCCCAAGCTGCAGGCTGCGGTGAGGATCGTGGCCGAGTGGACTGATTACGACCAAGAGATTAAACGCCTGCAGACCAGAGTCCAGGAGGGAGCGAACCACAGAACAGATCAGCAGGGCACAGGTACCCAACGCTCACAACAGACACACACACATACACAGGTTTAATTCATGCTTAAGGAGAACAAAGTTTGGTTGGCAAGCGCATTAATCAAGTCAATAAACGTTTTTATCTTCTTCGTCTCTCTGTCAGATGTTCACACAGAGTTGTGAGGATCCCGCAGTGGCTGTGATGAGGCAGTGAACTGGACTCTGTTTAAAGAGTCTGCTTCATGAAGAGAAGCTCCTCTCATGCCTCGGGAACTGCTGACAAACTGACCACAAACAGTGCTGGATGGTTAAAACGACGTTCTGTTCTGATCTTTTTATAACGTGTGATGGGGAGTTTGTGGGCCCACAGGTGGTTGGATTTAAGAGGCTTTTCTGTATGTGTGCGTGCAAGCAGTGAGAATGTATTTTGTGAAGCGAATCGTGAATATAAATTCTTTTTTTTTTTTTTTTCAGTATAGTTTTTCTTTCCCTTGTAATAGATGTCTGTAAGTTTGCACTGATTGTGATTCTGGTTCTGGCTGTGGTCAAAGCACAAAGGGAGGTGGACTCCAGGAAATCTCACTTCTGGTTTACTTGGACTCCTGACAAACCAAACATCTGGTGGTGGGAAAGATTTCTGCTCACTCACTGGGATAAAACATTCATTTTAAAACATTCATTCCTCTGGACTGGTAAATGGTACAGGTACTTTATACTAAACAAGCGCTTATATAAATCCTGGATAATTTGGGGATTTTCAGACCTTAAAACTACAACTGGGCCAAATGTTTGAAGTCAAAATGATCAATATGACATATTTTTTTATTTTAAATCAACAACTGACAAATTAAACTGACGTTCAGTGTAGTGAATTCTGATCCCATTATTCATTACATTAAAAAAAAAAACTAATACTTTAATAACTCGGTTTGTTAACCAGTACACTTTACCTTGAAGCAGATTTTCTGTAAAAAAACAATATCACATATCTGCTCAGCCACACCTGAGATATTTTTAAAAAGCAGTGAGTGAGTCTGGGAAATGAATGTCACAGCTACATATACAATATACATTATTCTGTACAGTGGTGGATCCGCTCGTCATATTTCTTTTCAAGTGGTCTAAACTTAGCAACACGTTAAGGGAATGTGAATGTAATTCAGAAATGCATAGAGATGCTGTTAATGATGTTTACACTCATCATCTGGTATTTGGCATGAAAATTAAGGACAAAAATCAGCAGGCTTGATTGACTCACCAGTTTCTTGTGGAATATTAAATGTCACCGTGACTCTCAGGGAAGGACGTTTGAAGCTTGTGCAGGCTGCAGTACAAAGTGTGAATCAGGAGAAAGGGGAGAGTTTGTGATCTGGTTGACTTTATGGTACTGTAAGGGAAGAGCAGCCATGATATTAGAGCTCGGCTGAAAAATATTACACTTTCTGTTTCTCTGTAACATCCATGGATTTGTCATTTTCATCACGTTTTGACCGTCAGATATTTTTGTTAAATAAAAGCCCCCAATAAATAAAGTGGCCCAGTGTATTTTAACTGTTTCATGCGTTCCATGTTTACATTTGTTCTACTGACTACAGACCAGGGGAACTTACACCCAAAAGAAAAAAAATATGTATATCAAAATAGTTAAAAACACTAGAATGGCTGCAACAGTGACAAAAATAATGAATAAATGGTTGATATACTTACATAATGGGTTAACGTGGTCGTTCTCCTGTGTGTAAGATATCGACGCTTCCCTCAACACACAAACCCTGTCACTGGAACATTTCAGACTTTTATTGTGATCCATTTGAAAAAATGTTTTACAAAAGGTAACATTCAATTTTTACACCAATTCTTTAAAAAAATCACTTAAAATAAGGTTTTGATACAACAAATTCAGTTAACTAAGTAATGGCTTCTATAAACAATGTGAAAAGAAGGTAATATACATGTAAATGAATGCTACAAACGCAAGGACAAAGGGAGGAAGGGATTACATTAATTAAAATAAAAAACAAAACAAAAACGACAAACAATGGCATGATTGTTTTCCTTTTGACTTGAGTGACATCTGGCCAGAATTAACAACAGAGCAGTTATTGCAAAACTAATCCCACATCATCTGGTGTCCAACTGGAATGTTCGATGACAAAAACGCCCTCGAGGGCTCGCTGATTTGTTGCATCCGTTTCTCAGTTTTCGTCACATGGCAACATTGGCGCACGTTCTCCTCCTGCAGCCATGTGCGGCTGACAATGACAAAGAAAAAAAAAGCCCTGTGGGAATACAGAGGTAACAGCTCTACGCTTTGAAAACCTATGCTCACCATCGCGTGGCTTTGACGACACCCAGACCGGCAAAGGGACACGGAAAAACCGAAATACGATGCAAATTTACAACAAAAATATGCAAAAGGAAAGAAAAATAGAGACAAGCACAGCGGACGGTGTGCTCGTGAGGACAGATGAGACATTCTGTTCAGACTGACCGGATGCTGGAAGAAGTTGCCCTTTTTCAGAGCGGCTTGCATCTATTTTTTGCCACCCCTCAGGGTGGGAAAACAACTTCAGATCAGTAAACAGTGGCACTGTCGTCCTTCTCTGACTGCCTGAACCTCCCGCTCTGTTTGAAACAGCATGGCCTGACATCAGCGTCACCGTCCTGTGGGCTGTCAATGATTGGGCAACAGTTGCAGCAAAGGAAAAGCTCCACATTCCAGGGGAAAACGCCGATTCCACTTCTTACTGAGAATTAGATGAGAAATGGGGAAAACAGTTGGACTGGCTCTGTCCAAAGAAACAAAATCCACCTACCAGCACCTATTCAGCCCCCTCTAATTAACACGCTGCATCTTGTTTGTTTCAGAAGTACAAAAACCAAGGTGGGAAAAAAAATAGATCTTTGAACAGAGCCAGGCTGGCTGTTTCCAGTACTTATGTTAAGCTAAGCTAACCAGCCGCTGGTGGTAGCTTCATTTTTACCGTACAAACATGAGAGTGGTATCACTTTTCTCATACAACTTCTCAGTAAGAAAGCAAATAAGCATATTTCCCAAAATGTCAGACAATGCCTTTAAAAAAAAATGAAAGCATGTGTTCCCGGCAGCCGCGGTGCAACAGCTCAGCATGGATGCTGCGCTGCTTCAAACAGAGTGTTCAGTTTTGTCAGAACTCTCCAGAGACAAGAACTCAAATTAATCCCAGAGAGGTTCACTACTTCGTTTTCTCTCTACCAGAAACTCCTCCTCGTCATTATCTTCTCCATTTCACAAACACATTTGTCTCCGTTACAGTTACATCATCTGCAAAGCTTAAAAAACACATGCACCTCCAGCATTTTATACAAGAGTATGATACAAAATAAGGCATTTCATTGTGTTGAGTATTCATGTTGGGTTTTTTTTTTGAGTGTTAATGTGTGTTTTCTTGGGTGTGTGTGTGTGTGTGTGTGTGCGAGAATGTGAGTGTGTTTACGTGTGTACATAGCAACCACATTTTAATGTTTTTTTTTTGCCCGCCTATAAAAAGACTGCAAAAAACAAACAAAAAGTCATGATAACTCTTACTTAAAATATATATATTTGTCATATATATTTACGTATATATTCATATGTAAAAAAAAAAAAAAACAAAAAAAAAAGGTAAGAGGGGAAGAGAAGAGCCCAAGAGGTCCCTGTGATAGGCCAGTTCTCAAAAAGCCACCTCACCCCATTCACCCCCTCATTCCATGACCTCACCGGGCGCCACGGTGACCAGCTGCAAAGGGATCTCCTGATTGGCTACGAGGTCGTGGGTGGTGGCGGTCTGCAGGATGAGCGTGGTTCCATCTGCGGTGATGACGGTGTCGGTGGTGGGCGGAGACGTAGAGGAGGGAACCCCGCCTTTTTTATTCTGGTGAGTCTTTATGTGCTTGGCCAGGTGGTCGCTCCGCATGAACCTCTTGGAGCACTCTGTGCACACAAACTTCTTCTCTCCTGCGAGATCAGTGCAACAAAACATCAGACGCTGTGTAAAACTTTCACCGGTAAACACTCCACTATTACAGTTTGCCCACCAAAGAACACTAACAGGTTTCTTATTAAACTGTAAAGCAACTAAATTGTACTACAAAGTGCTTGCAGGATTTCTGCTGTTAACCATGTACGGTAATTTAAGACATTTTTAAATATAATGTGAAATACAATTTTCCTTTTTCACAGTCAAACTAATCAAAGAATGATGAAAAATACATAAAGACATTATGTGAAACTATTGACATTTCACATAACATCACATTGGCTGAAACTCTACAAACTGGAGTTTGTAAATTTGTAAACTTCCCCAAAAGCTCACTGAACATTGTGTAATCAAAAACAATGACTTGGACGGCTTCAGACAAACATCTACGAGGAACACGAAAACATTTTGGTATCCTATGTTTTTAACTTCAAAGTCTAACAAGAATTACAAGACAAGACAAGGACGTACAAACTCATCACTCTTCCAAGACGAGTGCATGTTCCTCATTTACCAGCAAAACCTAGCTCCAAGCTTACTTTTCAAATTTTCATAATAAAATAATTGGAAATAAAAACAGTCAGTGCTTTAAAATAAAAAAGGGCGGACTGTACAACGATGTTAGAAAGTGACGAGCTTTGTCTCACCTGTGTGTGTCCTCCTGTGTCTCTGCAGCTCGTCGCTCCTGGTGAACCTCTTCCCGCAGAACATCCAGTTGCAGACGAAGGGTCTTTCCCCGCTGTGCCAGCGCAGGTGAGCTCGGAGATGAGACGTCTTCCCGTAAACCTTCCCGCAGCCGGCGATGTGGCAGATGTGCTGCTTCTTCTTCCCCATGCCTGAGCCTCTGTGACACACAGGGAAAATATGGAATGAGTCCAAGATACAAATACTGTTGATGAATTAAGCTGTGGATCACATGGAAAAAAAAAACTAAAAAGTCAACACAAAGTATGAAATATGCTATTTAAAAGACAAAGGAATGCAAAAAAAAAAAGCCAAATGAAAAAAAAATCTTAAAGGATTTTAAGATTTTTTAAGGATAAAGGATGATGCAAATCATTTGCATTTTGTATTTGCATGAATGTTTTTTTCATTCAAATACAGATTTGCATGGAAATGTTCATTTTTATTTGCCTGGTGAACAGGATTTAAAACCGGTTCAACAACATAAACAGGAGAGTAAACTGGTTACTATAAACTATAAAAGAAAGATCAAAAACACACTGATTTGAAGCTTTGAGACATAAAGTGTTTAGAGCAGTCATTGCAGTGAACAATGTCTGGTTGTAACAGTCACAGAAAGATGTCTGCATCATACGGTAGCAATTTAACTTCACACTGCTGTAATTATGATGTTTGGTAAAGTTATAAGAAACTGTTTAGTTTTTTTTTTAATTGTTTGAATAAACCTCCTGGTATCTGTATGTGTGTGCTTTATTTCCCACCTTCCTCCAGACTCTTTGCAGTTGGGACAGGTGCAGGCTACTCTGCGGAGCCTCTTGCCCTCCCCGCTCGGTGTCTCCATTTCCTCGTCTCCCATCTGAACACGCAGGTTGTTCAGGTCGCTGGGGTTCAGCGTGGAGTCACCGCTCAGCTGCCACTCCTCAGAGTCTGGCTCCTCTTTTATCTGTATACCTGAAAAGGGGCAGAAAGAGGCAGACGTGGTACAGATTTAGGATGTCCTTCAGTGATTAATGACAAGTGATTTAAGATTTACACATAAAAATGAATAATTATGAGTCATGTTCAGTATGTGCAAGTGTCCCCCGTACCAGCTGGACTGTTTGTATCCTCTCCCTGTGTGTACTGAACTCCCGTTTGTGTTACAGAGTTGACTGTGACAGTCTGGAGGTTGGGTAGGCTGACCTGGCCTGCTTGGCCCAGAGGGAGGGTCTGAACTGGGGCTAAGGTCAACTGCTGGGCCTGACCCTGCCCCTGGGGCAACTGGAGCCCCTGGAGTGACTGGACACCCTGAACCTAGCGAGAGAGATTAGATATATTGTTGCAATTTGACATAATTCAAGGCACAAAAACAACATACTACTTAAATAATAGCTTCTGTAGGCCACAAAACACTTCTTATGGTTTACCTGGAAGGTTTGCCACTGGATCTGTCCTGTAGCGGTGACAGTTTGGGCCTGTATGAGGAAGGTCCCTGGGTTGACCAGCTGCACACTCTGTAGAGTCTGACCTGCCGCTGCATTCAGGTCCTGACCTGGAGCCACCTGCGCTACCTGGGCCTGACTGTCCCCAGACAGCTGCAGGATGGGCTGCGAGATAGTGGTGGCATTAGAGGATGACACCTGCAGGATAAAGGAAACAGCAAAAATAAATTACACACAAAGGCTGAGACAGCAGCATTTGTGTCATGTACCTGGGTAGAAAGTCCTCCTCTTAGGGGATCAATAAAGTATATCTATCTATCTATCTGGTCTTGGTTTTCTTATATAAGAAAACCTTTCTTTGAGGGATATCATCATGTTTTTTTCTTTTAACTACTAAAGCACATGAAGTTGTACAAGAACTTTTCCAAACCAAAACTGTCCAAAATTGGAAAATGTTAGAATAGAAAGAATAGAAAAAAAAAAGGCTGCAAATCTGACCAAACATTCAATGCCAGCTTTCAGTACTTTCTGGATGTGCTATCTTATTTGTCACTAGTTATGGCCTTAGTGTGGACCAATGATTTTAAAAGCCTAAAGTGGCAAAAGTATCCAAGAAAAAAACAAACAAACAAAAAAAAAAAAACTACAGAATACACCATGACATGGTGTTAAAGGAAAGCACCCACCTGGATTTGCTGCAGGTGGTTGTGGGAGTTGAAGTTCTCAGAGGAGGGATCAGACACGCCTGCTGACACAGCGGTTGCTTGGGTCAGAACCCCAGTGCCATCAATGGTCTCCGGGAGTTGGGAGGAGTTGGAAGAGGAAGTGGTAGAGGTGGTTGGCACATAGAGCTCTTGATTGGCATCACTCACAGTCACCAGTGACTGTTTGCCACCAGCGTCCTGACCTTGACTCTCCAGCGTCTGGCCACTCATTATCAGCTGGCCCTCAGGTGTTACCCCAGTTGCAATGGGGACCGTCTGCGCTCCTGTGAGCCCTAGTGACTCCAGATCCACACTATTTATGGGAACGAATGTTATGTTGCTGGGGAGCCCTACAGGTACTGTGCTGGTGTATGCTGTCCCCCCAGCCAGCGGGACACCTTGGATTGACTGTACTTGCCCTGCCTGCGTCAGCAGGTCTGTGGTCGCTGTCGTACCACAACTGATCCCGATGCTGCCCTGGCTTCCATCTTGGAGGAGCTGGATCTGCCCCGTGCCATCATCCAATCCTTGTGTTGGGAATCCTGCAAGTGTCCCATCTGCATTTTGGATTTGGGGGATGACCTGGACGAAGAAGTGACAATTTTGAGCAAGACTGCCACCAGAACAAAAGACCTACAGTATCTATAACTTTTTTCTGTCTCCCTTTACCTGATATTGAATGCCTGACACTCCATTGGCTGCAGCCTCATTCCCAGATGCTGTAACATAAATGGGCTGGCTGGGAAGACTCCCAATAGGAAGCACATACTGCCCGTTGGACGTGACGATCCCAGAGTTTGGAATGTGAACAACTCCCTGGTCTTCCTTCCCAGTTGAGACAGGAGTTAACACCTCCCATCGGTCTGAACCCGTCAGCTGAATGGCTGACATATCTGTCGTCTGGGAGTAAAATTGACACTCTGATTAACAAGGACAGATCATACCAGACCAGACGACAGTGGGTCATCTCAGCTTCAGATTAGATCACAAGGAAAGGGGGCCAGCCCTGCTATTGTCTGAAAATCTGTTATGCAGAGACTGTGCTGTTACATCAAAGAGAGAGTAAATCATAGGCAGTGGAGGATCACGTAGGACGGACGGTAACGCAGGCACAAGCTACATGCAGCCACCAACACACACAGTGAAGATAACAGGCTCAGAAATAGTCGAGAGCAGGGTGTGGGGGATGGGTGGCTATTACAACACAATTGAACGCTACTGTTTTGATTATGGACGCTATCCCTGCCACATTAGCACACTCCCTGCATCCCCCAAGCCCAAGGTACACCGGCTATCTTCCAGCGAGCCGACCCAAGTGACTGACTTCAGTGTCCTACCCACTATGGGCGGGTTTTACAGGGGTAAAGTGGGTGGCCGTTATTGAGGGGAACACAGGAAGTGTACGGCTTTCACCCCATGCCATCAAAATTTTAAAACGTGTGAACTTCATGCTCTCAAAAACACAACCAGCAATCGAAAGCGAGCGAGAAAGACGAGCTAGAAAATGTCGGATACCTGTGTTTCCGCTGCGCCGCCGGGTTGCAGAAACTCGCTTTGACTGCTGTCCACGTCCGCGGACGCCATTTCTCCTTGTTTCAGAGGCTGCTCTGGCGCTAGCAGGGAGACAGGGGGAAACTCAGCAAAACTCTGTAATCTTCAACTCCTGCTTGCCAGAAAAGCCCGCAAAGCATCCCCACTCTCCAGTCCAAAAGGAGCTGACTGCGAAATTGAACTTTGCAGCAGAGAGTCTGGGGCGATTTCGGCCCAGATTGACTGTTTACTTTGTCAACTCCGTGGCTAGCCCGCTAGCTCAGTTAGCTAACCATATCTAGCTAGTTAGCAGCAGAGCAAAAGATAAAAAGACGCAGCTTGTTTCGCTGTTTTCTGCACAAACTCACCGATTAGTTGCACGCTTCGATGCGCTAAATGTTTACGTACCAGTCATAGCGTGAATGGTAGTAAGCGGGAGGATTATCTGATCAACTAAACTCCGAACATGATTGTTTTATCAAAGGCGGGCTAGTGTTGATCGGTGAATTCGGGTCGATTTTTTTCTATTTTGATTGACGGTGCGGGAAACACAAAAAGGTGGGACTAACACGCTTGACCGTCCAATTTGCATCACATTACAGGACGTCCCGCCCTTCTTCTCTGAGGCGATTGGCTGAGCGTGATAAACGACGAGACGTCAGTGGTTACACGGGATGTCAATCATTCTTTTCATAGGACGTGTGTTTCCTGTTTGTTGTTCAGAGGGACGAGAGAAGGAATGCAGTTGTTGGGATTCTTGAGAAAAGTTACTCGGCAAAGCGCGGTGTTTGTGTCGAAATTAAACATTATTTTATCCCGTAGTGGAAAATAAAGTTACTTGTCTCGCTCCTTCGCTGTTGTTTGTACACAGTGGCCATAACAATTAAGTTTCTAAACTTTTGATTAATTTATGTTCGTCAGCTGGTCTCCATTATGTTACAATCAAAGATGATTACATCCCTGAGCTAACTTATAACTCGCCACAAAGGTTTATTTCAGATACCAGCACTCATTTCATCCGAATTGGTCATATTCACCAACGAAAAAACCTAACGCTTTAGTAAATACACCACTTCTGTTATGTTTAAATGTTAGTTATAGATGTTTATAGAGTAATAGTATAAGTATCTCATACAATTCTACAAGACAGTATAATTTATCTTCTTCTAAAATGGAGATTAATTATATTAATGTATGTAAAATTAAAGTCTGCATTCAATTGTTCACTTACTGTGTTGTTCTTTGATCATTATTACATCATTTTACGAACAAATAAAGTTTGTTCAAAATAGTCCAGAGTTTGAACAGCTACAGTCCTATGAACACAGACTGAACAACTTGTGGTGTGTGTTCATGGTGAAGGCAGTGTAAGACAGTTGAAAGCTCCAGCAAGTAGTTCAAGCAGCAGCAACAACTCCGCAAACATTAAAAGACAGAAAAAGTCGTTAGTTAGAGACATCTGTTTAAAATGCTTTTACTTTAAGCTTATTAATGTGTCATTTAAAAGGCAACCTGAGACATTCAATTTAAATCTTGTTTAAATGCATCAATTGTGAAAGCATATGATTATTGCAGTGACACACTCCAGGTTCTGAATTTCTGCACATTACCTACTCTCTTTATGTTGGGACTTTAGCCTCTAACATAGGTAAAACTTAATACACAAGGCCATAACAGAGGGCTGTTTCCTTTTATTGACACATGCATATTGATGAGGATGACATTTATTAGACCTTTGCTCCCTTTTAAGTAACACCTTAAAACTGTCTCCTGTGTACCCCTATTCCTCAGCAACTCATTACGGGTCATAAAGATGACTGGGTTTCTAGGTCCACAATTTGGCAAGACGTTTGGTAAGGGGATTGTAAGTACTCTGAAAAATGAAGACACTGTGGAAGCAGTGAGGGGATGTGAAAACAGAAGCATTTTGAAGCAGTACAGTCCAGATGATGCACTCCTGTAGCAGTCCAGATTTGCAATGAAGCATGATCTTGTTATGCATGGTGGAGTTCATAAAGTGAAGAGTCTTGGGGTTTGTTTGTTTGTTTTGTTACAAGCCAAAACTTAAGTTAATAAAAGCAGTGTGTATAACAACATTCTCTGTCCAGGTGTCTGATCAGGCACTATAAGGGATGCCTGCTTTGACCTTTCTAAAATAACATTATCCTTCCTGCTCAGAATACAGCACAGCACTGGCCTGAAGTTAAACACAGTGATGGATTTCATTCTCTCTTAGAAGTAAACACACTGCTAGTCAAATGACTATGGACAGTGTATATTTTAGCATTTTTCAGTAAGTCTCCAGTGTCTTATCAATTTTAAAGACCAATTCAGGATGGCCTAGTTTTTGTTAACTGTGATGAGGGACCTGTAGCAGACTGCTGTATAATACTCATAATTCATCCCACACTATTTACATGTTTCCATAGATACAGAAGCCAGTTAGCTGCCTTTAATAAAACACTAATTAAAAGACTCATTAGCCTCTGAGAGCTCACCAATTAATCAGCAGTCATAATGCAGGAAATGATCAAGTAATGACTTCAAAGATAAGCTGTTATTACTCAGAGGAACGAAACATGGTCTTAAAGATAAATGGGAGAAAAAAAAATCAACATTAATTAAACCTTTTAAGTATCTTTGAGCTGTGTGGCTTAAATGATGAAAACATACCCTGAGCATACAGTTTGAATTCTGTTACAGGTTCCTGATCAGACCATTTCCAATTAATTCAAAAAGTATATATTTTTCTTTTTGGTAACAGTTCAGTTCAGTTGTGACTGTGAATGCTAGTGGGTTAAAAACCATTTGACTGGTAGTGCAGTTGGTTCCATTTCAAAATTAGCTCATATTCTTACACACAGGAATGCATGGTGGGTTTGCATAAAATGTTGTTATACAGAATCATTTTAATAGACTGTGGTCCAGACCTGGCAGGCAAGGTAAGTAAATATCTCTGGCCAACCAGGCCACATGTTGATCCTCAGAATTCAAGAGAGAAGTATGAAAACCAGCAGACAAGTGTAGACCTCATGAGCCTGACTGAACAGTATTTTGAGTTCTCCCTCTGGTGACCGCACGGCCTCATTATTTCTTTTTGGGGGCATTGGGTGTGTTGAATTTGAAAAAGATAATGTCCCCGTCCTCCACAACGTAGTTCCTGCCCTGTTGCCTGTATTTGCCAGCAGCCTGAGAAAGTGAGGGTGAATATCAGAGAGGACAGAAAATCAACATAGTTATAGACAGAAATTCAACAGTGCTGCAGTTCTAGATTCTAACTGGGCTCTATACAAATACACACCTTGACTGCACTTTCACTGCCCTCCTCTTTGAAGTCGCTGTACTTCATCACCTCGGCCATGATAAAGCCTTTCTCAAAGTCAGTGTGGATCTTTCCTGCAGCTTGCGGAGCCTTTGAACCTTTCTGTTGAATCAAAACAGAACAGAAAATCTCAAAAACATAATTTTATGCTGCCCACAATGGCGATGGTGTCAAATAAGACAACTCAAGTGAAAAACATATGTTGGATTTTTTTTTGTTAATCAAACGGCAAATAGTGAATAATGAAACAAGATCATTTCTTTCTTGCATTTTGTGATTGCTTAAGAGACGTCCATTTTAAATTGTTATACTTTTACTTTGAGCTTATTAATGTGTCATTTAAAAGGCAACCTGAGTTATTCAATTTATAATATCTTGTTTAAATGCATCAATTTGTTAACTGATTGTGAAAGCATATGATTATTACAGAGACATACTCCAGGTTCCAAGTTGCCTAAATATCTCCCCAAGAATTAAAAAAACTGTGAAGTTTGTTTTAGGAATAATATTATAAATTATTATAAATTAAGAAAGTAATGGCAAATGACACTATTTAAACAACATTACAAAATCCCATTAGTCTAGGATCTATCAAGAGTTAATCCACAAAGGTAATAATGTGTTGTGAAGAAGAGTTCTTCATATCACCACACTCACCCTGATGGTCCACGCTCGCACCTCATCTGGTCCCGCTGTGAAGAAGTATTCCAGCTGTAGCGCTGCATAGCCGGTCTTTATTATTTTGGTCAGAACACTAAAAGCACAAAGAGGACCAAACATGATCAGCCACGAAGGAGCAGTTAAAGCAAAAATGTATCTTTGAACAACACATTCAGTGATTAAAGCCCCACATCTGTATTTGTTTGAATAAATTACTCCTCTGTTACTTTAACAATAACAGCGGAGTAATTTAATCATCTCCCATTGCCTTTAACAGATTTACACAGTGATGCAAACTTTATTTTTTTACTCAGTGTCAGCTGACTCAAAGGCCTTCTGAACTGCAAATACTTGTACCTGCCATTTATAATGGCATTTAGGTGTGGCAGGCTGCTGGTATTGGCACCCTGAAATGGAGCCATCACTAATAGATCTGGCTGTGAATTTCCTGCCATGACATGTTAAAATGCTTTCTGTGGAAAAGAAAAAGGTCTACTGATTTATGTAGTTGACTAAAATAATGTTTACCTGTCAAAACACAAGCAACAATCCCATTACACTGACTGTGAGGTAGATTCTTGCCAGATGTGTGTGTATGTCTCACCTCTGTGTCTTCAGTTCCTCGCAGTACTTATTCCTCTCCTCCTCCTCCATGTCCAACAGTTTGAACTCCAGAGCTCCACTCAGGGGAATGACCAGAGCACCTGGATCATGAGCATCTACCCACTCCTTGATTTTTGCCAACCTGTGGAAAACGAGCGGCAGGTGATAGATTTCATTCTCTCACAAATAATGTATGGGACATGTAGACACACAGGGTAATAGCAAGTGAAAGTAGACCAACCACTTGTTCTTTTTTCTGATGTAATCCTTCTCAGAAAGATTCACCAGGTAGATCATGGGCTTGGATGTCAGAAACAGGTATTTGTTCAAGACCTCAATCTGTGAAGAGACGTACAAATCCTTAGTCTTATCAGGAAATCAAACTCCTCAGATAATGTGCATCTTGTCCTAGATGTAGCAGACTGAAAACTTTTCCAATCAAAAATATAAACTGAGAATACACTGTATCTTTCCAGTGATCAATACAATGGCCCAGTAATAAATCCTTTAGAAATACACATTTCTGCATTTACTGTAGACACGCAAACCTAACACAATGAAATTATATAAAAAACACTCTTAAGTGCACACACATTGTACCTCTTTGTCGTTCCACTCGTGGTAAAATCTGACATGTTTCTTTTCGTCCACCACCCAGTTCTTTATCTTCACCATGATATCCTGAAGCAGGAAGCAGCAACCAAGATTGATGACAGATTATGATCTCCTCTTTCCTCCCCAACAGTGACACAAATGTAAAACAGGACAACAGATGCACAGCAAATGCTCAACACACTTTACTTACATATTCAGGTTTGAGTTTTTTGTCACCTCCTCTGACTGCGGTTTTCTCCAGTTTATCGATAATTGGAGCGATCATTTCCTCATCTTTTAGTCGGAGCTCCTCGTGGATGATCTCGATGTCCCTAACGGGGTCCACGTTACCCTCCACGTGGATAATATCTTCGTCGTCAAAAGCACCTAAAACACACAAGCACTGACAGATGTAGTCAGTCTGCTTTGCTATTCATACACCCTTAACAGATCAGTCAGTATTTACTACTTACTTGTTTTAGCCAGTCATTCTTAAAGTTATAGGTTGGAGAACTGATCTTACTGGGGTGTAAAATCTTAAGATCAAACTGCAATCAATGGGACACTGATTTTGTTGACCTCTGAGACTTTAGATGAGATTGCCCACCCAGGTAAAACCTCAATTTTAGAAATGCTACCATATAAACTTAATATTGGTCTGAAAAAAAATATATTTAGCTCCTCTACCAGTCTTGGATTTTACATGTCTAATAGATCAGAAATGTAAAAACAATTGGCTCTGACTTGCCCTCCTAACACCTGTCCACTCTACTCAGTTGTTGCTACACAGCAGCTGCAGAGGGCAGTAGTAATGACAACTCACGAGTCATGTGGAAGATGCCGTCACAGGCACTGATGTGGGAGAGGAAGGCATTTCCAAGTCCCTGTCCTGCGTGAGCTCCCTTCACGAGACCAGCAATGTCCACAATGTTGAGGAAGGCAGGAACCTTACTAAAGAGACGCAAAAAAAAGCCAGAGAAGGAGAGATTGTCGGTGAGATGGCGTAATGTGAAACAGACCAGACGAATGGTCTATAAATCTTCTCCCCTTCTACTGAGATATCCAAGCATCTTAAAATGCACATTTACTCATTAGGCTTTACTTGTGTCTAACATGACCAGCTCAGGTACTTCGTCTGACGCCTCCATAAGTCTGTGTTGTCATTTTGTGCTATATGTCTCCTTATATTAGGGAAGGTAGTGATGATGATGATATGACTAATAATAATGACAAATTACACAGTTGTTATTGTTATTATTATTACCTTTACTATGTTTTTCTATTTCTTTTATTGTGCTGTGTTTCTTTTTTTGACTTCCTGGGTGTGCACTGTAAATAACTGACACATTACACACACCTGGCTGGTTTGTGGTATTGGCAGAGGAAATCAAAGCGCTCATCAGGAACAGGTACCCTGCTCTCATTTGGGTCAATCGTGCAGAATGGGAAGTTCTCTGCAGCAGCTTGGCTTTTGGTCAGCACGTTGAAAAATGTGGATTTCCTGCAGAAGAGAGAGTGAGGTGAGGGTCGGCTGCAGTGCAATAATGAGCCCTGGATGATCCGCCCAATATTTGTTTAATATCTCTCAATATCTACATTGCAAGTGACATGTACATACCCAACATTAGGTAACCCCACAATTCCAATTTTCAGAGATGTGCCAAATCGTCCAATTAATGGGGCCTGTTTCGGTGCTTCTCCCTTTTTGGGGGGCATCTGCAAGCGTTACGACAAGTCGGTTACACCATCACACCCGTGTCAAAATAACCCACCAAAGTAAGAGATTTATTTGAATCGGCACCAGTCTGGGTTCTTAACCAGTAGGTAGCTCCACTTAAAACGTGTACACTCATGCTCATTCAAACACAGCATGCTAACGCTAGCCAGCTGCTAACTGGAACCACTCCTGGCTGTTAGCCGGAATATCTCACCGGACACAGAGTCCCGTCTGCCTTTCCCACTCATTACAAACAGCACGAAAACTGTTTAGCTGGGGGACCTTCTCATTTAGTACCTTTATATCTGTCCTTCGCCTGTGCGCTACGTGGTGTTCACGGGACTGATAACTGCTCACACCGGCCACTCCACTGGAAAGACAAGCTGAATCGCAGAGCGGAAGTGTTTTGACGTGAGCAGTCCCTGATTGGTCGTTGAAAGAGCTTGAACGCTTCGTCAAATGTGCGTCGACTGGCAGATTGGATCAATTGGAGATTTTATTTACTGCGTTTCATTTTCTATTATTATTTCAAGTGCTGTAATCTATACCATGAAATGTCCGATTTATATGTACACACATTTTTGTTACGTTTATTTTTTACAAGATGCGTTCAAGAACATGCACGACAGCTGGAGGGAAAAGGTTTTGGCAAATTACATATTTAGATTTTTTTTTTAAATAAATAAATAAAAATACAACAAAAAATAGCATTTCCTCAAATGTCAGTTACTTTCTACTTAGAAAAGAAAATAACTGGCTTGCGTTAAGTTAGTAATTAGTATCTGTCCCCACTTCAGACCAAACTGTTACATGATGTCTGTTTTTTAGGTTGATGAAATAAAAAGTAACAGCACATTACCACTAAACTCATTTTTTAAATATCTGTATTTTCTTTTCACCCCCCCCCCCCCAAAAAAACATATGTAATTTTCACAGGGCTGCCCAAACATTTGCATACAACTCTAAGCCAATTTACTGTTTACATTCTAACAAACTTTCACATTATTTGCAACTAATAATCGAATCAATTACCTATTAAAGCCATTAGCAAAAATAAATAAATATCAAAAACTTAACCCACATAACTGAATGTATGTGGGTTTTGCTGCTCTGACAAAACAGGACATCTGAATACATCAGGTTGCCCTATGGAAAATAATCATCAGTTGCAGCCCAATTCACTTAAGCTGTGACAAAATTCTAAATATTAGAAGAAAAAAAAAGTCTATCTAGGCAATTGCAAACCAAAACAGCTAACACATACAGCTGCTGTGAGTTACATTACAGTGCATGGTACTTCTATTACCAAAATAATTTTAAAATTTCAAAATGGAACAACGCTGCATGAGTGAAGTCTAAGCAGTAATTTATTTTTATTTCTGTCAAGAAAAAAAAATTGATGGGGCTCCAGGGTACAACACCTGCAGCCTTCTTGCCTTTAAATCCATGCAAAATACAACCATTACATTGTTCTACAGTGTTAATAAACAACAGAGCAAATGACCCATGTAATTTTTTTATTGCTTATATACAAACCCCACCCAAAAAAGTACTTTCCACCAGGAAAACACAAAATTAAAATGAAACATGGTATTTAAAACATATCCCAGACATTTTGACGGTTTAAGAAACCAGCTACAAACAGCGAAATGAGAAACTGTAATATAACTTCCACAGAAAATCCTTCTAATGTAAAAACAATTCTGTCAAGCTAATCATAAACAAGGTAGACCTTCATTTGATCACCACCACACAAGGTTCTGTTTTATATTTCTGTTTCTTAGCTACTGGGATTTCCAAAATCCACTTCACATATTCGAATGAAAGTGAAGAGAAAGTCAATGGTATTTGGTCAGATCTGGGGCATTGGCCATTTCCACTTGAATCAAATTTTCTGCCAACAAATATGGTAAAGATTAAATCACCAATAATGTTGTAGGCATCAGATATACCGCATTAGGACAAGCTTGTTTAGCCTTTAATACATAAACAAATCCTGAATTCCTATCACATACATAATAAAGTCAAAAAACATAAAAAGAAACAAGCATCAAACACTGAAAATGTCATTGATTCTTCTCACGCTGCTCAGTAGTGACCCCCTGAGGAAAAAAAAGAATATGAATATGTTTAATAAATGTTAGTTTTTGAGGACTAAATAAATTGTAAGCTGCTCCATTGACAGTGCAAATGAAAAAGTTACATAAATACACGAATTTCAAACTGTAAGTAAGTCAATGTATCCTCCGATAGAAATGTGGTTCAAACGTACGAGGAGAGTAGGACCGGGATCGAGATCGAGAGCGGTACCCTCTGCTGTAGTAAGGAGATGGAGATCTGCGTCTTTATAGAAGGAAAAAGAAACCCACATCACCACATGATTAGGATCACTGAATTAACTTGTAATTGTACCAGTAATATTTACTCTAGATCTTTAAAGTATTCTTATATAATGTTAAGACTACTCCACTCTGAAAATTAATCATTTTAATTGCTGTAGTCCTATCAATAGTCAATATCAAGTGAAATACTGAACAGATCACAAAGAACCCACCTGTAGGATCTGTACTCCCTGTCGTCATAACGATCATAGTCACGATCGTAACCTCTATCATAGCCTCTGTCGTAGCCCCTGTCGTAGTCCCTTGAGACGCGACGCGACGAACCGCCGCTGCTGCCACCGCCGCCGCCACCACCACCACCCCCACTACCACAAAAAAAAAAAAAAAACAGAATAAAGCTGAGTTGTACCTTGGAAGACACCACAACCTATAGCTTCAAGAAAATAACTCTGCAACAGAAATATAAAAAGCTGCTTGGTTGAAAATCACTCACTATGTGGGACGTCCCATGTAGATTCCAGGAGTGGGAGTATGGGCTCGTTTAGTGATGGAGAAATCCACTCGGATCCTGCGTCCATCAAGCTCCATTCCATTAGCCCGCTCCTTGGCCTGAAACAGTCAGAAGTACACTTTTTATCTAGTAAACTAATGAAGGGGTTTGCGTGTTCAGCCTTTGATTTCAGTGCATGACAGAGATTTCAGACAAATACCTCTTTCATACATGAGACATGAAAGTCTACTGAATGCACACAGTTCCACAAGTTCCACCAATAAATCATTTAATTATATCTTTACCAATCTAAGTCACGTTTCACTTTCAATGAATAAACACACATCCTCTCTTACTTAACACAATGCACTGTTAATAAAACAAAAATCCATTACATGTTACTGGTGCCCAAAGTAAAGTATTAAAACTGATTACTTAACAGTGAAAAGTATTTAATGAGATAAAAATGTATTTACTGTGAAATGGAAAGCATAGAGTCAACATAGTACAAAAATACATATCCCCATCTTATTCTCCATACCTCTTTGGAGTCCTCACAGTTTTCAAAGTAGACAAAGGCAAAGCCTCTCGAGCGCCGTGACTGTTGGTCATACACAATGTTGACATCACTCAACGGGCCGTATTTAGAGAACACCTCCCTCAGATCCCTCTCAGTGGTGTACAGGCTCAGTCCAAACACACCCAGACAGTTGTTAGGATCTGGGTTGGCCTGTGAGAGCAAAGAGGAGAGGACAGTGAAAAAGAATGTAAGCAAACAATCTGCTGCATCACTGCTGTAAATTCTGCTTTTCAGAACAGATCAGCTCTTGTGTACCTTACCTTACTAAATGTGTATATGTTTCTGTTATGAGATATATGTTAGGTGAGATATATATATATATATACATATACACACATACACACACATATATATATTTTTTTTTTTTTAAACTTTGATGTATGCGTTTATGATAATGTTATCTGGGGGAAATATGCACACCATAAAGGGGTTTTACTCATAATCTAATCAAATCAAAAAACTGAAAACATTAGTGTGTCCATGATGTTTCTTTGCATCAAGTACTGTGAGGGTCATCCAATCATTAAATTTCAAATTCACAAACTACAGGGCCCATGGGAAAGTCAAATAAAACACATATAAAAGCCTTTACATACCCTGTTGCCAATATGCCTGCGCCGGTTTGACATGGGGGAACGGCTATGGCTCCTACGGCGGCGGTACTCCCAACTACGAGATCGGCTCCTGGTGCGACGTCGGTGGGAGCGGGAACGAGAACGGGAGTAGTGCCTACGCGAGCTTCGGTGGGACCGGGACCTGGAGATATAACTTACATTTAACTTCGACTACGTAATTTCCTTGAAATGACACACTTGCATAACAGTTCTGGAGTCCACATGTCACATCCAACTTTGAAAGCTAAGGCATGTCTTACCTGGATTTGGATTTGGATCTGGACCGAGAACGAGATCTGGACCTGGAACGGCGGGAGCCATCTTTGGAGCGTGCTGGTGAGTGGCTGGTGGACTTTGGAGAGCCCCGAGGGGACGCGCTCCTCGAGCCAGGCCGCGAGTCCTGGACAGGCCAGACATTGAAGTCAGAAACACTCTAAAGCCAAGCGTTTGACAAAAATCAAGATTAGAGGGACAGGAAGTGACTGCGCTCGTCCTCTACATGCGCCTTTCAGAAGGAGTTCACCACATTTTGGTATTTAACAGGTTTGACACTAGATATTTAGAAATTTGATGATATAAGATCATAAATTGTAACAAATATTTAAAGTAAAAAATTAAACAAGTTAGCTAAAATTCAGACTGAACAAAAAATAAACCTAAAAGGTATGGAGGTATTGACCAGTGATGTTTCTGATACAGAGAGGAAATAAATCATGCATGCTTTAGAGAAAGAAACAGGATGAAATAGAGTAATAACATAGCAGGCTGTTAGGAAATTACTCATACCCTGGTAAACTTCTGATCTTAACTTCATAACTTCTTTAACTTCATTACTTCAAAACAACCCTTCATTTCTTCTTTCTTCTCTTTGACATTATGACTTCTTTTTCCTCCTCTTCCCCCATTTACCATCTGCCATTACAACACTAGTAGTGGGGACAGATCTTGATTGCTTCTTTTCAGCATCCAATACATTAGCATGCATCAACACCATCAGCTTCAAACAATAACAACTTCGCATCTGAAACGTCTTCCGCGTTTTTCTTTCTTCCAACCTCAACCTTAACAAAGAACAAACAAGGGTGATAAGGCATGTTGGTTTCTGTTAAAAACCAAAAAGGTACAAAGAAAACAACAGCAAAACCAGAAAATAACACAGATTAGCTTAATACACTTTCATGTGTTTAGCTTGCTATGGTCTTGAGAGCTGCAACACTTCGATTAATCGATTAGGTACTCGATTGAAAAATAATTAGCACTTTTTTTGATAAACAAACGGTTGGAGTAAAATGTTTTTTAAAATTTAAAAATTTAAAATGTGTCCAACCTTTCAAGTTTCAGCTTCTCAAATGTTAATATTTTGTCTGTTTTCCACAGACCAATATAAATGTAAACTTAATATCTTCAAGTTTTTGACAAAACATCTGCCTTTTGGGCTTTGATTGAACTGGAAATTTACACAATTTTATTGACCAAACGAGTAATCAATTAATCGAAAATATAACTAATTTAAAAAAATCACTAGTTGCAGCTCTTCATTGTTCTTAAGCTACCATTTACTAATACAAAGCTAACCGTTAACGTAAGTATTAACTGGCAGTTAATGTTTTTATATTTGCAGGTATTGACTAGTCGGCCAAATAACAATTGAACAATAAATGAGCGGTAAAGTGAAAGTAGCATGGCCAGGCGGCGGCCACATCTCTCCACTGCCTTGCTTTGTAGGCCCCATGCGTTAGCTTAGCAAACGTTATAGCATCATAAACGACACAGTTACGCTAGGTACTTATAGGAACGTATCACTTGACATTACTCACACAAAACGCTACGGTTAGCCTTAGACATAACAGTCCTGAGGCCAGTTAGACATATAAACTAAGTTTTTAAAAAATGTTTCCATTACCAGATATCAAAACGAAGCTAACAGCTAAGCTAGCTAACCATCGTTAGCTAGCTTAACTTCTTGTTTCGAACCGTTATTTTATTATGAATAAAAACTCACCTGCTCCCTGAACTCTTTCTCGTTGTCGCTCATATTTACGTAACTAGGCTGCAGATGTGTAAAAAGTACGTGGTAAACTGGCTTTAACGCCTGCTTTAACTTGACAGTGCCGAATTTACCGCAAAGCAAACCGGTTCGATCTGAACTGGCTTACCATGGATTCTGCAGCTAAAAGAGGTCGTTGTCCTGTTCCGGTTGGATTTTCAGAATAAAACTCAACGGACATCGTTGCAACACTTGGCCTAAAAACTTTATTTGGCAGAAAAGCAGATGTTTAAAGCGCAAATAAACAGTGTACATAAAGTGTAATAATAATAATCATGTTTAATTAAATGTAGACTACTACTACTTATGATAATTGTTTTTATTGAATGGGCCCTTTTTATTTTCAGCGATTAATACCATGTATATACTACATTTTGTCTCATTTTAAGAGTATCTTCCAGTTCTACTGCACATTCTAACACTCTTCTAACTACAGGTCTGTATTTTAACACACCACTAACGTGGTTTAATTAAAATTACAGCAGGCCCTCTAAGCAGTGACATATTAATAACTTGGACATTACATCGATGATTTGTGCCAACTCATGAAAAGAGTTGTACTGTCCAGTTACAAAACCATTTTCCAGTTTGAATTGTAGTCCTCAATATAGCGGGCTACAAAGTAAGTCTATTTGTACAATAGCAACAGACGAACCCTCCAGCAGTACTGCATGAGTCATTTAAACAAACTCCAGTTTTAAAAAAAAAAATACTTTATTACAAGGTGGGGGGGAGGGGATCACATTTTCAAAGCATGAATTCAGACATGCATGTGTGTACAGTAGTTTGCTATGCAGTATACTATATTATAAATCAATGTAATAGCCCTAAGTCACCTTTTGCAGTATGCTCACAGAAAAGGATCACAGACCTAACAGTGCCTTATGTTACATATGGGCAAACGATGATTAATGTTCCACTCGTGGAGGAAAACCCATCTATACACACACTCTCACACACACAAAAAGCACTTTCTCATTCAGTCAAATCATAAATAATAGCAAAACTTACATATTCCAAACACTCAACCATGCATTTTTTGTCTGGAAAGGAGGCATTTTAATTGTCATCATTTTTATGACCGAGATTGCTTTCCATGACTAAATGTAGTTATTTATCATCCACTGTATTCATCATAACTGGGAGAAGAGCCAAATTATACCAAAATATAACCAACTACCATCTAAAAAATTAATTTTGAGTCCAGCTCCTTCGATCTGACTTAGAGTTGTGTGTGACTCAGTAATTTACCACAAAAAAACAAAAGCATGCTATATCTTGAGTTCAGTGTCAGAGGGTTGAAGGCACTTCAGGCAGTACTTCAAAACAGTAAAACTAACAATCCAACGTCAATAAAAAAAAAGCCATTCAGTCAGTAGTGCCAAAGCCTGTATAAGATATGCACTTCTTACATCTTAATAATGTCTCCAATTACAACTCAGAGATTACAAAACATTAATATGTCCCTGACAGGAAAATGGACATAATCAACTCTTAAGACTAGTGCTTGATTTCTCCAGACCAGAACAAAATAGACTGGGTCAGATTTCAGTCCACTTCTTTGGCCCATTATTTCATTTTTCTTCACCATGTAGTTACTGTACACTGATGTCACTCCCGTTGAGAAAGTCTCTGTTGTTAGGCGGTTAATGGACAGGAGATTGTTGCGATCCTCTATAGCAGCTTCTGATTGAGGATTTCCCAAATCATTAACTTCCTGAAGAGAGGCATGTGGCACTGTAAAGGAAAAGGCAGATGCTACTTTCAGTATAAAAAAAAAAAAACAGAAAAGAAATAAAATGATACAAAAAAGTATTACCATATCAGGTGAATAAACAGTACATACCTGTTTGAAGGTGAGAGGCCTTCCCTTTGCGATGTAGTCAGCGTATTTACAAGCAAAAACACCACAGTCACTGCCATTTTTCTGCTGGGGAATCTCCTACAAAGCATTCATAAAATAAGCTCATTATTCTCACAGTGAAGGATAAAATGTTTAAGTGTCATGTCATTCAGAACAGTCTGACTTACAGTTGCCCTCAAGCTTCCAATAGTCCATTTGGCACTGTCGAGTTCTCTGCCTTTCTTTGCTTTGTGCTCCTCTTTAAGATAGAGCCTGGAAAATGAGCACAAAGACAGCATTAATTATGTAAGGAAAAAGCGTTTAAAATGGCCAGATAACTGAAGCGTAAAAGCACAATGAGGACTCACAGTAAATGACTACAGATGTCATCATGTCTCTGGCCCATTGAGTCATAAGACTTAACTGTCTTTGATTTAAAATCTATCACCTGGAATGAGAGCGACAGGGAGGAAAAGAAAGTTTAAACATACAATATAATTATCACCCCCTTGGACTATTTCATGGTTGTTTTTTTTTCATATTTTTCTCCCATTCTTTGTAAAATCTACTAAGTTCTTTCAAGCTTTTAGGCAGTGTCAAGAAACATCAACTAAAATCGCAGAATATGACAGAGGAACAAATGATTCATCTATAGTGGTTCTGACTCACAGCCATCGCCCAGTGGAAACCCAGATGCAGAGGGACAAGGATGAGGTCGTAGAGGAAGAGGTCGACAGCCTTGGTCCAGCGCTTCACAGCAGCGTGCCCTCCAGCCTGCCCGCCGCCTCCACCCCACAGCTTGGGGAAGAAGAAGGTGCTAAACGAGTAGACTTTTATTCCTGCTGCTTCACCAGAACACCGCTCCATGACCAGGGACAGGTAGAAGTTCATCACCTGGTCAGAGGAAACAGAAGAAACATAATACATGTTAAAAACATAGACACTGGTCACACATCCACAACTAATCCACAATTATTTCTGTTACCTGTTAGTCTTTCATTAAGAAAATGTTTAACAGAGAGAGAAAACAATTTGCTGTCAAGCACTGACACTCCACACAGAGAGATGGTTTAAATAATGAACTGTTCATAAAGAGCTAGCATTAATGTTTTAATTACCACTTTCAGCATTTCACTGGAAGCTTGTGGGAACTCACTGGCTGACCTGCACTCCCTGAAGTATACCAAGATAGCTGAATAACTGCCCCGAAGCCTTCCATACAGTATGTATATGTATGATACAGTATGTATATTGTAACAGTTACAGTCGCCATTATCCATTCTTCCTGAAACAGTATTTGGAATGTCCATTAAATCCATCTCTGTGTCAACATGTCTTTACGTTTCCAAAGTTGATTGTATTGTAAAGAAATTAATAAATAAAATTTAAAAAAGAAATTGTCATCCAAGATTCACTGAACTTTGCCCTAACTCTCTTCATATTCTTACAACACCTTACCTCATCATTGAGCCAGCCGCCCTCCTGCAGCGTGGCCAGGTCTCTCTGTGTGATGCGAAGTTTGAAAGCCGCACTTAAAACAAGGTTGGGATCACTTTGAGCCAGAGCACTGCTCACTTCCGCTGTCATTTCCTACACAAAGCCAGTAAATACATGCAGTGAAATTGTGAAAACAGTGAAAACAGTGAGACTAAATCTAACTCTCTGAAACATTTAACCTCACCTTGGTCAGCCTGGGTATGTCCTCATCGCTGTACCTTGTATATGCTGTGTGTGCACACTGAGTGTCAGGCAGGCTGACAGCAGGAGTCTCTCGGTCCACTAGATTGAGGCGAGTTGCTACTTCTGTAGAGAGGTCCAACTCAGCTGTCTGTTTCTGCCAATACACAGATATAACAAAAATTGTTAGTGTTTCCGTACATAATCATAACTTAACGAGTGCTTTGATGCGTCAGGAGAGAGCGAGAGAAATGGCTACCTTTGCATTTCTAACAGGCTGTGTGTCCTCAAAGCCGCCACTGAATGACTTGCTGTAAGTCAAGCCACCCCACCTGGAGACGACACAGACAGAAGGTTAGAGGTATAAAATTCATCAACACACACAACACATACATACAAAGATGTACTGCACCAACCTGTCCTTGATTGCAGATGCATTTCTCCATGTAAAAATGCTTGGGGCCACTGTGCAACAGACACAAATGTCAGTCCAACAGATTTCACTGGAACATTTTTACTAATAATGAATATACATAATTGACTCTGTGTAATGTGCAAAGGGATACATTTATTCACATCTATTAAAATGACCAAACAAGTCAGAGGTAGCGCTGAAATGATTATTCAATTAACAAAACATGAACTGCCAACCATCTGAATAACTGATTAATTGTTAAGTGATTTTTCAATATTAAAAGTAAATGAAATATCATTGGATTATTGGACTGTTCGTTGTTCAAAACTAAAAATTTGAAGACCCAATCTTGGGATTCAGTAAATTAAAATGGCATGATATTCATTTATT
This sequence comes from Toxotes lorentzi, assembly GCA_037833715.1. Lineage (NCBI taxonomy): Eukaryota > Metazoa > Chordata > Actinopteri > Toxotidae > Toxotes > Toxotes lorentzi. The sequence continues at coordinate 7,490,565 of JBBMJY010000009.1, forward strand.
AAATTACTTAGAGTCCTACATGTAATTACAACTCACTGGGATATTGAAACTCAGAAATAGAAGCATCATTTAAAACCATCCAAAACAGATACATTTACAGATTCTACTTTCTCTGGAGGTGAATTACATCTAGAGAGGCGTCTTACCTGTGCATCCTGTCTTCCTGGGCACTGATTCAAAGGTTTTCCCTGAAGCAGCAGGTCTGTTATCACCTTGTAACAGTGACTCACTGGGAGAAAAAGGAGAAAAGGATCAGAGAGAACTAATCAGCTCATGTCCCAGGTTGTACAATTGAATGGATCTTGATGGAATTTCCAAAAAAACAACAAAAAAAAAAAATCTAAATATCTCCACTGGAATTAACAGGTTATACTCACTCTTGTGGTTTTGTTTGGTTGAAGGGTAGTGGTTGACTTTTGCTGTATTTTTCTGTCACCATCTCAAGCAAGCGCCTGTAGTGCTCCTTATCATTCTGTTTTATGGTCTAGAAGCACACACCAAACACATAAATGACAGCCAAATGGTACAGAGTCAATAATCAGAATAATTGTTGAGGTGATTGTCTTGGTAAATGAAACTCAAAACAGCACTGTGAATGCAGAAAGCAGGGGTGCATTTTCCAAAGCTGAGACTTATTCACACAGCAGTCATGTAAGTTGAAGCCAATTAACTTTACTCCATATAGCTGTACTCAAAAAGGCCAATCTATAGGTTCTTTTAAACATTTGTAAAAATCAAGCATAGTTTTAAAATAAAATGTTGCCTCTTGTGGCATTGGGGAAATTAAATATTTAAAAACTACTAAAATGTGCAAACAATGCAAGATTAAAACCTATTTTGTATAAAACCCACCAAATAATTGATTATTTTACCTCTTCCACAGTAAGACTGGGTTTGTAGCAGCGGTTATGTCCAAAGCCATTGCAGGTTGGGTCTGGGTTAGCAGTTCCTACCCTCAGAGCAGACCTTGAGGGGAGCAGCTGAAGAGAGCCTCTCCTCTCCCTGTCCTTCCCTCTGTCAGGGTGACCTGCAGAGAGGGCTGTCCCACTGGATTAAAAAAAGATATGTACATTAGCAACAGGGCGTCTTCAAAAGGCAATGCTTTTTGGAAATATTAATGGATAAGGCAGCTCTAACAAATATAATCACAGAAAACTGGATGCATAAAGGTCACAACAGCGGCAAATTAATTATACATTAGTGGTGTAGGGTAGGAATAAAGATATGTCAAAAACTGGAACACTGACCTGTATTTCCTCATTAAAGGAGGTGAGGAGCTCTGAAAGGGATTCTTGCCCCCCTTCTCATTCACTCCACCCACTGGTTTTTCTGTGAAGTAAAGACAAAATCAACAAAATGACAATGGGGATTTTGATTAAAGGACTACACAGAAAAGCGTGTGGATGGGACAAAGTGACAAAAAAAAAAAATAGTATTTTCCTGCAGTAACAGTTGTCCCACTTACCCATTCTCCACTCAGTACTGTGCAGCCATGAGGTGTGAAGCTCATCTATCCCCATTAGAGTGACAGGCTGAATTCACAGAGGAGATGCGAGGTCATTAGTGATGGAGAACGCAAATATAGTAACAGAACGTCAAACTTAAGTTGTGCTTACTTCCTGACCTTCTTGTCCAAACTATACATTCTAAGAAGTAAAAAACGGTTTGTTTTCTTTGGGGTGTTACTGTCACATTGATTTTCCTCACACCAAGCATATTTAGGAATCTGGTAACTGCTGAACAGAGATGAGAGGACTGCAATGGCTATTTAACGCCTTGCCTTAAGTGTAGCCTTCTAAACTGGATTGTTCAGCATAGGCAAATCAACTGAATCCACGTGTGTTTTTGTGGGTTTATTTTTGTATATGCAAACAACAAAAGGTGAGTAGGTGGATCTTTAACAAGACAGTAATATTCAAACAACACTACCTTTAAAAAAGTGCAGTTTGGATGTAAGATATCTGTACCATGATGCATTTCTGAACCAAATCTGAACAGTACAACTGATATTTACAAAACAAGAGGTGTACTGGACATTTTAGCAGTTCTGCATCTGTTTGAATCAAACTATAATTTACAGTGGTGGACATTACGGAGTATTTTTACACAGTGGTTGTATTACTTTTACTTGAGTAATGGATCTTAATACTTCTTCCGCCACTGGTGAGTTTCCTCTACTAAGTACCAAATTCATTCATTTTTGATAGAGGTAGGTGGAGTACAAACCTGTGTCTCTTCATAATGTCTGGGCTTCTCACACCTAGTCGTCAGCGGGTTGCGCAGCCTGAGCAGACCTGCTACACTGGCCACAGTCTTTTTCACAAAGCTGATGACTACATCTGAGACAGAAGACACCATAAATCAAAAACCTCCTTCATTAATTTGTAGATTTGGAATAAATATCAAAATATGTGTGTGTGTGTTTGTTTGTAAACAGACCTCGCTTGCGTCTTTTCACCTCTACCGGGTCACTCTGGCAAACACCGTCTGCAACATCAACACTGTAACACAAAAGTACATGATTTGAGATAAGCCACACTAACAATATCTGAGTACTATTTTCTTAGTGGTGTGGTACCAACAACAGCACGACACAACCGCTCCGGTAAGTTCAGCCATCAACGTTCACTAAAATGCAAACCGTACTACAAGAAAAGAATGTTTAAGCTAGCAGTTTGCACCTATAACAACCAATTTACTACAATACCAAGCAGTTTGTAAGCTAATATAATATCAGATTATTGTTTTACGCCACTGATTGTTCGCCTTGTTTTGCTATCGGTTGATTAATTAAGTAATTAATTAGTTAATGCTGGTTAAGAGACTTCTAGCCTCTAACCTCCAACCTCTGTTAAAATAACCGTTTACTGATTAAGAGCCAAACCGGGCGGACATTAGGATGTAACATTCAGCCATTATTAGACAGAGTACTAAAAACAGTGTTTATCTTCAGCAACTGACCTCTGGTAATTCCGTTTTGCCGGTCTGCCGTTACTCTCCTGTCGATGTGCTCCCGCTTTAACGCCAGGTCGCGTGGGTACTTCCTGGCTAACGTTACCTTTCCCGGGCCACTCGGTGGGGTTTTGCCCCGTAACGGGCTCAAACAGCGACGATATTCCGTCAACTATCCATCCATACATCCCAGACAAATACGAGAAAATTATAACGAGGTCTTCTACGCGGGCCAGGACTAATTCACCGCGGATAAGATGCCAAACAACGATCTACGACACACACCTCCGGCCGTTACCGCAGCTAAGCGTTAGCATCACTGTGCTGAAATGCGGAGGATGTGCGTCACACGGTGTTGATCTTTCACGTAAGTGCGAATGTTTTGCGCATCGACGGAAAAAGCGCGTGGGCGGGGGTTTAAAGTGCAGCTGGGTGGAGACAAGGTGTGAAACACCGCTCACAAGCGGCTTTTGCGGTGTTACTAAACGAACGAACCCCTAACCAAGAAGGTAAAGAGCGTCAGTAGCAGATCAGAATATCATTGGCTGCTGCTGGGCTGCTCAGATGTCAGATCTTGGTTATATAATAATGGTCGACTCAGAAAAACGGAGAAATTCTGAGTAAATGTCTTTTGTTATTGTCTATAAATATAAATATAAATTAATTAAAATTCAATTCAAACCCATCTTCGCCAGTTGAAAAAAAATGAGAAGCTATGAATTGTAAAAATAAAAATGATAATGGTAAATAGAAATTCTAATCTAATCAAATGAATCTTTCCTTAAGACTTATGTCTTCTTTTTTCTTGTTTCATGCGTTTTGTTAAATATATTTGTACAAGAGACAAGAGAGACAACTTTCCCACTCTGTATAAAGTCTGAGCCCACTGGTCTCAAACTTTTGGACCCCACTGCACATTATATATA
>JBBMJY010000009.1:7495440-7519701 GCA_037833715.1 Toxotes lorentzi
AAGGAGTTTTTTCCGGTTTAAGAAGGGGGACGTTCGTTTTTTCGTTGTGCGGGTTGTTGGGGGTGGGGTGGGAGAGGAGGGGATCTGGGGGGGGGAAAAAAAAAAAAAAAAAAAAAAAAAAAAACAGACTATCAGAAAATGCATCAAACAACCTTTATCCCAAGACTTAAATAACTTATGTAAATAGCAACCAAGGTATCACAGTTAAAAACAAAACCACTGTTTATGGTCTGACTTGTATTTCTTTGACTAAACACGAATCTTGACTAAAAGCCATTATCTGTAACTTCAATAACAATTTTCATTAACTGTGGATTTGCTTAGAAGTAAAATTTGTTAGAAAAATACATTGTGAAATAAACTGCTAAAAAACTGGAATATTTGAATTAGCCTATACATCTTTTTGGGGTGAATATCTGCCACTACTGCTCTGCTGAACAAAAACCTGAACAATCCTCACGTATTTTAACACATTAGTAAATATTCCAGAGGCATGTCGGCAGAATCATCCTCTGCACCATCTTCAGATAAAAACCATTCTAAGTATAGCTGTCACACTCCAGTCCCTTGGGGATTATTGTCCTGCAGGTTTTTGTTACTGTTCGGTGGCTAAAGAGCCTACAGCATGTTTATATTTTAGATATATGCAATCATTGCATCATTGCAGACTACACAGTATAGTAAACAGTGATTTTGTACACAGTGGGGGTTTGTGTTTGGCACATTCGTGTGCTGACAGAAGGCTCTGACATTTAATCATCCATCACACATCAAGCTTTTTAATACAAGAAACCACACAGTTATTATTATCCCTTGTGTGTTGTCCATGAATGCTCTATCATTAGTGTCAGGCTCAAATTTCTGACAACACAGCGTTGAAACAACAGCTCAACAGCTTTCTCAAGTCTGTTGTTGGAATTTCCCAACCACAACGCAGATGCACTCCAACAACAGGACAGGAAATTACTGTTATCTGGAAATCAGTTAATAATAATTTAATGTCAAGCAAAAACAAACCTACTTTTTCCCTGTGAAGGGTTTTTAAAATGTCAAGCAAAGTTTAAATCTTTGCAAGTTGATGTTTATATCATTCTGACATGTACTGAAAAATAATACGATCAAAATGCTTTAGAATATACTAACATTATACATGTGTAATCAGTAAAAACAATCTTAAACTTGAATTAATGATGATACAACACATTGGTATGAACTATAGGAGGGTCAGAAACCTGCAGGACATGTTTGTTCAAGACCAGAGTGTTATCACCTCTAATATCTAGTGTACTCAGTGACTGCTGACAAGTCAGTACCCATCCTGAGAGGAGCATCGTGCTGCTTTTTTGTTTGGTGGAGTGAGTATGTTACACTCACACTCACCTGGACCATGCAGATAAAGTGGCGACAGGCAGCTCAGGTACAGCCACGTCCTGTTCTCCTGCAGCCAGCGCTGCCGATAACCAATCATATGAGGGGAACAGGCTGACTGTATCCTCCTTTCCTCTTTAGGGGGCACGGCTAAATGAGTCTTGCTTACTAGGTTGGGAGACGATAGAGCACAGATGTTTTGTGGGATTTGATAACGCGGGCTGAGTAAGTGTCAGGCCGCCCATCACAACATCAAAAATTATCCTAGGGTTACTTGTACTGTTTTACACTGGACTTGTCCTGGAAAACGAGTGGCCAAAGACAGACGCGTGCATCTAAAAGCTATAAAAACATACACCCGGTGCCCTGAGACAACACATATCACACTTTTTATTAATTTCGGTGCTCAGAACCCAAGAAGTTGTGCTTATTCTTTTGGGATAAAGGAGGATTCCTTGAGATTTCTAACGTACCATCACCCGAGTGATTTTATTTCTCCCACCTTGGTGCATTCAACCCAATTTCTTGTCCAAAAATTCACCTGTTTCACCAAACCTATATTTAATACTTCTCACCTTGCCTGGCTCCCACCAACCGTTGCTGAACTTTCTCTAGATGTTGGATATATTCTGTCAGGGATCGCTCTGGATCCTGAGACGTTCCACCTGAATGCCCCGAGGCCAGAGTGGTACTGGAGTATGATCTAAAGGCAGAAGAGATCTCATTAAAGGAAAAATTACTTTAATTCGACTGACAACTTGAAAGATTGAGCTACACAGTTCTTTGCTGAAGAGGATATCAAACCTGTTGTGCAACCTGAACGGTGATTTGCTTGGTGGAACGAGAGCTGACACTGTATCTCTGTTTGGGGGTGACTCAGAATTTGATCTTGGCTGTTGCTGCCTTAAAACTTCAGCTTTAGGTCCTGTAACACACATTAAGATTAAAAATCCACCCACTCATACACACACACACACAGTTAAGCGATGGATATTATCTTAAACTGTGTTCTCCGAGCTGACCTGGAGCATGCCCATTGATAGATAATCTTCTAATTGCTCTCTGCCATTTCCTCGTCAGGAACCTCATTCTGAAAAGAAAAATTTTAAATTTAAAAAATGTGTGGGGGTGGTTTAATACACACACAAGGTTAAGGTAACAATTCAACAGCTTCTACTTCCTGGTATGGTCTCTACCTCGAGACTGCGATGACAACTCGTACAGCAGCCCTAAATCGTCCGAGGGGTCTACGCTGGGAGGAGAGTGGGGGTGAGGGTCGTGCACCCATATGAGCGATGAGACACAGAGTTGCCTGCTCACACTCCTGGAAACCTCCCAACAACAGCAGTAGGTAACGCTTCTGGTACACCAGGGCTTTCCTGAAGCTCTCAGCTCGCAGGTAACGCTCATATAAGCGCTGCACCTGCAAACCAATGAACAGAGGTTATAATGGTTTCATCACTGTTAAATCAACATCACACTAGTTTGTTTGTTAGTGACACTGGCCACCGTTGCATTTCAATACCACTTTAACTTAAACCTATAAAAGTTTAAGTCTTGTTTTTTATCTCAATCCAAAAATTACTATTATGCGACTATTATGACAAATGTGTGCATTTCCCACTGACCTTGCTGTTGCTGGTCACATCATTGATGGGTCTGTTCTCAGTTTCTGTGGTGACCTTGGCGAGTTCATTCTCTGTGCGGCGCAGCTGTCGCTCCAGGAGGGTGAGTCTATGTTTGAGAGTGGCTCTCTCCTGGCTCACTGATGTTACTCGCTCTGTCAACTCCGAGTTCTCCCTCAACAACCTCTCCAGCAGGCTGGATGTTGACGAAGACATGGACGGCATCTACAGAGATAAAAGTACATTTATTTTACAACATTTAACGACAATACAAGAGCAAGTTCAAGTCCATCCAAGTTTACATTCTAATTTACCTGGATTATATGAATTCAACAGTAATTAAGGGACCGTCACTAGGTTTCCAGAATGACTACTATTATTACCAGTATCATTAGCTGAACGTCCCACTCCTTCAGCAGTGCTCATGTAATAATAACCACTTCTGTACCTGCTGGTTTTGTTGTGAGCTGCCTGTCTGGACACTGTCAGTCTGGGAGTTACTTTGCTGTGAAGATGCAGCCTTGTTTTGCTGCCCTGTGTTTCGCCCAGACAGCCTCTGAGCAGCCATCTCCCTCTCCTCTCTTTCCAGCTCAGCCAAAGTGTGCTGCAGCTCCTGCATGCGCTGCTGGTCCTGCTGCCTCAACAACTCCAACTCACACTAAAGTCAGAAATGTTCATAAGGAGTGGTGTATCCAAAATTATCTTACACACATCTAAAATATGAACATATAATTTGTGAAAGCAGTGAATACAGTAGAGAAATGTAAGAACTAAGTTGATATCTTACCAGTTTGTTATTGGTCCTCTCCTGTCGTCTCTCCCTCTCCATCTGCTCTTGCCTCCCCTTCCTCCTCTCTCTCTCCCACTGCTCTTCCCTCTCCCTCTCTTCGTCCTTCAGCACTCGGAGTCTCTCCTTCAGCTCTGCGAGTTCCACCGATAGGCGTCTGGACCTCTCTCGCTCCACCTCCAAAGCACGGCTGGCTTCCTGTTTCTGTTCCTTCAAGGTCTCCATGGCTACATGATGTCGAGTGGCAGCCTCCTGCTCCCTCTGCAGCTCCTCCCTCCTCGTTCTGTCCAACTCTTCCCATTTCCTTCTGCTCTGCAGTAGCTCGGCCCTCAGTTTGTCCGTCACAGCTGCCAGCTCCTCCCCCTGCCTTCGTTCCTGCTCTAGCTGGGCACGCATGTCAGAGATAAACTTCCTGTCTCTGGCCGTATCAGCCTCATGTCTGCGGCTGAGCTCATCCACCTGCCTGGAGCATCGGTCCCTCTCTTCTTCCAGCTTCCTGTGAGTATCTGCAATTTTAGAGTGAATCTCACCTAAGCGAGATTCTCCTTCAGTCAGGAGACGCTCCAGACGAGTCTTGTCTTTCAAGTTAAGTTCTTGTTGGTGGGCAAAACGCTGACGTTCGTCTTCTAGCTCCTTCTGGGTGTCATCTAGCCGTCTCTCCAGCAGTACACTGCGAGACTGTTCGATCTGAAGCTCACGCCTGAGGTTGCTGCAGGCCACCTTCTCCTGCTCTACCTGACCCTTCAGAGCCATGATCTCTGACCTCTGCTGCTCAGATGATACTTGGATAGCCTGAAAGAAGGAAGGGGAGGGTCATCTTTCAGAGTTTAAAAGGAAAGCTGAAGTACACTTTGGAATCTTCGCATAGTTTGAGCTTTACGCTGAGAGTCATATTTCGGGCATGACTAACACACGAAGTACACTGGTTTTCTATGTTTAAGCTAATAAAATTTGCATTAAATAAAGAATACAATGTTTTAGTCCTCGTCTTTACCTCTCTCCTTTTCTCTTCCTCTCTCTCTTTACGGAGGCTCAGAGCTCTCTCCTGCTCCAGCTGTTGTTGAAGCTCCTGCATTCGGGTTTGCTCCCTCCTCAAAGATTCCTCACCTTCCTCTACAGCAAGCCTGGAGAAGCAGAATTCCAACGTTACTTTTTGCCACTTTTGGCAATATCACATTAAAGCATGTTTGTGTGACTGTGACAGAAACAAGAGAGAGAATGTGCTTTCTAGCCTGACCAAAACCTAAAACCATGCATTAATAACAACTGAGGAACCAAGATTCCCTGAACAGTAAAACATAATATGTAACTGACATGAGCTAAGAAAGTACAAACTAGGTTAAGAAACAAAAATAACACGAGCAGATTGCAACTGTTACTTGATAACTTCAAAAAATTAAGAAAAAAAATTGACAATGACAATGTTGACTTTTGTCCAACATATAAAGGAGATGGTGTGCTTGTGTGCTGTTATTCAGTAGGTAGGTATACCTGAGTGACTGTATTTTGTTACTTTGCTCTTGCTGTGTGTCATGAGCACATTTCAGTAGTTTCTGACTCTCCTCCAGATCTGCTTTTAGTTGGGATTCAACCTGTCCATCAGTCTGTAGCTGCTCTCTGTGCCAGGCATCTTCACCTCTGTAGTCAGTCTGAGGAAGAAAGATGGAAGATCAGCACAGATATTCAAAAGAACTTAAGTTACTGAATGAGAAATTACATATCAGACTTTTACTAAAAACTGATGTGAAAGAACTTTGCTTAACTATTGTTTAAGCAAAGATTTGCAATACACCTTCACTGTCATCTACAACAAACCCCACCCTCTGTACATGATTGTGAAGTCTTTATTTAAAACTACGGAAACTCACTTGTGTGTGTCTCTGGGCCATTCGGCAGAGCAACTCTCGCAGAGCAACCACAGTCTCCTGCAGTGCCCTCTTCTCCTGCTGCCAGCTCATGGGGGGGTTGGAGGATGATTTGTCCCGGTGGTCCAGTAGGGTGGAGTTATCTTCACAATGATGCAGTGTCTGACTCACTGAGAAGGTTTTTAAGTCTGAGACATGAGCCTGTGAGGAGGAAGTGGCGCGCCTTTGGGACAAGGTGAGAATTCTGCAGCTTTCTTGATAAACTTTCTTCAACAGACCCTGAAGAAAGATGGGAAAAGGAACTGAGTAAAATTCAAGCTTATTGTCAATTTAACAGAGTTACTGCCAAGTGTAGATGAGGCCTACCTGAAGCTCAGGTGATAACAGGTCATCGCTGTAGCTCATACTCCCGGCTGCACTATCTGTGTTAACTGTTGGGTTCATTCCTCGGCAGCGGAGGTACTCAACAAACTGAGCATCCAGTCTTTCAGTCTGTTCCAGCTCCACTCTGAGTCTCGCACCCAACTCTGAGCTTACGTCTGAACCACAAGAGGAGAACAGAAGAGTAAGTAAGAGTCTGGTAAAATTCACTATTTTTCTTACTGTCAACAAAAACAAAAAACAAACAAACTGTTGTCCATTTTTCTTTTTCGCTCTAAAGAAAAACATTTTTTGTGACCAGTGACACAACAGTCATATCTAGAAGTGCTAAGTGAAGGTAACTGGGCTTGCCCCAGTTGCCTTGACATAGCAGTTCTGACGACTGTAAATCCTTGCATCTAGGTGTCAGGCTTGGTGTGGAAATACTCACTGCTTCCATATCCATCACTGGCCCATTCTGGTGCTGATAAGGAGGAGGTTGAGCCAAGTGGAGACGGAGGGGCTGTTAGGTCAAGTCCTTCCAACTCACGGACCTAAGAACAAAAGAATAACAAAGATTTAACCACATCTGAATCAAAATAAAGACCAGTGTCCAAAACCTAGCATTTACTAAATTGTCACACTACTTACTCTGTCAGCATCCAGAGAGTCAAGCATGGAGAAGTTGTCAGAGACTGACACTGAGCCTGGGGAGTGAGTACTCTGTGTGGCTGGATCTGGTGTGATGGTCCTGGAGTGGGGAGGCTCCATCACAACCCTGGGAGAGGTCTTGGTCTGAGGAAGACCCAGGCCTGTGCTGTTCAGAGCACTGAGCTCAGACAGACGAGAGTCAAGAACAGAGGTTTGGAACCGTTCTGGGATTCTGTCCTCTGAGCATTCGTGTCTCCTTAAAACCTCTGGAGAGCTCAGAGAGGCTTCGTCCCGAGAGACACTCACAATGTCTTCAAAGGCTCTGTGAGAATTATCTGATAAATGAAGACATTAAAAACTGTCATTCAGAGAATATATTTTTGTTACGTCATTGTCATTAAGGAGTGAGAGATTATAATCCTTTACACCTGAGTACTATTGAACTTCTCAATGGTGTGATGAGAGTGCAAAATTAGTAGATTTAACAGTAGAGTGTACGTTTAAAGACTCATTCAGTGCTCACCTTTCTGTGAGTATCCTTGTTGATGAAGTGTGCCCTGCTGTTGACAGTGCTGTCGGAGCTGCTGTAGTTCTCTTTGTTGATAGGCCAGTTCCTCTTCCTGTACAGCCAGGTCCTCCTGTAAACCTCGAAGTTCTGCCTTCAGCCGCTGGTTATCATTCTCCAGGTCGACAAGGGCACGGTCTTTGGTCTAACAGACACAAGAAGACATTAAAATCCAGTTGTTAAGTTATTAATACTCACTTAACAGATTAACCTCTAGAAGTACAGGAGCTGTATCTGATTTTCTGTGTTCTTTAATATAAACCCACCTGTCCTTCCTCATGAAGTTTCTCAGCCCTCTCTGTACTGGTGCTCAGACCCTCTTTCACTGCAGTCAGCTCCGCCCTGAGGGCCTGATGCTCTGCCTTCAGTCTGATGAGCTCAGCCTCCTTCTGTCTCAAGGCAGCGTCTGCATTAGCCAGCGTCACCTCAGCATGTGTCTGGTAAAGACAAAACGTCCATATTAGTAGTATGTCTCGTAATAATCACTTTCCTGGATACACACTATGTTTTTCCCATTTTCATTTTCAGTTTCTACCAAAAAAACTTTTGCACATGAGCGAAAGATGAACAGGGTTAAGTGCCTTGCAATTTAATGAGAACCATATGTTGTACATGCAGTGTTGCCAGCTTATACATCCGATGCAATCTTTTACATCTACTACTAAAAGCTATTCTAGTGTGCTGTGACCATTATGCTGAAATTTGCCAAAAGCAGCTGTGCACCAGTACAAAGTTCGACAGAATGCAAAGACGTGCAGCGGCACCTCCAATGCATTCCAGCCTACATAGTTTCTTTTAAAAAAAGATCACAACTTCTCCTTACCACATCCTGCTGAGATAGAGCGTAAAGAAATGAAAAATAAAGTCCATCAGCTTTAAAAACAAGAGCTAACAGTTTCCTCCTCCTTCCTCATTTTAAAGTCACTTCCTTTGTGTACGACACAGCTATCTCAGTGCCGTAACACGTCATTACGCTCCTAAATATAACCAGATGTGGTCTTGCCTGCTGTCGATAGCACAGCTGTAAGCCAGCATAAGAAGTGGCAGCAAGATATTTCCTCTCTAGACCTGGTGCCTGTTAAAGCAGGTTTACTGAGTTATCTGGATGACTTCACAAAGAAAAGAAAGAGAAAGAAAGAAGAAAGAGACCCTTTCAAACCTGGAACATGACCTCATCCTGGGTCTTCTGACCAGACTAAAGGCCATTTTAAGTAATGTATGCTCACATAAATAATTAGAGTCTGAGTTATAGATTAAAAGGCAGAGACTAAAAATAAAGGCTTGCTGCACTGCTGTGTATACAACCTATGTTAAAATAACATTTTAGATAATTAAGAAACAAATTAGTGTTTTTACCTTTAATAAAAGGCCTATCAATTAATTTGGAAGTGACAGCACTTCCATGTTTGGACTTCTGGCTCATATATGCATTTTGATATGTAATTTTTAAAACTGAAAACAATGCAGTGTGCTTTGTACAGTAGTGACACTCACCAGCACCTCCTTTTGAGCCTCTTCTTGACTGCTTTCCTTTTCATTGAGCTGAACTGTCAGGTCTTGGATAAGGGTTCTCATGGAAGTCACTTCCTGCCTAAGCCTTTCAACTTCCTCCTGGAGTTCCCCCTCCCTCCTCCTCAGTGCCTCATCTTCAGCAGAAAGCTCCTCCTTCACAGTCTCAAGTGTTTTAATCTTTGCCCTTTCCCCAGCCACCAGTTCCTCCATGTCTACCACCTCGGCTCGAACCTCCTGGACGCGTCTCTCAAGAGTGAGACTGGTTTCTCTGAGGATCTCCATTTCTATTTTCATCTCACACTCCTGTCTTTTTAGAGTCTCAATCTCTCTCTCCCTCTCCTGCTCTTTCTTTTGGAGTTCAGTAACCAGGGCATTAAGGTGGACTTTCTCCTCGTGCACGGAGCTTGCCTCTTCAGCTCGATATTTCCAACTGTCCCTCTCCTCCTCAGATAGTTTCCTCCTGGCCCTCTCCTCTTCTGCCTGGGTTTTCAGCTCCTCCAGCTCAGCTTCCTTGAGGGTGAGGAGACCTTGGAGCTCATCTGCCTTTTCTCTCTCAGCTTTCAGCCTCTTTCCAAACTCCTCCCCATGTCCTCTGTACTCTTTCTCCTGGGTGAGCAGTAATCGCTCCAGTCCCTCTTTCTCTGCCACCGTAGCCTCCAGCTGACTTTGTAGGGCCTTGAGACGAGATCGAAGTGAACGAGAGGAGGCCGAATGAGTCAGACTAAGCTCTTGCTTCAGGCTGCTCGGCCCTCCCGTCCTCTCTTGCTCCTGGACGGTGTAATGGTGAGGTTCAGGGCTGGGAGCAGGTGAGGGATTGATGCTGTCACCATCCTGAGAGTCGCTAACTTCGTGTAGGTTGGGGCCCAGTGTGGCGAGTTCTGCCTGAAGCGTGCTGATGACCTCATGAAGGCGCTCTTCTTCTTCCTCTTTGTCCTGACGCACTCTCGTGATTTCAGACTGAAGATGTTCCACCTGTGAGCGCAGATCTTCCAGTTCAACCTCTAAAGTCTTTTAGCCAAAAAGATTTTAAAAAGGACAATTACAATTTCATCACTGTCTCATCAATTATGTGCATACCCACACAGTCTGCATGAATCGTGTGTGTTCTTACACTGACCTTGTTGTCCCTGCTGTTCTCCAGCTCTTGTTCAAGCCGTTGGATCTCATTGTTGAGGTGATCGATCTCCTGGTTTTTCTCCTGGAGTAGTGCTGAGGGGAGGGTCTCTTCCTCTGCTTCTGCTTCTTCCACCCCAGTGTGTTGCCCTTTCTCTTCCTTGAGTATGGTGAGGGTCGACACAGTCTCCTGCAAGAACAGTTGTACAGGCTGGTTTCATTTATAATCAAACAAAATAAAACTGATAATAGGGGGTTAAAGATTAACCAATGCAAATCTGAAAGCCATTGCAAGAGTTAAATTCTGCAATCACAGATCCGAATCAAATTCTGCATCAAACTCAAAAAGCGGTCAGACAATTTGATATGGATACATGTTGAAATGTCAGAGAGGGAGATGCAGACCGCCAATAGCTAATCCTTTGGTGTAAAGACAAAGTAGCCCCTACCTTCAGTCCAGCAATCTGCTCTTGGAGCTCGTTAACATGAGTTGCGTTCTGATTGGTCAGTAGTTCCAGCTGTAGTGTGAGATGTTTTAGTTCAACTTCTTTGATGCCCAGGTCTCTCTGCACAATCTCGAGTTGGCTGAGTAGGACCTCGACCTAAAAGACATCACATTAATGAAAATAAATAAATAAATAAAAGTTTGATAATTAGTTGGTTAAAAACATTGAGCTTTCAGAGATCTCTGGTCCTAGTGGTGGTTTTAAAAGATGGCTCTAGATACCCATACACATTTGTACCAAAAGGTGGCACTGCAGCTAAACATGTGCGTCAAAAACCATCACTTTTCAGCTAAAATTGTCTTGTCAACATTACTTCAGCTTTACATAAAACCTTACAGACCTCTTGCTCTTTGCTCTGTATGTTCTGCTGAGCAGTATCCAGGGCATCCCTAAGCTCCTGAGTGGGGTCACGTGCATTGTCATGGTAACAGTGTCTCGTCTCATCGAGTTTGGACTGAAGGGCAGAGATCTGAAGCCTGTTAGACAGCTGCTGCTGCTCCAGTGCCTGCTTATCCTGACAGAAGGAAGATAGGATGAGTAAATTCTTGAGAAAATAAGGGAAGGCGCACACTTACAGTGACACTATGTGTAAACTGATCTTACTTGTGTGAGCTCCTGTTCTCTCAGCTTTGCTCTGTGAAGCTCTTGCTCAAGTTGCATGGCAGCTCTATTACTCTCTGCGCTGTTAAGCAGCGCTTGCTCTAGCTCTCTGATTCGCCCAGCTAGTTTGTCTATCTCCTCGTTTCGTTCCGCAAGATCGCGCTGGGCCTGCTGATTGGCTGCGAGCAAGGAGGCGTGGTCCTCCGTCTTGTCTCTGATGATAGCTTGTAGACTTTCCACCTGTCGAGACATCCATGGGACAACTTTTTGGATAAAATGTTCCCAAAATTTTAAGTAGGAAAGAAAAGCATTTGCAAATGGAGAAATACATGATTTGTAGCTAAACAAGCCATTCCGGATCCGCAGCCTCTGAAACCGAACACTGAAATGAAGCCATTGCAGAAAGCAGTGACATGGAAGTGAAAGACAAATGAGGTCCAAAACAGAAGCAAATGAATATTAGCACATTAACGGACAGTGAAATTGAAATGAAGAACGCATGGCAAGCACATAAAGCGCTAAAATTAATCTATGGATGATCGCACTGAAACAATGATGTACAATACACACCATGCACAAGAGTCAGAGAAGCTAAGAAAAGTAGGCTACAGTTAGATTTCATACCTGCAGAACCAAGTCCTCAAACTACAGCAATCCGTTCAGCACAGGGATAAACACAGTAAAAGTCAGGCTCATTAGAGAACAAACAATACATTTATCACGCCACGCCTCTGTATGAGGTACTATGTATCCTTCAGTTAGCTGGTTTGTAATCCCATCAGCAAAACATTAGACACTCATCACATCAAACATGTCAAAAACAAACACACTGCAAATGCTAAACACCAGGTATCTTTCAACATCAAAAAAAAGAAATATTTTTGTATGATATTGTCGTGGTAAAGAAGTCATTATATGATTTATATGTTAAACACCAATCTCAAGGTGACACTCAGCCCTATTTGTGACCTCCATACATTCCTCCGCGATTTGATCACACAGCGTTCCCTGTGCAATACAGATATCTGCCGACTGCCTGAAAGGATAAACATCTTGATTCAGGCAAAATCAATATTTAAATCCAGTCTCTCTATAGTCTATGCCAGCCACAGCTGCAAAGTGCACTATGGCCTTAGTATAACTCCAGCAAAGAGGAAGAGAAAAGTAGGGAAATGGATTTGAAAATTGGTTTTGACCCTGGCAAAAAGTTTAGCATTCTGTGCAGATCTGTCAGATTACTAGTTTAGCAAAGGGAAAACTATGTGACTGAATCACAGCGTTAAAGCATGCAGGATAATGAGGTCACAAAATGGAGCTCTGTGACAGTAAAATTGTAATGTGGTTGGTCAAGTGAAGAAGTCCACCTTTAAGATTTACAGTGTACAGTGTACAAGTTAATAGGCCTCACCCTGTGTCCTTTGGTATCCACACTAGCTGTCTGTTTGAGTTGGGCCTCCAGACTTCGGATCTCCTGTTGGAACTCGTCTCTCTCATGTTCACGCTCTACAGCTTGCTCCTGTATGCATACAGATTAATCATGTGAAATTCTGTGAAAATGTAGTGGACACTGAGCAACAACAGGAGAAACTGTGGCACTCTTAAGTAACACTAGGAACAACATGAAGTGAGTATGCAGTGTCTATGACAACTCCAAAAATGAAAGGAGAAACTGAAAGAGCAAAAAAAATAAATTAATTAAATTTAAAAAAATTTAAATTTATAACATTTTAAAACACAAATAAGGGACATTTAGTAAACAATAACATAACATCATTTAATATGTGAAAATTCACCTCTATAAACTGCCGGTCATGTTTGAGCTGTTTCTCAAGTGCTTGGACACGCTGGTTGAGGTCTTCGGTGTGGGTCTTATGGTGCAGTTCTGTCTCCAGGCCCTTTGTTTCCTGCTCTTCCAGCTCTCTCTCCAGGGCCCTGAGGCGCTGAGACAGAGAGCTGTGGTCTTTCTCCGCCTGCCGCTGCACATCCAGCCTGTCCTGGGTCAAACGCTCTGTCTCTGCTAGTAGAGCTTGAAAAATAAGAGAGGAAGGTTAGAGCAACTATTCCAATGTAAATACATGTATGCAGGGGAATTTTAAAAGCAGGCAAGACATAAGAGATGAGTTAAATAAAACAACTATTAAACATACTGTGCCTTTCCTCTTGAAAAGGCAGTGAATGCATTTTCCTTAACAGCTCTGATCCAAAATAAACAAATAACACAGCACTCCAAGAGCCTTTGCTACAAACTACTGGCAGAGTTACAAACAGCAGCCTCACACAGCACTGCAAATATATTGCATATTCATCCCCCACCCACTCATCACACACATACTCCACTCTGACCCACAAACCTGCGTCAGGATCTAAATTGAGCCAATGGCCTAAAGAGAGAAGACACATCTGAGCACAGACATTACATAAGTGTATGGTCAAGCTCACCGAAGAGGTCGTACAACATGTTTATGTAGACAGACACAAATGATGTTTGTGTTTGCACTTCCTCCACTCACCTTTCTCCCTCTCCCCCAGACCAGCGGAGAGATGCTCCTTCTGACGCAGGAGAATCGCATGCTCCTCACTGAGCTCCTGATGCTTCAGTCTGAGGCTGTCCAGCTCTTCGGTGAGGCTCTGCATCTGCTGCAGCTTCACCTTCAGGTCCTCCAACTGCTCTACTAGTCTCTCCTCTTGCGACTCTTTCTGCTGGAGAGCTTCCTCTAGGACCACTTTCTCTGCCACATAGCCCTCTAGGAGCCCTAAACATATGGAGAAAATGCAAAGTTAAGTAAAAAGACAAAAAAAGCAATATAATACTCTTCAAATTCTTGTGCTTAGCATCAAAAAACTGAATTATGTTAAAACTTCATAGTGAATGGTGAAACTGGAGTACAGGCAGAGGAGAAAGGCATGTTAACAGTCAGTGGATTAACTACTGTAACTTGGCAGCGTAAGATGAGTCAAGTGAAGCAAAGCCAATGAGGATACAGTGCTCACCCTCTGACTTGTGGAGCTCCAGCTGGAGCTGACTCTTCAGCTTCGCCTCCTGATCAAGCTGTGCCAATAAGAGCTCGTGCTGCTTAAGGAGCTGGGCGGAGTCTTCTCTGCCCTGAGAGAACTTTTCCTCCAGAGAAAGATGGACATCATGAGTCTCTTCCAGCTGGAGAAAAAGTGAGGAACCCGCAATTATTAGACAGCTAACATTTTCATAAAATAGAAAAAAAAAGGTACTTAAACAGAGGTTTTTTTTCAGAAACTGGAAGCTATCAGTCTATAAATCCTTTACCTGTGTGTTGGCCTGGTTGAGCAGCTCCAATAATGTGTCTACTGTGTGTCGCAGCCTGTTGCAGGCATTCAGAGCTGCTTCTTCACCTCCAGGATTGATCCGAGTATCTGAAACCAGCAGACTCTCGCAGAGCAGCTGGGTCAGCTCCAGGTCCTCTGCTGACAAGTCTGCAACTGAAATACCTGCAGAAAAGAAGCCAAAATTAATTCTTGAACTGATAAAAATATCGGCCCCTTGATCTCTGAGAAACTGAATCTAACTATTTAGTTCATATCTCTACTTCCAACAAAACCCTGTGAACTAGCCTGTGTGACAAGAACCATGGTTCATGTGAGATCAAAGTATGACAAGCCCTCTAACATCAGAATGAATCACACGTTAACCGACCTGACTCTTGTGCATCTTTGATCCCTGCTGAGCTCCTCTGATGAGTTGCCTGCTGAGATGTTTTGGTTCTGGCACTAATCTTTTGCCCAATGAGCTCTTCTGTTGCAACGGTGCTGCGAACCATCTCAATCAGCACCTTACTCAGCTTTTCATTGGCCTTGTGCAGTTTACATCTGGAAGAACAAAACACGAGGCAAACACGACCATGTTGTGCGAGAGACACATTAAGTATAAACTTCATCAAGCTACAACTGGTATACATACAAAACAATTCACACAACATACAACAAAACACACAAAAAACATCATGTACCTTTCCTCTTTGGCAGTCTGCAAGTCATCAGTGAGCATCTTTAGAAGGTTGCCTCCCTCCTGACTTTCCCGTTCCCTTCGTTGGAGGAGGGTGTCCAGGGTCTCCATCTCTGCACGCTTCCCCTCTAACTCTCCCTGCAGACAGCCAACCTCTGCTCGCAGCTGGAAAGATGGACACAGAGACCTTGTTAATTCTACCAACACTAACCTATGACTTGTTCAAAAAAAGAAAGCGTGTAAAATACAAATTTTTAAAAAAGCACAATGTGTGCAACTGAATCCCAGAAAGGAAAGTAGTAACAGACTGAAAAAAAGACATGGGAAAAGGATCAAACCCAAATGAATCAAAAGACAAGCTCAAGATTCATAGTAACAACAGAAATAACAGAACCACATGGTCAACAACATCACAGCAGAGCCAAGGGCATGACAAAAGCAGAAAGTATGTTCTGCATACAAGACATAACCACTGAGAATCAAAACCAGATGTTAACAGTCAGAGAAACCCATTTTATCCACAGTTGATAATGAATACCATCAAGTACCACTACACAAAATACATTTAAGATATCTTCTGTAAGGCAAAACAGTCTAATTCATAATTACACACACATACTGACTATAACTATCAGAAATCCTTGGCAGATTACTTTGCTTAAGCTCCAAGTCAGCGCAGGAGTGAGAAAAGCCAACTTCTGGATGAACTGCTGCACTTTCTCTCTGCCGAGTTTTTTTCCAGAGCTGTGCTAATTTTTTCTTACCTTTCCTTACTCACGCAGTCCATTCTCTCCTTCTCATTTCACCATGTCTTCCCTCTCTTTTTCCCTCTCCCTCCCATCAAACACCTCTCATGCAGCCACCTGCCTCAACCAAACAATGGCATTGCCATGACAACAGCACCCTCCCAAACTCCCTTAAGCTTTTCTTTGCTAACCTCATGGGGTGTGTGTGTGTGTGGCATGTGTGTTAATATCTCACTATAAAAAGCCAAGCGGGGCAGGTGCCATGGAAACAAATATATACAGAGGCACATATATGCTAATTAGAACAAGATATATTCTGGATTTACAGAATTAGTAGATGTAGAAGAAGGGCATGGGACTGGAGAAATTACACATTCATGAAGTGAGATTTTTTTTTTTTTTTTTTAAATAAGCATAGGCTTTGAAGAATATAGAAATACCTTGATAGTAACCAAGATGACAAAGTAAATGATTGACAAAAACGTTCCAGCATGCTTCAAATCTCCACAACAACAAACTAAAACAAATTAATGCAAATTTCCACCAAAAGTTCCAAATCTCCACAACAAACCAAACCAGCCAGGCTTTGCTCCAACAGCTTTCAACAAGACAGATAAAAAGTGACAGAAGCAGACAAATGTACATAAATTAATGTGCACCAAGAGAGACCAGCCCAAACTAATGTCTTCAAATGTGTTGTTTTGTTTGACCAGCAGTTCAAAATCCAAAGATATTAAGTTAACTATCCAAAAGCCACAAATCTCCACTCTGAGAAACTAGAATTAGGGAATTTATGCTTGAAAAATGAAAAACGTTTCTGTTGATTTATTAGTCAGCTAATCGTTACAGCTCTACTGTCTGCTTAAACGAGAAGAGCATGAACGCACAACACAAAAATAACCACACCAGATTAGAATGGTAAGTCATTGATATGATGATGTCTTTAACAATATGTTATCTAATGTGATGGGGACAGTAAAAATCTAGCCTATGGATGCCATACTTTAGCACCAATATTGTTCTCACTCTTAATTCCCAGATCTTCGGTTTTCTACTTTCCGTGTCTTTGTATTTCTCATTCATTTCCTTAGCACTGTCCTTTAAACCTCAACAACCGTAATGCAACACATTTTTCTCAGGCCTGGCCTGTCTAGTCTTGCCTTTAGCAAAACGACACTTGTATTACGAGCATAACAATACACATCTGTGAAAACTGGGTAACGATGGGCAACAATTTTACGTATGCGAGTGTGTATCCTGTACCTGGGCCACCACAGCATCAAGCTGCTGCAGCTGGGCAGTAAGTTGGCTCATTTTGCTTGTGTAGCTCTGCTCCTTCTTCTCCTGTTCACATGTGAAGCTTTGCCTCAGGTCTTTTAGCTCCGCCTCCTTCTGCTCTTCAAACTCCGTCTTCAAAGAAAGCAGTGATGTGGGCTCATGAATTAAAAGGTGCAGATCTTAAAAAGTTGCAGTATGCTGTAGGTTTATTTTGTCTTCCAGCTCCAAAGGATTTCTGGCCATGTCTCACTGGCTTATAGCTGACTAATGGCTTCACATTTCAGATGGTCAAATAATAAATGTCAGAAAAAAAAAAAAGTACCTTCAGCCTTAAAACCATCTGCATCAGAGGATAAAAAGCTTAGATACATCCCTTTTAGCCACTGTTCAGATGGCAGCACACAGATTCAGAGAACTGAGAGAGACTAACAAGAATGCTTCCACATTCAGTATATGATGGTGGGATTATGTGGAAACTGGGTTTGAATAAAGCTCCAGTGGGACAGAGTCCAAGAGAAAGGACTATCCCTAGTAGTGAACTGGTACAGCTGGAGCTTAGAGGGGGCAGTGCCACAACATAAACACTGCAGCTCTCAATAATCCAGAGATATTACATAATGATGTTGCAAACTAGAACTCAGAGTCAATTACATATACGTTCAAATAAAATGATGATTGATGTTTTTCCACAAGAATTGATTATATGCTGCCTAAAAGGTGTTTAATTTCAAGGATGGTAACACCACAAAACTGTTCATACTCTCATCTTTTTCCCCATCTCTTCCAAGCATCAACTCTTTTACCTTCAGTTGATTAATCCTATCCTCTGATTGGACTTTGAGGAGCTCCGCCTCTTCTAGGAAGTGCTGACGTTGCCTTGACGACTCCTCTTCAAGCTCCCTGCGACATGCTTCCAGTTCCCGTGCAGAGATACCCCTCAATTCCTACAGCAGCATACATTATGTTTAATACCAGAATATACCGCTGCTCAAATGCTCACATTCAAAGTGCTTCTCAGAAAGAAATCCATATAAATACTCTGTGTCTCTACACACAAATACACCATTATAAAGGATGAACAATGACTCTGTGTAATCCCTGCTCTAATGGGCTGTAAGAGCAACAGAGACAAGAACTGTAGTGACAACCATTAAAAACAAGTGGACAGGCAGAGCTTGGGATGTTCACTCACCCTGTATGACACAGATTCCTACACACACACATGCAGAGATAGAGAAAGAAAGGCCATGTGATGCTCCATCATGCATTACACACACCTGTAGCTGGAGTTGGTGCTGCTTGGCGAGTTGCTCTTTCTCAGCACTGTAGGTTTGTGAGAGCTCCTGGAGAGCAGTGCTGTGCTGTTGCTCAAGCTCTAAAACCTGAGATATACAGCAAAAAAATCTGGTTGTAAATTAAAACAACATAAATCTGGGAAAGCAGGGCTAAAAATTCAGTAGAATCTCAAGGGTTTTTGGGGGGCATCTCCAAAATATTTTGATGTAATCTGATGATCCAACTATGGTACAGCTAATAATGTTAATTTACTCTGAGTAGCATTTGAGGAAATACAAATATGGTGTTAACAGATACCAGCAGTTACCAGACAGTTACCAGCAAAGTCTAGCCAATGTCAACTAGCTGCCTCTCTTTAAAGTTTATATGACCATGTCACACAAATATGTTTGCTTCCAAAAATACTTCCATTTCCATCCATTTCTTTTCAAACGCTACGTGAAAATGCAGTTTCAAGTTAGACGTTATAAACTTCGTAAAAGTAGAATTTATGGCAGACCTGTTGTATTGAATTGCAACAGATTGTAAAGCTGTCCCCTCAAGCAGTGGGAAACAGTGTTGGTACAGCTAGTTACCAAACTTAAAGAATTTTTGCCTCTTATCAGTTGCAAATCACAGAATATAAATATTTTAGTTAATGTTAGCAAGTAGGTTTCAAACTATTATGTTGTGCAATTATATACACTCAGATTATACGCACATTATAACCAGTGTCCTCAAGAGAAAAGGGAAGAGATTAGGAAACCAAAGTAATGTAGGGATGACTGGTTAAGTACCTGCTTCTTAAGAGTCTCCAGGGCTTTGCAGTGTTCAGTATCTAAGGCCTCTTTTTGAACAGCCAGCTCAGTCTGTAAGAACAAATAATCAAAAAACATTATTCTTTTGGTAAATGTCAACAGCAGAAGCGGTTGCTTACCTGTATATTTGTTTACTGAATAAAAAATTATTTAATTGATTGATTGGATTCCAGATATTAACCACACATTTTCATTTCTCACCTTGTGAACGTGGCTGAGCTCTGCTGCCATGGCACTAAACTTCTCCATGTGCACCTGAGCCAGTTCTTTCCTCAGTTCATCCCTAATGGACATCTGTTCTGCAGCATGGCGCTCCATTATCTGCCTGTGTTCTGAATTCTGGCGATTCAGATCTTGACGGTGCTTCTCTTCAAGCTGCACCATTTCATCACGCAGTGTCTGAGGTTAAAAAGACAATAGCCTTGTAAGAACTTCAATGCTTTTCAAACTGAGAAACCTTAAACAAAGACAGTTTGGGGTTTACACTGGGTTCTCCAATTTAAGACTTGTATTAAAAACATGTTTAATACCATGTAGTACAGTTTCATAGATTTTTCTCAATCATACTGGTATGTAAAGTAAGTATGATAGAACCCCATCAGGGACGATATGGCCTTGTATTATTAATTATTTATAAACATAAATATTCATTCTTTAGAAGATATGTAAAACTTTCACAAATAAAAGACTTCTGCGTCTTCTTACTTGCACTTCCTTCAGGTATGTGGCCTCCAAAGTATCCATATTACCCAGCATCCTCTTTTCCAATTCATCTCTGTCTTCCTGGTGTTTGCGAGTTAACTCAGCTTCTAAAGCCTCCAGCTGAGCCTGATTGGTCTCCTGAAACACGGCCTCCAAACTGTCTAGGTCTGCCTTCCGTTTGGAATTGAGGGCTGCTTCCAAGGCAACAATCTCAGCGTTGTGTTTGGATTTAAGGTCAACAGCCATAGCTGCAAGCTGATCTCTGTGACTGGCACTGAGTGAATCTAGCTGTGCTTTGTGTTTGGCATTGAGTGTGTCAATTTCTTGGGAGTGTTTGTTCAGTAGTGTTGCTCTTTCATGTTCCAGCTCAGTTTGATGGTTCTTCTTTAGCTCTGCCAGAGATATTTCATATTCCTGGACCAAACACTGCTCCAACACTGCTTTTTCCTCTTGGAACCTGAACACACAGACAAAAACAATACCCATGATCATTAAAAACAAAAGATTTCCAATGGTCAACAAACTTTAAAAGTGACTGTCCATTCTTCTTATTATTTCCTATCCTGCTGAAGTAATTAGTCACTCAACAGAAAATAAATCTAGAATAATTTGATCAGTTAATCAGTTTGTGGAATTTTAAATTTTATGTAATTATCAAAAGAGGAATTTATTTGAGCTAAACACATTAAATCAATAATGCAAGTAATAAGTAGCTGGAGCCCTAATTAGCCATCCATAGGTCTGTTTTATTATGACGACAACTCTGGGTTGCAGGGACAAATCCCTTGACCTCCAGCTGCAAACAAGACTTTAGGGTCCTGATCTCAGACCGATCTCACCTCTCTTGAGCTTGACGTAGCCGCTCTTCATTCTGCTCCTGGAGGAGAGCAGTGAGCTCCTTCATTTCTGTTCCCATGCAGCTCTTTGCCCTTTGCAGCTCACTGTTATACTGGGCCTCCAGTCTCTGCCTCACTATCAGGACCTGTGGGCCTAAAAACAAATGCAACATGTTATAAACTAATGGAGAATCACTAATTTGCTCAATTTTCAAAACTGGAAGCTATAATTCACTGACATTCTCATGCAATTCATGCAATTCTTTCAAACATGGTCTTACTCTCATTGTTGTCCAGCGCAGCCTGTAGAGACTTTAACTTCTCCTTCTCCTCATTAAGTGCTTTTTCAAGGCGCATCCTCTCCTTCTCAGTCTCCCTAACAAGATCTGACTTAAGGACAGATATCTCAGCTTCATGTTTCTCTTGGAGCTCTTCTCTCAGCCTCTTCATCTTATCCTGCACATGTTCCCTCTCTTGTTTCAGAGCTTCCTCAAGACAAATGAGCTCCCCAGCAAACTGCTTCAACTGTAGGAGTTGGAGACAACATATTAGGTAGCATGGTTTGAGATTCCTATATTGTATTATTAAATGTGTTTCTGTATAACAATCAGTATATTCCACTCCATATCTTTAGTGAGTAGGATACTTTTGCAATATGCAGTAAATGTTTGTACCTTTTGTGTGTTCTTCTGCATTTCTGCATCATGCTGTTCATTCAAGGCAGACAGTCTGTTCTCCAGGGTGTGGATGATGGTCATCCTTGTCTGCAGCTCCTCAGCGTGACACCACAGCCTCTGTTCGACCTCCACCTAATTAAAACCCCCAAAACCTTTACTAACCGTAACCCTAAACTCAGTGTGTGACTTGCTGTATAGATTATCTGATTATCTTTTCTCACCTCAACCTGCTTTGCAGCTTCCAACCCGACTCTGGTAAGCTCTACGACAAATATTTAAAAGGGTGGGTTTTTTTCCCCCAACTTTAGCATCATCTCACATCAAAATTGCAAATGTTTTTTATTCCATACAAGTGTATGTGTGAAGTACCTCTTAAGTGACTGTCAGAAAGTTTGGCTTTGAGTTGCTCTAGCTCCAGGGAATGACGAGTCTTCATCTCTTGTAGCTCTTCATAGTAACGGTCTGTGAGGTCTGAGCGCACCTAACACATGTAATAATATAAAAAATAAGTACATGAGAGAGTAAGGATGCCATGTTCCCAGAAACTGACACATTAGCTTACTATACTGTTTTCACGGAAAACACAGGTATTAAATATTGAAGGACTGAGTTTGCGTCTGACCTGCTGCACCTCTTCCTCAAAGGAAAGAGCCAAGGAGGATTGCAGGTTGGCAAGCTCCACTGAGTGTTTCTCCTCCAGCTGAAGGCCCAAACTGTCAAGCAATTCCTGGATGAGACAAAACGGGATACCTTAAAATACAGTGCAATGACAATCATACAAGCAATGCTGCTAAAATATGCACTGTGAAAAATGAGCTGAAGACATGTTCAAAATTTGATTAAGCAACTTTATAACTTGGACACTTCAAAATTTCAGCTCACTCTACACAGACATTTATTTGGCAACAGCATATTGTCTTATGCTAATACTTTGCTCAGGTATGTGAGCACCTTTACCTTGTGTTTCTCAAGTGTGAGACTGGTATCAGGAAGAAACTCTTCCTCCTCTTCAGCTTCATCTTCATCTTGAGAAATGGAGCTGACACAGACCAAAGGCACCAATGTTATTCACTGAACTTTATGTGAGATTGCAATATGTGTATTCGGTCTGGATACAGACATAATGGCATACCTATCATTTGTGGTTTTAAGAACAGATTCTTCCAAAGCTCCTTCAACCAGCCTTAACTGGAGCAGAGCAATTTCCTCTCTGTAGCTCTCTTCTGTTGCCCGCAACCTCTGCTCAAAGTACCTGAGGGAGGATGACAGTAAAGCATGTGTAATTTGATTGGGGTCAGTGAAAGGGAAAAAAAAAAAAAGACAAAAAAAAAAAAAAAAACTGACAGATAACTGATGACCTTGAAAACTGTAGCCCATTCATGGCATGCTTTACAAACCATGTCTGCGATGCAGAGTTTGAATATCCGTTTCTATTCTAAACATCACATTTCAAAGCTAAAGAGCTCAGTAAGAATGAATGGATAAATACTGTGAGTGCTCACATACCTCCTCAGGCTTTCCAGCTCAGCCTCATTCTGCTCTTTGATTTCTTGTTTTTGTTCATTAAACTCTGTCTTCAGGCGTTCGATGTCATCAACACGAGATGAGCGGGCGAGCAGCTGCTCCTTTAGCTCTGTGAGACAATAAGATAGACAAAGGCAGAACAAAAAAAAACACAGTAAATGGTCACACACAAATGTAACTGATGTCTGAGAGTAAAGTTATTTGAGTTTCGTCTTCCTCTATGAATCATGTCAAATCAAACAGCCATTTTTAATAAAGCAACATGTCTTCTACACTTTGTACTCAGTACATTTTGAATATCTTAAAAGGTGAGTCTTGAAGTGACTACAGTACATGAAAATAAAATATTACTGAGCAGATGTCAAGCCGGTTCATCAGTCTCACCTCCCAACTCTTGGCGACTCGTCCTCATGCTCTCCAGCTGGGCCCACAGCTGACCTACTTCCTGTTCAGAGCTCTCTTTCAACAAAGCCTTCTCCTCCTGGAGGCGTAAAACCTGTTTTACAGAGGAAACACCATCATTTAAAAACAAAACGTACTATACTGGATTTAGACTGTTTCATACCGTTTTAAAGACTGGTGCTAACTGAATAAGTGGAATGCCTATAATGTAATAAAAAATACAAACATTCAAAAATAAATGATGATACTTTAAGGGTCTGTGATTTGAAATGAGAAATGAATTACATTAGACTAAATGTTCATGTGTTCCAGTGAACTCACCTCTTGCTGCAGTTGCTTCTCTTTCTCCTCTAGGTGTAGTGCTTGCTGCTCTTTCTCCTTCAGCAGTGCCTTATGACTAGAAACCAATTCCTCCAGGGATCCTGATCAACATTCACAACACAGGAAGCATGAGCACTAACAATTTTTGTAAATACATAGCATGCAACACCTGAGCAAAATTTAGAAATTATTTCTCCCTCTCAAAAAAATCATGGCCCACATCAGCCAGTCAGCAAGATTAAATTAGCCAATATATACTTTGTTGTTGTTAAACACAACTATTAGCACTATTATTAAAATTGTGAGCCTTAGGATGCAACTCACTTGCAGCAGCATCTCTGTCAACCCAGGCTCGTTTCAGCTCCTCCTCTAGTTTTTGGTTCTCCTCCTTATTGGATGTCTGGAGTTCCTCCAGCCTGGCCAGTGACTCCTGTAGCTCTGACTTGGTCTGTGACAGATCTGCCTGGGCTTCAGATAAAGCTTTGCTGATCTGGGCGAGGGAGGCCTGGGAACTGGCGAGTTCTGTCCGAGTGGCAGCGAGGCTGTTCTGGTTCTCTGAGAGAGATGTCTGGAGGTTTGACTGGGCGCTCTCAGCCTCTTTCTCCCACTGTAACCTTAAAGCCTAAAAAAGACAAAAAAAAAAAAAAAAAAAAAAAAAACAAAAAAAAAAACAAACCGACCATCCCAAACCCCCCACCCAAAAAAACCAAAAACCTGACCAAATTTGAAAAAAAGTTCCAACCTTTTCCACTCT
>JBBMJY010000009.1:7519801-7546123 GCA_037833715.1 Toxotes lorentzi
TTTTTTGGGGGGAGGGGGAAAAAAGGGGGGGAAAAGGGAAAAAACATTTTTTCCCCCCACGCCGCTTTTTTGAGCTAAAACCCAAAAAAAAAAAAAAAAAAAAAAAAAAAAAAAAAAACAGAAGCAGAAGACAGCATGATAATCTAAAATATATAATACAAAGGAACTAAAAGCCTGATAAAATTTGAAAAAAAGTTTAAACTTCTTCAATTCTATTAAAGTTAAATCACAGAATAATGATGATCAAATGCAATATTGGTATGAGGATTTTTATAAAGTTTGACCTGTATTTCTTTGGCCTGCTTTTCGTCCATGGAGGCTCTCTCCTGAGAAACACGAGTTTCCCACTGCTGCATCAACTCATCTGAACACACACACACACACACACACACACAGACACACACACACAAATTCACCCACATCAAAGAATTTTAAGGTTACATCTGTCATTGTGCTCTCCTTTTTATACAACGAGCTTCTAAAGAATAAGGGTGGCTCATCCACATCCATAATGGTGCACAAGTTGAGTGCACCTAAAGGCAAAAATGAAAAATAACACTGACTGTACAACTGAAATGTACTCTAGTCTGGACTCACCCATGTCTTGTTGGTGCAGCTCACGCAATCTCTCCACCTGCTCCCGGTTCTGCTGTCTGAGCTGGTCCAGTTCTAATTGATGCCGGGCCTGCAGGTATGCACTCTCCTGAGTGAATGCCTCCCTCAGGGAGTCCTGAGCCTTGGTGAGCGCAGACTCCTGCTCCTGTTGCAGGTTTACCTGCGAGCACTCCAACTGGGACATGTGGATGTTGGTCAGGCTCAGACGCAAGGCTTCAAGCTCAAGGGTCTTTTGGGCCTAAAGGAAATGAAAGCATAAGGTATGATTTGAATCAGAGCTTTTCCTGAGTCTGATAGTGACTGCATGTGTGGGGGAAAGAGAGGGTTGTGTGTTACATTTAAATTTTAAGAATTTAGATGACACCATTTCCTCTATGGCAATTTATAACTGTGCAGAGTAGAATGAGATTAAATTTCAAAATCTGCAGTGTCAAAATACCAGCATTAATGAATACTAAGACTACAAACTTCACTGACTATGAAATGGTTACGTAAGGGAGGGAAAAAAAAAATCTGAGCAGACAGATACAACTCTTACTGTGCAGCATGCTGTGGGTTAAGTCATTACACTGTGAAGGCATGTGCCTATGGTCTACCTGTAACTGCTCCAGTTCAGCCTGATGGGCAGCCTCCATGCTCTCCCTCAGCTCCAGGGACAGCTCTGTCTGCAGTTGACTAAGCTCCTCACTGTGTCTGACAGTCAGTTCTGACAGCACCCTCTTATGCTCACGTTCAGTTACCTGCGGGGAGACAGAAGGGGAGACACAAGAAGCTGAAAATGACAGAAAATGGCACAAGCCTGCAAAGAAGACCAATAAGAAAGAATGAGGATTTCACTTTCTTTAAGACACACTACACTGAAATCTCACATCTCTCATACCTGTTTGATTAAGCTGATCTGTCTCTTCTGTTCTTCCTCCATACTGGCTCGTTGCTTAAGCAGCTCTGTCTCCAGGTGGGTGTTCAATTCAATGATCTGTACATATAAACATATCAAGGAAATTAAAAGACTAGAAAGTTGCAAAATACCATTTTTTTATTTGAACAATAAAAATGTTGAAAAATACTCCAACTGAATCTGGACCCGTTACAGGTTAGTGTAAAAGCTCATGAGAAAAACAGTAAAAATCATCAAAGTAAGAACTAGATCTGGAAAACTGATGGTCTTTGAAGTTAGTGCAGCTTGTAAATCCCACCTCTTGTTGATGTTTCCCCATCAGGTCTTTAATCTCCTGTTGGTGAGAAGTCTTGAGCCTCTCTCTAACCTCCTCCACAGCCAGGACCTGCTTCTCCAAGAGAGCCTTAACCTCCTCTTCCCTCTCCCTCCTCTGCTCCTCCATGAGTTGCTTCACATCAAGGAGGTTCTTCTCCTTCTCCTGCCTCTCTTCCTCCCATTTCTCCTTCTCTTCAGCCAGCTATAACAATTATTTTAGACACCACGTTAATCTTTGGCCAGTGGTATTTCAAACAGATTGGTTTGCATGAAACTGAGGAAAATAAACCAGTGGCGCATCATCTTTCTCACCTCAACATCCTTGGCTTTTATCAGGCTCTCAAACTGTTCAAGTTCCTCTTCTAGGACTTGCTCCATTTTTTTAATCTGCTCATCCATCTCCTCTTCTTTTCTCTTGTGCTCCTCCCTCTCCTGCACTGCCTGAGCCTGGGCCTCCTCCAGGTTGGCCAGGTTTTGTCGCAGACAGCCGATCTGAGACTGCAGTTCATTCTTCTCTTTCTCAGCCCTGTCCAGACTGTTGTGACTCTTCTCCAGCTCTTTCTGCAGTCTCTCAACCTCGGTTTGGACATTCAGAACCTGTGCATGCGTTGTTTCGAGCTCCCTTAATGTTTCATCCAGCTCCACAGTCCTTTGACTTAACAAGGCAGCTTCAAGCTTTGTTTTTGTCTCCTCTAGCTCTGACATGAGATGGTCACAGTGGGCCTTAAGAAAGAAAGAAAGGGAAATGCTTTTAGCTCTCTGTACATTATATTCATTTTTCTTAACATTGCCTCCTCCCTCTTTTAGCACAAACATATTACTGCTGTTGCCTAATATTTCCATCCATCCAAATCGAGTTGGGCTAAAAAAAGAAAAAACATGTGCAGAGACTAGCATGTTTACATTTTTATTAAGGGGTGGTATACCTGAAGTGTTTGCAGCTGGTTGTCATCTCTGAGCTCTGGGCTCTGTTTGCCAGAGTGTGTACTCTGCTTTATCTCCTGCAGAGACGATACCAGCAGCTCCTGCAGTTTTTGATGAGACTGGAGTGCAGCCTCCTTCTCCTGCTCCCCTACTAGTTTATCTCTCTCCTCAGATGAAAAGGTATCAGGGACAAGCAGGAGGGTTTCAGCAGCGTCCTTTCCCTTCAACATTACTGCATTTTCTTTTTCTCTTTCTTCCATTAAGGCACTGAGTTTGTTCTTCAGGTTGTCTTGTTCATGGGTTTTCAAGTTCATTTCCTCCTCAACAAGTCTCCTCTTCTCCTTTTCCTCTTCAAGTTCCCAGAGAGCCTGTCTGAGCTCCTCTGTTACTTGAGCCCACCTGAACACAAGATAGTTTTAAAATGTTAAGCTGATTCAAATCGGAGAATATTTCTGAGTAACCAGCCAAAATATAAGTTCACTTTGTATGAAATAAAATATAATTGGAAATAAGCATATAAATGTTACCCTATTATTTCAACTTTTTTAGAAAAGCAATGGCAGTTTATTTTGAAAAAACATGCACTGTGCAATGTATTGATAAAAGAAAAACATTAGGATGAAAAATGTGACCTCAAAATTTAAGCTGGCACAGGCATAAGTAAGCCGAGCACAGGGAACTAATACATCTATAATACAAAAAAAACCAAAAACCATACAATAAAAACTAAGGGAAAAAAACAGATACGGAATTTATTAACTAAATAGCCACATGTCCTAATTAAATTCCTTACCTGCTCCTGGCCTCCTCCAGCTCTTCAGCACTCTTGATGACTTCCTCGCTTAACACATTCAGGTCCCTCTCCTTGACAGCCAGCTCCTCACGGAGCTCTCCACACTGCTGATTCAGCAGCTCTTTCTCCAGGTCTGTCTCCTCAGCCTGCTGCTGCTCAGACAGATTACTCATCTCCAGATCTCCAGAAGTGGAGTTGTGAGGCCACTGAGATAGAGACTGAGGACTGGAATTTTCATCTACAGGGTCATAGCACTGGACGGTAGAGATGTTGTTGTTTTCTTGGAGGAGACGACTTGAAATTGACAACAGGGGCTCATCTCCCAACACTTCACTGTTCAGCTCAAAACTATGAAGAGAGGCACAGAGAAAAATTAGGGGATTTAACTGGTAGAGAAAAGTGATGAAACCCACTGAAACAGACCCCCCCCCCCCCCAAAAAACAAAACATTTGGACAAATTGCAATAGAAAGTGCTCCAACCTGTGGTCTGCAGAGATGTCCAATTGACTGCAGTGTTCAAAGCTTTCATTGACTAACGAAGACTGAGCATGTGCAAAAGGAGACAAGTATCGGTCCATCATAATGCCCCCATGTACTGACACATTCATACTGTCCTGATCAGGTCCACTTTCTCGATCGGCCTCATCTATTATAAGACTTTCATCACAGGTGAACCCAGCTTTTGCTTGGTTCTGACGATTCTTAGAAGCTTTGAGTCCTATAACCTCTTCCTCTCTAAACTTCAGTTCTTTCTCCCTCTCCTCCAATAGCTGCCTCACTCTCTCCACCTCCTCCCAGTGCTCCTCTTTGAGCCTCTGGATCTCTTCTTCCTGCCTCTGTCTTTCCTCCTCAAGGCTCTGAAGACGCAGGGCAGAGGTGACCACCTCTCCACTAAACCTCCTCTCTGCTGCTGCTTCTTCTTCCCGAAGCCTTTTCCTCAGCTCCAGCACTTCTCTATTTAGTTTCTCCTTCTCCTCTTTGTACTGCTGCATCTCAAGGCACTGGGACTGGACTTGGCTCAACTGGGTCTGGAGGTCTTGTAGCTGTGCCTCCCGTTCTTTTCGCTCCTCTTCCCTGCCTTTTTTCTCTATCTCCAGTAAAGAAAGCACATGATGGTGTTTCTCCACTTCCTCCGCTAGTTCAGCGCATATGCGTTGGCTCTTCTCTCTTTCGACTTCCAGCTCAGCCCTAAGTTTGTGCAGAACAGTGTCGGTCTCAGTGTCACTGTCAGTGCTGAAGCCTTCAACACTTGAATGAGAGGCAGGTCCTCTACTTTCTGATCCCTCTGATGGTGCCTTCTTATGGTTGAGGTCCGTATCTTGGGAACAGTGGCCATGGTGAGGCTGCTGTCGATGAGTGTTAAGGACCTCAGCCACTGACTGACTTTTGATGCGCAGAAAGTCTGCGCCAGTCTGTATAAAAGACAATTCACAGAATATTAACTTTTAGTTGTTGTGCATATGAACAGCAAAGTAATCCTGATCCCCTGCCACAGATTTGGCTTTGAATGGCACTAACCTGTTGGAGCTGTCTCTGTAGTGCCTGAATCTGTCCAGCAAGTGACTGTGCCTCCAGTTGTACCTGGTCTCTACTGGCTAGGGCCTCCTGCAGGTTTGAGCTGAGTCTGGCAATAATTTCATTACGCTTCTCCACAGCCTGCTGTAACTGCTGCAAGTATGAAGGTATGGATCAATTTTACATGCATATACAGATACACACAATCATACACATACTCTCTATGAGAGTATGGAATGTATTTCTATCTTTAAGCAGTCCTTTAAGCAGATAAAATATTAAAACATAAAGTAACAAAAAACTATTTGTGTGGCCTGCCGGAAAGCAGAGTGAACCACTGACTACTTGAACATACAAACGTTTAAAATGCCAATTAGAACAGAAAATAAGGCCAAATTCCTTGTTGAAATAAAATACAGAAAACCATTTATCGACAGTACCACAAAGACACTATATGTACACTAAAGACACTATACGACCCTTACTTTATAAGACATTTAAAACTGAAGGTAATACGTTAAACTACAGTATTAACAGTCAAGCCTATTTAAGGTTGTTTTACATTTTCATGACACCCTTCATATTACAGATGCTGCATTTTTAGATCAGTGTAGTCAAGCAGCCATCCAGAAGGGAAGACAGTTACATTACCCACAGGCTGGTGATGACACGGACACAGAAATTCACAAACTTTCTTAGTCATACACACAGCAATACCATAACAAGACTGCCATTGTCTTGGTGGGTAAACAAAGCATGACGACAAATCAATCTGAATGACCAAACACATCTAACTACTAGTGTATAAACAGGAACACTGACTTATAAGATCAGTTTAAGGACCCAGTTTCCACTATGTGAATTTAGAGACTTTAATGATAAGTATGCATTCGTGACAACAAACACATCTGCCCATTTGCTAATCAGGTTTAATCATACCTAAGCTCAGTTGCAATTCCAAAATTACACCAAAAGGAACTACTTAGATGGCATGCACATATTTATGCCTCACAGAAATCCAGTGTTTCAGTCAGACGATTTAACAAGAATTTGATGTAAATGTTAAATCAACGACTGTGCATACCTTGAGCTGGTCTTTGCCTGTAAGTGTGAGTAGCTCCTCATCTCTCAACTCTTCCACAGGGGATGGGCTTTGCTCAAGGGCAGGTGGTTGATCCTTCTGTCGTTGGTTCTGCTGTACCTCTGATTTCTCTGGGTTCTGGTGATCCTAAAAGATTAAATCGTTTTATAATTAAGTGTAATTTTAACTACTTTGACACTAGTGAAAAAAAAATGTCAAGGCAATCCATGTGCTACAAATATGTAAATACAGCTGATATTATGGGTGAACTTTCCCTTTAAAAAGGCAGTAAATAGTGCCACAGTTAATCCTGGCCAGGTTGCTATGACAACATGCCCTACAGGCAACGTGATGGTTAGTGACCCATTTCTCTAATGTATGTTTACCGAACAGGGGGCACAGACCACTTGTTAAAGCATACAGTAAGCAAATAAAATTAGACAAATTGTGGAAGTCAGGAAGAGTGACCCGTGAATAAACCTGAGTGAAGTCATGCGTTCAAGAAATTCTGTGTGATAAAAATTTTTAAACACAGTCCATGGATGAAACCAATAATTTGATAATATAATTAATAATTGTATTTAATTAAAACAATAGTCTTACATTGCACACCAATCAGACTCCATAACTGACATATCACTGATAAGCTCTATGCATTTACTGATGTACCTCATGGTTGGGCTTGCTGTTCAGCTCGGAGTCACCAGCTGATGGATGGGCTGGTTTTATGTGGTGGTCTTTCGTTGAGCTGTCATTCTGCGAGACAGCCTGGCCCTTCCTCTTCTGCGTCTTTTTCGCCGCCCCCGCACTGTCGCCTTTCGCCCGCTTCTGTCTGAAGCTAGCAAGCTGCGCAAGAAGGACAGTGAGAGGTAGATGGACACATAGGTCAGGACCACTGAGCACCACCACACTACCAGCATGGTGAAGCTCAGGGGTCAAAGGTGAGAGAGAACTAGAGTCCAGATTTATATCTTCATTTAAAAAAAGAAAAAAGTAGGTTGTTCCAAAAACCAAAACATAATTCTGATATCATTATGCAAAGTATAAATAAGAGTGTATCAGATAGTCCCTGCTGAGAAATGAAAAAAAGATTGGAAGCTCTTATTTTGATGAGTCAGAGTTGTGCAGCAAAAAAGACAGTGCCCAATGAAGCAAAAAGAAATCCCAAACTCACGCCCAGAATAGAGTACACCATAACCTGACAAGTTCAAAATGAGGTGATGAAGCTAAATATTCTCAGATCTCCAGATAGCAATTTAAAACCCATGAGAAATACAGATTTTAGTGACACACATTTAACAACCTCTCAGCAGACCAGAAACAGAGCAAGGTTTAAAAAAAATAAATAAATAAAAAAATAAAAATAAAAAAAAAACTGTGAACATCCATCTCAGTCAGTTTTTCAGATTACAGAAAAGTCAAGATCAGAGAGAAGCAGCCTGGTTGACTGGAGATTTTTCAAGCAACACAAAGTCTTCTCTGAAGTGAAGAAAGGATAAAAATATCAAGAATCGAGACCTGAGAAGTTCATTCACAGTGAAAAATCCTCAATTAAGCCATGACATTTATCTTGAATTCGAGAGGGACCGATTTGGTACAAATCCACCTCAGGCCGTTTCTCTTTGCAGCACACGCCTCCTCTTTTTATCGCTGTCTCTCTCTCTCAGCCTGCCTCCCTCTTCTTTAAGCAGATTAAATCAGATTACAGCAGATCACATTGTGACAGAGACCCTCTTGAAGCCCTCCATCAATAACTGACAATCACTCAGCGACTCCCTTTCTTGCTGGTGCTCAGATTTGCAAATTCTTCCTCATCAAGTCAGCTGCTCTACTGTCCAGTTGTAGATCTTACAGTATGTAGGCAACAGCACATCTGACCCAACCCTTGATCCTAAAAGTCACTGCCACAGCCAACGTACAAAGCAGAGGGATCCACAAACTCTGAATAGTGGATGGCATGTGTCTAGACTAGGGAAAGAGGGTGGAGACTGGGAGATGTACTCACATGGAGAGGAGGAGACAGAGCTCTGTGTGTGGCAAAGAGCATCAGAGTGTGCATGCTCAATTCAATTTCAGATTACATGTCCTCGGGAGAGCTACTTGTTGCTTTGTGGGATGAGTCACATACATGTGCATGACAAGATTGCGTGTGTATGTGCACCAGTGCTTATTCTGATGCATATTAAAGGGGTGGTCATAAAATCAAATTTGTGCAGTACACTTCCATTTAGCATCATGCAATGCATCCACCACCAAACCATCTTCCTCATTTGACTCCTGAAACCAGGTTAAAGATTTTTTTTTTTTTTTAATTTTCCCTCAGCTCCAGCACAATTAAATCTCTTCCCACCTAACATCATTCATCTGCTTTCTTGCTCATTATCACCTCAAACCTCACCCTATGTGTCCTTCCATCACCCTGTTCCCCGCCTCCGCCTGCCACAACATAAATCACATCTTTAGAAAGACACATCAGAAAGATTAGCTGTGTTTAGCCCAAGGCCGCTTCTGCACTACTGAGAGTCAGACTAACCAGCTCGCTGGAGCTTACTGTGGCCAAATCAGATGTTACTGGACTGAACGCTGTTATTGTGTTCTCAACAATGTCAGCACCAAGACATGGTCAGGACATGCTGCTGTGTCTAAATGAAGCAGATTTTCTTTGGCTTACATTTGTGCTTGACTGTAGGCAAGTTTTATACATATGCCATGCTTTCAATGTGGCAAAGAAATCAGAGCTTTTTGATGCGTCAAATACAGTAAAAGCAACTGACAGCACTGTATTACCATAGCAACACCATTCATGCAAGATAGAAGGACAACATATCTAACCTTATGAAATCTCATGGGCTTATTGCACCACCCGATGGCCTGTAACCAGCATGACAGTGTATGCAAGGTGTGCAGCTCTAACAGACATTAAAATTGTGAAGGTAATGCTGATTTTCTTTCAGATTTACAGACTGGAAAATCTGCATTGTGATTTATTCTTTAAAGAGCAGAGGGCTTACATCTCAGACATTGACAGCAATTATATCATAGTGCAGAAGAGCAGAAGAAAGCCCTGATTGCCCACTCAAGAGAAATGAAAACCAAGAGGGGTGAAATCACAAATAAATAATGTCCACAAACCAACAATCCCAAGAAAAACACCTCTGCCAGGCACCAGTTTCTATACTTACCGACTGGTTTCGCGGCATATTGGAGGATTTCTGTCATAAGGAATACCAAGGGTTCAGTTGAGTTATTTCTTTAGTATCATACATCATACTCATGTACCACCTTTATCATCTGAATGAGTTCCACCATGAGTTGAACTACAACATCTAACAAATGCAATTTGATTAGCTACTCTGAACAGATGACCTACTTGGTCTGGTTGTCCATACAAGGCCATTCTTGATTATTGGCCCATTACTAATATGGTGTTCTATTGAAGTTAAAATGGCTGCTTGCTTTTGCAAATTTGGCAAATTTGACAATTACAAGTTTCACAGACTGGTGAAAAAAATGCCATATGAGATACTCTACTATACTATCTCTAATGGTTGTACAGTCAACAGCTCTTGCAAGTATGACTTAAATACAACTTAAAACTGCCTGTTTAGCCAGTTGTAAGGCTGCAAAAAAGTGTATCTTTAGAAGAACCAACATTTAATTACTAGCATTAGTAAAGTGAATAAGTGATTTAATATTTTTCGATATAATTATTTTTATTGGGTGAGAGACAGTGCCATGATCCCCGTGTTAAACTTGCACGTCCCTTAAACTGGGTGCTTTGGGCAGCTGTGTAGAGGCACAGCTGAAAGCTGCATGCTTATAATATTAACTTTACAGGTTATTATCAACTTTCCCTCGACTTTTTAAGTGCACCTTTCTATCCATGCTGTGTATGCGAAGTAACTTGGTTAGCCGATAACTCTATAAATGTTATTGTTACCGTTGGCTATGTGCACCCTCGGCTAATGTTCAACCCGCGCCATAAGCGCGGCAAATGAGTGAAGTTATCAGTGCCTGTAACTTAACGGGTACCTGGAATCTGAGCAACGACAAACAAAACAAAAGCACAGAAATTCTGGAGGTGGGTGTAGTTAGCTGTTGACAAACGCAAAGCTGTGACAAAAGAGCTAGCTAACTGCTAGCATTCAGTATTTGCGTGCGTTGTATGTTAGCAACAAACCTTAGCTCTCCCTGCTTCTAGTTTCCTCTGCCGTTCATCGTCGTCCATTTCTTGGTTTAAAGTAAACCATTAAAGGCTAAGGACGGACGTCTTAATTCAGCTGAAATGCACAACTTCGAGCATAAGTTAGTTAAAACAAAATCTTTGAGATACCGCATAGACAACTGTCAACAGATAATATTCAATATGGCCGCCAAGACAGTTCAACTCCGCCCTTATCGAGTTTCCTTGAACAAACTGGCCAATCAAATCATTATAGTCCACGTCTTTAGCCAATTGGCGTTTGCGTCGGGCAAACATGTTCCCGCATCATTACTAAACCACTTAATGTCTTGTACATCACTCAAAACCAGAACTTAGCTGACCAATGAAGTGGCTGTGCCAAGTCGTCAATGTTGGATTGACGGCTCTTGTAACCAATCAGCGCAGGCTAATACAACACCAGCTTCTATTCAGTTGTGTGTTTTGGAAGTGAATATACTGAGTCCTCCATTTACTTCTGAGGGGTTTCAGTGGGAATGGGAGAACTTTCATCACTGTGCAAAAGTGAGGTGTTTTCAGAAATAATGCCACAAATAGTTTTCATTTAGCATCCGACTTTATGCAAAGTGCAATAAACAGAAAAAACTAACTCAAATCAATAGTTGATGTGACCACCCTTACCATTAAAACATCTGTAGTTCGCCTTGGTACTCTTGCACTTAATTTGGTAGGTTGTGCATCTCAGAGAACTTGCCACAATTCTTTTGTGGATATAGGTTGTCTGCGTGTCTTCTGTCTCTTCATGTAATCGTAGACTGACTCATCTATTTAAGTGATTGCAGGACTCCTTGTTTTTCTTGTCCCTAAAGATAATTCTCTATGGCTCTGGCTGTATGTCATGCAGCAGAATGAATCTGGGACTAACGGGAGAAACTAATCATCTAAAGTGCCTAAAACCTTTTTATACACTACAGTAATTAATGACAATTAAGTATAACAACAAGTGTAATCCTTTGTGTCATTTGTAGGTTACCTTTAATGAATGAATCTATCTAGTTATCTAAATATTTCTAGATTAAATTTGCACTGTTGGTTTCCAGTGTAAGTGACTGGACCCCTTTGGGTACTGAGGAATAATCTGTAAGTTCTCAAACATTAGTTAATTTATTCTTTTTTAAACAATAA
Organism: Toxotes lorentzi; assembly: GCA_037833715.1. Taxonomy (NCBI): domain Eukaryota; kingdom Metazoa; phylum Chordata; class Actinopteri; family Toxotidae; genus Toxotes; species Toxotes lorentzi. The sequence continues at coordinate 7,531,291 of JBBMJY010000009.1, forward strand.
AAACAAATCAACAGAAATTGGAATCTGAGCTAATTTGATAAGGTTATTTGATGTTGCAAGAGTCACTCCCTCTTCTCCCTCTCAGCATAGAAACCAAGCAGGTATGTCTTGGATGAGTGCGAGTGGTAAACAGGTGTGTCCCATGGCAACCACTGTGTGGCTTTAGTCTTGACTCAAACACACAGGTGAACACAAAATTTGTGTGACTCCAAATGCCAAGATTCCAGGTAAGATTCTAAAAGCATGTATATCTTTATCTTCATGTTCAGTATTTCAACCGATTATTGTCATGCCAGTAGACATCAAATGTTATGATGACACTGTTTCTTCCTTTGTGACATCTTTCAGGATGGCAGCTCCATGGTTGATCAGATAACAAGACTACTGGAGAAGGTATGTGAGAAGTTAGTCTACAATTTATAGACAGCTGTTGTTCGAACTTCATTCACTTTGGTAATTTTTCTTCCAAGCCAAGCTGAAATAGTTCAGCTTGGCTTCTGTCTGCTTTTCCTGTGAATTATACATGAAATTGTTCAAGAAAAAATCTTTACCTGCATTCCTAGAGACTGGAAAACGAAATGGACAACAGAGCAGAGTCTGCCCAGTCTGCAGGTAAGATTTCTTTGTGATAAAGGATTTTGAGCTTGGAAAGGTAAGGTCACTAAAAATTAACCTAAGAACTTCAAATGAAACTTGTAGTAAATTGTTAAAGAAGAAACTGTATTAGAGCAAGTTCAGGTGGTCAACATGGGTGACAATAAAAAGTTAAAAGGATTAGTTTGTGAGAACATGTTTTTATCTGCTCAGGGATTTATGATGGGCAGATGGATGCAATGCACCGTGCACTAAGGCGAAAGCAGGACCTTCTGGAAAGACTGAGGGTCAGTACAAAATCTTTATCTTTGCATTCCTAGATTATACATTTTTATTCATTTACATATTATTTACCTAATTTCAGACAGTTGAGAAAAACAGAAGAAATTCCCAAGAACTAAGAGCATTTTAACCAGTGTTGTAAGCATTTACTGTTTCACTTGTCACTGTGCCAAATCCTGTGTAGGAGCAGCATATGTTAGAGGACCTCAACAGACCTCACACTTGGGGAGGGTCACAAAGACAGTACCAGCCACATTTCATCACTGCCCCTCAGGCACCTGCACCACTCCCGTCTATGGTGCCCACCCACATCCACCACCCAGCCTCTGTTTTGCCCTTCTGGACGCTTCCACCACCTGCCGTGCCTCAGCCTCCACGCATCATCCAACAGACTGTGAGACAACCAGCATTAATCTCAAAAACACCCCAATCCCTTGATCAATAGATCAAGAACAGTGTAAGAATAGTGCAAATCTAAAAAATGCGAAAGAAGTAATAATTTCCCCTTTTTCTTCTTGATCTCTTCAGCTACCCCAGCAGCCTGCCACCATCATACAACAGCTGCCACAACAGCAGCCTCTGATTACTCAGATTCCCCCACTTCAGCCATACCCTGCACAACGTTCAGGCAGCATCAAAGAGGGTATGCAACAACAGACAGAGATATGTCTTGTTTGAGTCCCTCTGTGTGTGTGTGTGTGTGTGTGTGTGTGTGTATATATATGTGTGTGTGTGTTTTCCTTGTTAGACATGGTGGAGCTGATGCTGATGCAAAATGCCCAGATGCACCAGATTATAATGCACAACATGATGCTGAAAGCCATGCCTCCTATGGCCCTGTCGCCACCTAGGGGGCCCAGTCACTTTGCCACCCATCTTGGGCAGGTAAACTCACACACTCTCTGACACACACAGAGACAAAGCACAAACTCTCCACCTTATATAAAATTGTTGTCTCAGCCTCTTAATAAAGTCCTTTTAAATCTGTATTTCCAGGACAGTTACCACGGAGACCCTATTTTTGTAAAGCCAGATGTCAAACCGAGGGGAAATGCTGTCCATCATCATCATCACTATGGTCCTACCCCTGCAGCACCACAGCTGCCTCCTATCAGCTACCCTACATGGTTACCAGCCGTGTCATCTCTCCCAGCAGGACAAGCAGGGGGACACCTGTCCTCCTTACACCATGTAACAGCACCTATTACACTCCCACCACTCAATGCGTAAGATTCCCTACCAGTAAATGCGAACTTTATGTGCTTTTATACACACATAAATATTTAGTTAGTTAGTTGACAAACACATTTCTCTGTGTGTCTGTGTATTTACAGGACTCAGGTTTCTCTGTGAGAGCCCCCCCTCTGTCTCTTGATTTAAATGCCTAAAGATTTTGGAGGAGAAGCCCAGGGTGCATAACACTATCAAACAAACGTGGATATGCGCCCTGACGAGTGCAGCCGAGAAACAAACGACAACTAAAAAGCATGACAAAATTAAGAGTGGAGCACACGTTGCACATGCACCGGCAGAGTTGCTTATAATAGAAAAGTCACTATAATCCTTGAAAGTTTCCAAAATGTTTCATGTATGAATGACAAATAAATCCAGAAAATGTACAAACTTTTTATATGTTTGTTAGTTGATCAGCTCTCAAACACATGACACATCGCTTGAGGCAGGCAAAACATAGCTAAAGATAGCGGGCTATCGTAGTACACGAATAACACGAACAGTTGACAGTTCTGCCATGTAAGTTATATTTTGGAGCTGTTTTGGATATAATTTTTGTTCCACGATAAACGTGAATATTTTCCCAACACCCTCCATCCGAAACATGCAGCGCAACATAGCCAATACATGTAAATGTGACCTAATTAGCGGTAGTCTAAATGAACTATTGCTATTAGAAAACAACGTTAGGTCGTGTATAACGTTAACACTAGGTGAGCAAAAGAAGGAAGCACGACTTCGAACGGTATTTACATGGTAACAATATAGAGATGGGACAGAAAATACTATCGCCCGAACAGGGACTTGAACCCTGGACCCTCAGATTAAAAGTCTGATGCTCTACCGACTGAGCTATCCGGGCTCTGACAATACCCCTCCTTGGACTTCATATATATGATAACATATTTCTTTCCCCGTTTCCATCTTTAACGTCAAGCCATACAGTTCACAGCCAACACTAACTAGCAACCCAAAATAGCAAGATAGTTGCAAAATATTGGGAGCGGGCGTTGCCTGCTCCCAGCTAACGGGTTAGCTGCTACCAGCTGAAGGGGTTCGATGCTAATCAGCTAGCCGATGGTCCTTGGTAACACTGTCCATAAGACTGAATACAAAAATAAAATATAAAGCTAGTCTAAAGCAACATTACGGTGGAATAATTGTAGATAAGTCAGGATATTATTAATTAAGGATTCATTAGGAGATTCATCATCATTAGACCTCTTTCAGCATTTCTTAGTTGTCTTTTCGGTCTACACACAAAATCACTGCGTGGTCTTTAATGGATGAAATTACAGCTGTACAAAATGGTCTTTTACAGGATCTATTAAACAACAACAACCACAAAAAAAAAAAAAAAAAAAAAAAAAAAACCCAAAGGAAATCACGTTTAATCTATCGTAAACGCACTGAATCACTGCATCCTTATCCACATTATCAGTCCAGCAGTGACAGTGCATCTTTGCCCCAATGCAAGTGCACAACAGAAAACGACGTCGATTCACAACTCTCAATCATCATGGCACATCCCTTTTGACAAATAAAATTATATATATATATATATATGTATATAAACAATCCCAGTTAATTGACACCCTCTGCATTAACAAATTTTTAAAGTGCATAATTCTTTTAAAGAACTTGGGCTTTATGACAGAGGGTCATGCTGTGATTTAGAAGAATGTGGAGGATGGTCAGCATTCTTGCTGTGGCGTGATCTATAGTTACAACTCTTCAGAGGATGGAGATAGTCATGCACTTGTGCTTGGGGGTTTCTTGGCACTGACTCAATATTACATGCTTAAATCGGTCTGCTGCACCCTTTCGTTACTCTGCTGAAAAATAATAAATGCTAAATAATAACAAACCTGGGTGAAATCAGAATAAAAATGTGCTTGCATACAGCATCGCTGATTATACATAAGAAAATTGTGTTAAAGAGATAAATTCACTATTCTGTATAGTTGCTGTGACTTAACCTGATTTATTTATACAGTGCATGTGTGTATGCACAATACCAGGCTTCTTTGTACAATTTATCTTTAAAATGAGAATCTCTCAGTGCAAAACCAGAACCAAACTTCAGGACAAGTTTGAGAACATTTTAGAAAATTCACTTGAACTTTGTAATAAAATTAATGCAGACTGAAAAAAAAAAATCTAAGGAGTAAAATATGTGATTGAGAGATGTCAGGTGGATTTTATACTCTTAATCGGAAACCTTCATGTGTTTTGCGAAGAGGCAGAATGCTAGCTGAAATACAGGGCACAGAGCAGGATGCACAGCCTTTTCCTATTGGTACAAGAGCAGATATACACAATGAAAGTCTGTGTTACCAGAATCTTTCTAAACACATTTTGGTGAATGCTGTTATTGTTATGAAGACACAATACATTCTTCAAATTTCACTTCTCAGGCCATTTGATTTGTAAAAGCACATTTTGGATTATTGGGAACATATTTTGGGTAAATTGTTTGGTATTTGTTTATGGCAGCAGCGCTGAGTGTTCACAATTTTTAATACATTGCAGCAACACGTGCACTTTCATTTTGTTTCATTTTAGACATAAAAAAGTATAGTGTAATCTGACATTAGTGGCTATTGGAAATAACTTGATCCTGTAGGTCCTCTTCTGACACACAAATTCTGAGATTTACCCTGTTTGCCTGTTTTGGCATGTAGGAAGTCATTTAGTAAGTTATGGATGTCAAAGGCTCCCTGTGTCCTTTCGTGATCAATGGCGACTTGACCAAACTTGTCCAGATGGTTTCACTACTTGAGTATTTGTAGAGATTGTGGTAAGTCTTTCACATCTTGAGGATGAGGATGTGTGTTTTGTTATCTATGGAGGTTGGTGCGCTGAAACTTATTCACATGGCCTGGTTATGTAACCTAAAGAGAGAGAGAGAGAAAAAACAAATTGTCTGTTTACTTGCAGTGCACACAGGCAAATTAATAACGCCATCACAATCACATACAAACAGCATTCACCTTGTGTATGTGAGGAGGCATTTCGTCCTCTGAGCTCTCCTCTGGTAGTGGCTCATGGTGTCGTGGTGCTGCCTGACCATCCTCTGCCCACCCTCCCATGGGTACACGGGCTGACCTCACTACCTTCCCCCCTGCACCAACAGTGTCTGAAAAACAGAAAGTGTGGTTGTCAGGAATTATCAATGATCTGTGTAGCATGTGTGCTCAGTTGATTTACAAATAATGAAATACTGATAATAATATTAATAATAGATAATATTAAAAAGAACAGGTCCAAAGCACAAAGAATTATTGAATAATCATTCATTCAAATGTATGTGGTGTGGAACATGAAGAGATAACTACAAAGATAGATACCTGTGGTGGGTCCACTATGACGCCGATGGCTGCTGCCATGTGATGATGCCCCCTCCTGGCCCATGGTGGTACTGCTAGTGACTGAAGCTGAAGTGGGAATGGCAGTAGGACTAGGAACCGTGGTGGGGAAAGTGTGTGATCGGGGGAAATTTCTAGAAAGAGGGTTGGGGTGGCTCCTCACTTCATCAGGGATGCTATCACTGCTTTCGTCACTCTCCTGCCTGTGCCAGGTGTGACGAGACACCTCGCCACGGGACTGCTGCTTATGAAGCTACAAGAACAAAAAAAAATAAAAAATACAGATGCTGTTGGATGTAATGTGCATGGGACCCAAGATGGAGAACATATGCAGGATATTCATAATAACAAGCCCAACTCTCGCATGTGTGCACACACTCTTACCTCATGCATGTAAAGTGCATGGATGCTCATCTCAGTGGAGGCATACTCTGATAGGACCAGACTGGTGAGTTGACCCTCCCACGCACTGCTGCCTGAGCTCAGAGTTCGGGCGTCAGTCCTACAAGAGGAGAGAGCAAAAATGTGGAGAAAATGAGGATATAAAGAGGAAGGCACAGGGATAAAACAATGAGAAGAAGAAAGTAGAACAAAAAAAGTAATTGAGGCATATTTCAGAAGGAGTATTTTCTTACCCAGAGCCTGCCATTGCCTTGCTCAAGGCTGAAGTGTGGCCAGCAGTCCTGTGAGCTCCACTCAAACTACCTCTCAGGTGCAGACTGCTGCTGACTGGGGAAAGGGAGCGCAACGCAGATGCTCCATCGCTTATGCCAGCTGCTGCATGATTGGTCAAAGAGCTGTCCCTGCCAAAATGAACAGAGCCCAGTGTAGAGGGACCTGCCAAGAGGTTTGCAATGAGGCTCCTCGGCTACGAGAGAGAGAGGGAGAGAGAGGCAGAGAAAGAGAGAGGCAGAGAAAGAGAAGGAAAAAGAGAGCAAATCCAATTTTACCTCCAAAGTTGTCAGTAAATTTAACCTAGGACCACTGTGATACTAAGAATGACCATTAGCTTATCTCCATACCTCAGACTCTGACAGTGACAGTGGATGTGAGTCTGCAGGAACCCCTGTGGCCTCTCTGTGAACTCTTTCTTTCAACTGGCTGATGAAGTGTGTTGTCTCTTGAGGAGGCTGCCACTGAGGGTTGGTAATGGCAAAGTGCATCAGAGATAATTCTGTCTTTCCATCCTCTGCCTGCTGGTAGATTGATGCTTCTGTCTTCCCCTCTGACATCCACTATAGAGGGAAGAAAAAGTCAAATCAGTAACATCACAAACTCATATTTCACTTGTGAATGTATTAATCTTTAAATATGTGTTTGAAAGTGTGTCTTTATGTATGTATGGCTGCACATAATGTGGCAGTCCCTCACCGCAGGGTGTCCATGCTGCCTGATGTCCATCTGAGCAAAGGAGCAGGTGTCCCCCACCCCAACCACCTCCACTGTAAAGTTCCTGAAGAAATCAATGATCTCCAGAGACTTTCTCCTCAGACAGAAAATGAGGATGATGGGAGTCACCACTGGGCTTAGCAACTCCTCTAGAATAAACACCTTGACACAGACAGATGGGAAAACACTGAAACCCCTGTTTCTTCAGTGGATCTACATGAGAGCTGACAGCAGAAATCTGTGGTTTTTACTAGTCTGCTTTGAGATATGAATGCAAATAACAGTGTAAGAGTAAAGCTTATCATTAGAGAAAAGAATCTGTGTGTAGTCAGACAATAGTCTCTAGAAAACTAACAGCTGAATAGAAATATATGTTCAGAAAGGATTTGTCAATATAAATATAAGCATTTTTACTGGTCATAGCTGGAGCAGGGCAAGCATAAGTAATATCATAAAGTTCTAATAAGCCATGCCCATGACAGGGCCCTGTAACTGTCATCTGTATGAAATATAGCCATTGTTAGTGTTATTATTTACACCTCACATTTTCATGCTATGACATATTGTCTATCTTGAAAAAAGGTCTATAGAATACAGTTTTGACAAGCCAATTCCAATGTAATTATTCTTGATTTTTTCCCCAGTATTTGTACTCACTGCTTTGTACTGAAAGAGCTGGGAGAACTGGTCACGGGTCTCATATCTATGTGCATTGCCCTGCCAGTGGTCAGGCATGTAGTGGATATGAGCCAGGATAACCCTCAGCAGCTGCTCAGGACAAAACACCATATGCTGATCAGGAATAAAAGACCTAAAGAGAGAGAGATGTGATTGGTGATTGTTGAAATGTTTTGGTCAGTGTTTGGTCAACTTCTTAGCAAGGTTCTCAAAAAACAAATTAAAGCCTATATTTCAGAGTAAACAAAAAATCTTTATGGATTTATGCGTGTCTTGAATGGTTGAAAGTACAAAACAAAATTATACAAATAGAACTCAGTTTATGGCAATGTTCCCGCACATTTAACAATTTCAATACAGAGCTAATACAGATTTCAAGGAGTCAGGAGCTACTTAAGGAAGGAAACCCTCTTATACTCATCAGTTATACAGCAAAGTAAGCTTACCAAGAGCATTAAATAGATTACCACTCTCAATAGCTTTGAAAGCAAAATGAAGAAATGATGTGGATAACATACGCCAAATTTCCAGTTTAAGATTTGTGTGTATTCATGTTGTATATTTGATCTTTTCAATTTAATATCTGGTTTAAAGTGATGAAGGTAATACATTAGAGGAGAGGAGTAGGGAACTATTGATGTACTTTAGTTGTTTATACTGTTGCACTGATTAGCTTCAGCAAGCTGCACTACCCTCTCCCCCCTCTGCTTTCCCGCTCCATTGGACCATAATGGAAATAAGCCTTTGGGCATTGTTGTCTTATCCTGACTAATCATTAAACGATTCATCGGTATGTTTATAAAATGCTTTGGATAAATAAAATCGGTAAAACAATTAAGTGCAGTTAGACAGAGGAGCATAACAGGCAGATCAACAAGGTAACACTGATCCCTACCTGCAGACTGTGATACACACTCCCAGCAGCGTGATTGATGAGAGGACATGTTCCACTGCAAGAACATCCTCATCATAGATGGTCAGGGCGATGAGAACAGCCAGGAGAGACCCAGCAAAAAACGCTACATTTTTAGCAACCACTGTCAGCAATGGTGAAAGGAAACAGTTCATATACTTGGATGCAGCCTGAATAAGATGGGAAAAAAAGAGAGGGAAGATGATGAGAAAAGAAAAAATAACAACTAAGTGTTACAAAATTTAGCAGAGGTATAAACTTGGAGGACAAGCAACTTAAGAGCATCAACTGTAGGCTGAATTTGAGCTAGTCCACTGACCTTGTAGCCTTTACTGAGGCGTGACATGAGCTCGTGGTCCAGCTCATTGAAATGACGCAGGTAGCAGCGACCATAGAGAGACCAGCATCTCGCTCCCAGAGAACCGGGCTCTCGCTTGATCACCTAGATAAACACACACACACACACACACAACAAACTATTATCTAGAGCACGAAATGAAAAAGGAAATTATTCAGAGTTTGTATCTGCACCCAGAGCAATTACCTCAGTATAACTAAAGAATGCATAGAGAATCTGCCACACCAGAATGACCGGACACAGCAGCAGATTGGCAATGCCAATCCACAGGATACGAGATGCCAGCCTGTCAGCCAGCTCAAGTCTGTTTCCTCCTCTCTTATACTCTGGTTTTAGGCTCCACTCATTCTCAAACAGAGAGCCTACAGAGAGACCACAGAAAAAAACAAAACCAAGAGAGATAAAGACAAGACTTCTTTGTAATCCTAAACCTTGACAGAGACAAATATGAGTGCATGTGTCCAAACAGATGCACATTTTCACCTGAACATGACACCACAGAAATGCAGACATATACTCTGTAAATATAATGGATCACAGCAAACATTCACACCTGGCCCCCAAAAGAAGATGAGCTCAAAGTTGTACTTGAGACCCCGAGTGTAGAACACAATCTCCCCAAGTACAGGAAGTCGAAATCGCACAGGAAGGAGTGATTTATTCACCATGGCAACCTAGAGAAGTACAGGAAGACAGCTTTGGTTTGAGGTCACAGTTTCATTATGTTTGCAAGTAGCTGTGTTAAGCATGAACAGCTTTGCATCAAAAAGTGTTATTAACACTTCATCGCAAATGAACACACCATGTAGTTTTTAAAGCGGAGGATGCGGTGGTAAATGTCAAGCTCTGTAAGTTCCTTTTTGTGGATGCAGATCTGGTGTTCCTTCTGTATCTCCACTATCCTGGCCTGAACCTCCTGCCATGTTGCATAGGGGAGCTCTGACTGAAAAGAAAAAGCACAGTGATGGGCTTAGGGTCCAATATGTTATTCTATGAATCTAACAAGATACATTTAATGTCAACAGATGAAATTGTGTAACACTGTTTAGTCTGTCTCACCATGGTCATCTTGAGGGCGTTGATATAGAAGGATCGGATCTCCCAGTAACAGCAGACGTTGTAGATGAATTTGAACAGACGATGTAGCCAAAACACGCCAGAGATCATCAGCACAAAGATCACAAATGCATTGTCTTGGATACTAAGGGAGAAAATATTTATTTTTTTCACTCAATGTACACGTGTATTCAACATCTCTAAGATCAACCTGGATAAATAATTGTTAACACATTTTAGCTATATCAATGACTACAGCTGTTACACAGCATGGAAAGTACCGCAACCCTAGAGGGTATGTCAAAATCTGAAATCAGTTATTAGCTATTAGCAAATAGCACCAGAAAAAGTGAAAAATTGAAGGTGCATTCTTCTTATTCTCATTTTCAATAATCACAAATTTTTGTGTTATGCTCTGCTACACAAATAATATGGCTAGGAGATTAACAAGTAAGAAATGAAAGGGGATTTGTAAGCCTATCCCAGCTGACTACGGGTGAGATTATAAACAATGTCATGTATACTCACCGGGCACTGCAGACATTCATTGGGAGGAAGGCATCAGGCAAGGTGACTTTAGATGAATCAGTGTGATTTACAAACTTGTTGGCAAAGAGGATGTCATAATCTACACAGTTAGCTAGGAAGACTGTGAAGCCAACCACAAACAGCAACTGACTGCATGGAAAAAGAAAAGAGACAGAGGGAGAGAGGAAAGACGGGAAGAAATAGGAAACATGAAAAACATTTAACATTAAACTCCATAGATGAAAGTCAGATTCTAGTCTGTGTGAAAATCATCATTTATGATGGATAGCATACATACACCAGCTCAAAGATCTCTCCCAGCAGCATACAGGTGAATCCATTCTTCTGATGCAGATTATAGACGTACGGAATGTTAAGGACTAAAATGAGCACAACAGTGGTTGGAAATCTCATTTGTGATGACACTTTCACAGTGCCAAATTCAGGAAAGCATAATTCACTGTACACAACAAGCAAAGAATATATGCCAAAACCATATAAAAGGATATTCTCTGGAAAAACAGGTCCAGGTTTTCTATGTGGTGCCACTGGGCTGCAAAAGATTTAATGCAAATTAGTAAAGGTGTTCTTGTTAGGCAGCACTCTTGGCATCAAAGAGGAGAATGTGATTCTATGTGTGATAAGTCGATGATCTGTTTGTCATACATTTGGCTCCTTCAGGCACATGCATCAGCAGGTTCTCCTCTCCAGGGGGAGAGTCGCTGTAGGACGCCTCCAGGCGCTGGTACTCTGTGTCAAAGTGTGCCATAGTGACAGCAGCTTCAGTCTCACCAAGTAGCCAAGCCTACTGCCACAGACTGAAGAACAGAAAAAACCAAGGGAATATGAGGGGAAGGAAAGAGTGTTAAAGATATGGAGACAAATAGGAAACATGATGGGGAGAAGGGAAAGTTGGGAGCAGTAAAATAAGAAAATTAGAAAGATTTACACATCACATGTTGGTGGGAAATAGTTCATCATCAACCAACCTTCAGACTTACAAACCCTAAATGTGTAGCTCAGCCTACAACCCCTATTGAGGTCTAACCATCAGCACTGGCCTTGATCTTTGCAAGGCAATACTCATGATCCTAAGAGTATAACTAATTATTGATTTTTTTTTCATTATTTAATATTGATCACTCAAGAAAAATTCTATTTTGCCTGAGATCAGAGGTCAAGATCAGCGCCAGAGCAGCAAGTCTACAGCTGGATTCTTGCTGACACAGGAGATTCAAAACTAGATGTCCGGGTTAAAGGGCACTTTCTTTAGTCAGTACTGAAGTCTGTGCAAGCTGCACTAGTGCTTGATATATAAATGACACATTTGCATATGTATACAAATGTGTCTGCAAATGCGTCCAAAGAGCATGGTCAGTTTCTTAAGTAAGGAATGGCCTGTGAAACATTCAGCGACAATGTTAAATGTAATGGGTATATAAGGTGAATACCATGTGAAACCTGTAGTATAACCCCCGTGTGTTGCATTTGCCTTTGTCAGTCAGACAGAAAGTAACTAATAACCTGAAACCAAAACCAGTTAAATGGATAACTGACCAAAGTTTCTGTCTCAAGATCGGTCTGCTTGATTAAAGCTGTGACAGTAAAGTCAAAAAGCATAGACAGCCAATAATACTACCAATAGTTACATGTTGAGGAGTACAACACATGCCGTACAGTAATGACAAATCAATGGCACCTGGAGGCAATGAAGTACAAACAAAAATAACTTAAAAAGAAACTAAACATTCCTCAAGAAGGCACCTTGTTTACTGTACATATGAGGTCAAGCTTATTCAAACTAATATGAATTTGTGGTGTAAGGAGAGGGAAGACATACGTCCGGTGAAATTACAACTAATGCTATATACTGGCACACCTCTAAAAAGCTAAAATATGTCCCGGTTTATGTCAGTTAAACAACAAATATGCTTACCGCCATTGCAGTGCAGTACGTCCTGTCCAGCTCTGGTGTTTACTCAACATTCCCAGCTGAAAAAAAAAGGAAGAGACGGTTCCTTTAAAGCTGTCTATTCCTGTCTCCTGATTTAGGACCACAACAGACTGCAGGACGAGGCAACGTACAGTACAGCACAAGGCACAGGTCCACACAAAATGTCAGCAATAGCTGCCTTTTGATGACTGAAAATAGTGATAAGCACTGAGAAGAACTGATTCAGGTGTTGTTGTCGTGGTTTGACAGCACAGGCCTGCCTCCCTCAAAAAAAAAACAACACACCTCCCAAATCCCACCGCATGTAGTGTCCTTACCGTTTGGTTCCCCTGCCTGCGTTGTGTCCGATTATAATGGCGAATCCCCGGGGACGTTGTCTGATAACAGTCTTGTTTTCGTTTTCTTTTTGCTCTCTCTCGTACTCAGACATAAGCTGGTTTCATTTTCGAAACAGCTAACAGTGTGGCGTCTGCCACAGCTGAATGGCAGGGACGCGGTCTAATCAGAAAATGGGTTCTCGATAGGGCAAGCTCAGCAGCCAATCAGATTTGTCAAGAGGCGGGCTCTAAGAATGTGGGGCGTAGATGTGGAACGTCAATAACACGCATGAGCCTCCATGATGGGCTCCTCACCCTTTACCATGATTTGTTTAATTAAATGGGTTTTTACTACCACCGCCTGGTCGTTTTTAGTAGTACGACAAGCCCTGTCAGATGCTTCTGCATGTAGAGTAAACATTTACATTAAGAATATGTGTATTATTTCCTGTTAAAACACAGCTGCTTTTTTTAGATCAATTATGTATAACGTGAGTCACTGTAATACGTCTTTTAAACAACTGTACTATATGATCATACAAATGATGTATCATCCCCAATACATAACCTACTGTCAGTGGTGTAGAATTGGGGAGACCTGAAAAAGCCTGAGTTTAAAAGTTTCATCTCCAACCAGTTGTCTCTTTTTTTATATTATTAACATTAAATCAAGTAAATGATTTATGTTAGTTCAATAAATAATACAACCTAAAGAAAGACAGGAATGAGAAAGACAATCTGAGGGAAAGCAGGTGTCAAATAAGAAATATTGTTCTCTTAATGTCAATTGTAGCTGGCAACTCTGCAAGACTCTTTCTGATTCTGTGAATCGGATTTTTATGAGCATACAATAGATGAGGTGCAGGAGCTGACTCCACAGTACAAAAATGAGGCTTTGCAAAGCCAAGCTCACCTTCTGTCGCTCTCTGCTGTGATGAATATTCATATATGATTGTTAAGCCTCTGTGATGACAGCTGGGTTTTTGTTCCCTGTGTCACTGCATTAGCTACAGTGTTAACACCAGCCACTGTGTATGTGTATAGGTTACATTTGCGTGTGTGTGTGTGTGTGTGTGTGTGCATGAATCTCTGTGTATTGAACTTAGTAATGATGATTTCATTAACCAATCTCCTCTGAATGAAGTGAATTAATAGGAATTATTTCAAGTTTTCACACATAAACGCCTGGATAGTGGGAGACACAGAGAAACAACACAAATGTTAACATACAATCACACTAATATGCACACACAACATCATAAGTGTTTAAAATAGGACAGTTCAGCAGTTCTTCATTTGCCTGTTGGTTTTTAACTTCACTCCTTCTTTTACACCTATGCAGTAAAGTACTCATTCATCCCATCCCATCTATCTTTGCTCTTATTTTTCCAATTTCTGACAGTGTGTCTGTTTTTGTGTGTGTGTTGGTTAGAGATTTTTAAAAAGGGCAGGGGTGTCTTGAGTTGGGGTGTAGTCTGTGTAATCCAGTTATTATAGTGATCCGGGTAATTTTATCCATTCTGATTAGGATTAGGCTTCATTCAACTTAATCCCAGAGGAAAAGTCTGTCACGATGAAGCTCGCACCAACATCAAACAGTAACTGAGGTGTTGAAATAATACACTGTATAATTTAAAGTTGCTCTGATAAATGTGATGATGCTCCACCTAATGATTTCACCATGTCTGAACTGCTCATTTTCATTTAATTTGTACAGGAAAAGTTGGGGGTAAAACTGTATGCAGATGATCTAAAGAAGTTCAGATCACTTTTCTTTCCTGACTGAATTAAAACATTTTTGCCTTTTTCCTGATCCCAGTGGATGAAATGCAAACAACAGGAATCTGACATTGATCATCTTAGCATTATCTTAGAGATTAGGATCCTACATGCAGCATTGACATCAAGTGCTTAAGATAAATGAAAATAAGTTAGTTTGACTAAATGTGTTTTTATGTTGAATTATGTTGAGTTTATTCCCACAACTTAATTAACACACTCATATGAAATACAAGATCTCTTTAGTCCTGATCTACTTGTGAATAACTACTCCTTGTGTTATAGGAAGATATAATAATTCTGGCCCATTGTGTGTGTGTGTGTGTGTGTGTGTGTGTGTGTGTGTGTGTGTGTGTGTGTGTGTGTGTGTGTGTGTGTATATAT
>JBBMJY010000009.1:7566737-7579127 GCA_037833715.1 Toxotes lorentzi
ACACACACACACACACACACACACACACACACACACACACACACACACACACACATACACACACACACACACACAGAAGAACTGGCTGTCAAATGTGCCTAATGAAAACTGCATAAATGTCTTGTTTTGTCTGAATCGGCACAGGAACAAGCTGATGTTGCTGTGTGATCTCCTGACCCACATTCCTCTTCACACATTCAAATTTCCAACCCTCTGAGGACCCCGTAGTTACTCATTCGCTTAGTATCATATAATGAGATTAACTTAACTCTGTCAAACTGGCACACAAAAACACAGAGACACACAAACACACACAAACATCTCCTTATCTGTCGTTTGCTTTCTGTCCGTCTCTCACCTTCCCTGTCTCTTTGGTGTGTCCCCTTATCAGTGAAGAAACGAGGCAGTGATCTCCCCCTTGGGGTGGGATGAGTGTGTGTTGCCGAATCTGAAAGGATGATGGCATATGAAATGTGTTGTTCTCTGCAGTGCTGAATGGGTGCTGTGGGACAGAGAAGGCTTAAATGGGATAAAAGCATGTTGTTTTCTCAAACCAATTCACCAAGCTAGGTGATAAAAGAAACTGCAGGTTGCCATGGAACTTCGTGTAGTCATTCATCTTCCCAGAGGATGTATCCTATTGATTTTAGTGATCTGACTATTCATGTAGTGCCATCATCAGGTCAATTTTTATTTTTTATTTTTTTGTCATTTAAGACCAATTTCAGACTGTTTCAGACTGTCCAAAGCTCTTACACTGAAAATTTTTGAATTTGGCACTTTGAATACTTAGCCTATCTTAAATATATAGATTTTAAATTATCACTTTGATTTTTGATTTGTATGTTACCTCAGCTCCCTATAGATACTCAGCTCCTGTAACCAGTCCTAAAGACCACATTTTCCCTACATGTATTAGAACACTGTGCTTTTTAGCCCAGCACTGCTGGCTGCAGCTGCCACTTTTGCTTCTAAAATATTCCAATCTGAAGCAACACATTACAAAAAAAGTACCTCCTCAGTTTTCCCCAGTCCTAATCTGACCCATGGAGGTCTGGCAGCTCTGATCCAAGGTTAGTGAGGGGAGCTGCAGGTGCGCACAGTACTGTGTGATACTGTATCATGCACTGGTGAATAGAGGTCTGCAGAATATATACGTCACTGTGCCCAGAGCTCTAGCTCTCTCTCCATCTTTATCTCTCTGGCTCCCTCTCCTCGCTCACTGACTGCAGCTAATATGTGAAGTCAGATGAAGAGGCTTGTCTCGCTTGGCTCTCCTCCTGAATCATGCAAAGCAGCTTCAGACATCAGAGGGCTTTAGAGAAGGACAGTTGCCTGCACTGTATGTATGTGTGTGTGTGTGTGTGTGTGTGTGTGTGTGTGTGTGTGTGTGTGTGTTCACATGCGCAAAGCAGGTTCAGAATGCTGCAATTTTGCTGGAAGAGAGAAGCAACAGAAAATGATAAAAGAAGTTGCATTGTCCCACAAGATTAATACTAGTTATCTGAGCAAAATGCTAATGTCAGGATGCTAACATGTTAACCATGTGGTTGAGATATTTCACTGGATAAGTGAAACCTTCAACCTGTTGGTGGCACCATAGAAAGTCAGAAGATCACCAAAGATTACAAGGTCACTAAAGTTTCATCCTCTGGGGAACATGAATGTCTGTACCAAAGTTCATGTCAGCAACAGTTTATTTCTGTCTAAATCAAAGTGATAGACTGACTGACTGATATCCCAATGCACTTTCTTTAAGATGAACATGGACAGTGTCTCACATGGGGTCGTCCTTTTGTAAATATTTGCTTGTGTACCAAATGTGTATCAATCCGCAGCTGAACATAGTTGATGTCTTTTCATTGGATTTATTGACAATTTTAAAAATACAGAACAAGTAACACCAGACTTATCCTTTAAGAAACTTCTTCTTCCACACCGGAGAGATGTACGACAGACAAATCAGAGTTGGTTAACCATGTTCTACTTCTACATCACTCTCTTCTGTCTCGCTCAATGTCAGTCCACTGTAAGTCAGTCTCCCTCGCTCTCTCTGTATTTTCTCCCACTAATTCCATGTCTTTTCTCTGTTCCGCTCTCCAGTAATGAATTATTGAACATGAAATACCCCATTTTAGACTCTTCATCGTCAGACTTGTCATCCGCTTCACATACAGTACACAGCATACAGTGTGTGTGTTAATGTGCACTAAGAAGCCATGCACAAAATGTGTGTTAAAACCCACCAGAGGGCAATGGAAGGAGAAGACATTTTCAGAAACCATTTTTTTCCCTCCTCTTCAGCTGCCATGACATAGTATCTTTCTTCATAGCATCTTCTCTCTCTGAATCATTCGTGTATGGGTCGTCCCAAACGTTTTTCTCTAAACATGTCTGCTTTATCTGCTGTTTGAGGCCTTTATATTTGGAAGCAGCTTTGGCATTTGAAGCAACTGTAAAACCGAGAACAATAGCCCAGACCTTTATGTGCTCTAATCTTACAATGAAAATGTTCAGGCCTTTTTCAGAGAGAACATCACTGGAGATAGGTCATTATTTAAAGGGTCAAGCCACAGACTTTTCACATAAAAATCAGTTTGCTTCTCCTGAAGAGTACAATTCAGCAAATTATACTATATTAAGAGAGAATATAAGTGTAGATGTGATTAAGAAAGAAAAGTTCTGAGTCCTTGTGTCAATTATCCAGTCGTCTAAAGACTAAATTTCTTTTTTTTCTTCAGTTTTACTGTGACACTCATGAATTTTAACCTATTGCTGCGTGTTTTTAAAGTGAGATACTGAGATGTGTGTAGGAACAATACCCCAAATGAAGGAATATACTGAAACAGAAAAAAGAAGCAGTTTATACCAAGATATAAAGTAACCACCACTAAACGCAGCTTATTCCCTGATATCCTGTTTGACAGCAGAGACCGAGCCCTCCATTTCACTCACTGTACTGTCCTTCTTATGTCCTACTTATCACATGTGCTGATGTGATTGTGTGTGTGAAGCCTCATTTTCTGCTCCCCTATAATTTACCCTGGATTGCAAAGGCGTGCTTGACTTTCTGATTGAAATTGCTCTCAGTAAGCCTTCATTTACAGGCAGGGGTCTCAGATTGAGCCATTTAAGCATTAAGTGAGTCTCTGTGTGAGTGAGCACACCAGGATCCATGTACATTAGAGAAACAGATAGAGAGATGGATCAGGAAAAAGAAAATAAAACAGATTGTGGGGGATACATCATAAATACAGTATGGATGTCACAGGAACCAGAGGCAAAGAGTAAAAGAGGAAAATTGGAAGGAAACAAATGGTAGGAGGTTGAAATGTGGGAAAATACAGGTAGAAGAGAGAGGGGGTAAATTAATGAAGAGTGGGATGGATGAGATCGAGGGAGGTAGATGACAGAGAGGGGGAAGGGATAAAAGGGGAGTGACATACAAAGGGAAAGAGAGATGAGAGAGACAGAGAAGTGATGTTTGAGACGTGAAGACAAAATGAAAAATTCAGGCTGTGCGAGAGTGGGAGAGAGGGATTTTATTGGGTAAGTAAGTGAAGAGATGAGGGGGAGAAGATAATGGACTTTGACATAATTTGAGAGACTTTCCTTCTTTCTTTCTCACAGATACAGGAGTTCACCCAGCTCTAGTAGCAATGCAGTCGATATGAAGGTGCCTCTGCATGTGTACAGCTGTGTGAGCCATGACTAACAAGCATGTTAATGCATCTCATCACTCAGACAAGCGTGTCTGCCCTGCACATCAGACACGGACGAGTACATAACCATAAACACATGTAAACACACACAGATACATATGAAAGCCACAAGTGGACACGACTCAGCGTCGGAGATTGGGAGTAGCATGGGGGGGGGTAACATTGACATTATCATGGTATAAAGTTGATATGGCGAACTTATTAGATCTGTATTAGCATTCGTTTGGTGTGGTGTTAATTGCTGCCGGGCAAATGTAAGTTCAGTTTTGCCTCTTGGTTTCCACTGTCCTGAGAGAAATATCTGGCTCTTTATCAGGTAAATGCTCCGCTATGTCCAGTAGCTAGTTTCTAAGTTTGTCTCTCTGCTCTGCTGAGCAGGTAGTGTACAGTGTGTGTACACTATCAACAACATATAATCTGATACCTCTTCTCTCTTTTTGTTTACATAAATCAATAAGATTTATAATCAAAGAAAAATTTAGTTTAAAAAGAAAAAACTTGTGGCCTATAATTGCTGCAGTTTACTTAATCACAGTTTCTCATTTCCATATTTGCCACCAGGAGTAGCTGTAATATGCATATTAAATTTTAATTGTAATTGTGTAATTGTGCTTGGATAACATCATGTCAGTATCTTGACTGAGTACTATGTCTGTAAAAGGAGAAGACAAAGAGTGAGGTGGAGGGGGTCATTGAAGATGGTGAGCTGGTAGTGAACCCTACATGAGTTATGTTCTTTCTAATGGAGGATGAGGGATAAGTGGGTCATTTCATCACAGCTGAGTGAGCTGGAAATGTTAGAGACTTGAGCTAGTTATTAACATAGTGTGGCCAAGATGTGTATACTTACTATACAAAACATGAGAGAGAAGGAAAAAACAAAGTGCAGCATATAGCAGTGTTAGCTGGGTGAAAACTGTTATGTGGCTGGATAAAAATATGACTGATGTTAATAATTTATATAAAGCAAACATTTGCCAAACATTTCATTAGCTTAAAGATAATTTTGGCTCAACAGACAAGAGAGAGTTATCTCTGCCACTGGAAGAGTGAAGCAAAGCCTGATTTCTTGGAATGGTTAAAATCAATGAAGAAAATTCTCTTTTTTAAATCTGTAATCGCAAGGACTACTATCAAGGATAATCAAGGAACAGTCCCTGAAATTTGGTCTTAATTTATATAAAGATAAAAATCATAATTGGTGGATAATATTTAGATTTTTGTTGTGAGAACATGCTTCCCAATTTCTGTTGTATTTCTGTTGTATTTTATTTGTAGTTTTTCTGTTATTGGTTTGTCTCATTTTGTCCAGATTTGTTCAGCTCCTTGTTTGGACAGTTGTTTCATTATATGCTTTGTTTATTGGAAAAGTAAAAAAAAACCAAAAAAAAAAAAACCCTAAAACTAAGATAGTAGTATAGTAGTATGTGGCCCACAGGTTTTCATTTGTGGTCCACAAACATTTTAGTGGCAGTGATGACGGAAATGATGATACAGCTCTACTTTTTTTTTTTTTTCGCCCTGAGAGATCCGTCTGCACACAGCAGCTCTGTGTAGAGGAAGACAGTGTTACTGGAGTGAAATAGATTTATTTAAGAACAGGATGTATGAGCGCCTACAGCACGCCCTTATGCCACTCTCAACAGACTTCCAACACATCTGCTACAGAAACACACTCATACACACACCCACAAACACACATACACAGGGTGCAGGTTGGCAGTGAGAGTGAGCTGACATATTAACAGCTCAGTACTGTAAAGGCCGTGGCTTCTATTCTTAGAGTTTGCTGGAAAGAATAAACGACCTTTATGCTGAAATACAGTCACAATTATCTCTTGCACTGGCACGTGTGTGGACTGTACAATGGAAAGAAAGACAGGGATCGTTGTTGCAGTGTGTGTGTGTCTGACCTGAATACACTGAGCTACTTTCACCTGTCAGGTCCTGCCACATCAGATCTGTTACACTCTCTCTTCTTCTTCGCTTCTGTCCTCACTCCCTCTTCTTCTCCTCCTTTTTCTTCTTCTTCTTCTCCTTCCCCTCACACAGCCAGATTCCCCACCCGTCTTGTCCCTGACTCTCCAGTTGCCATGGCAATGATGACATAGATGAGATGGGGGTCTGGGTAGAAGAAGAGCCGTGAAGCTCTGTATTGTCATCATGTGGATTTTCGTCATGTTGCAACACACTGACTTCCTCTTTACTCCAGTAGGCAGCATTGCCAAATAATCATGGACTATATCGACCTCAGAATAAAGAAGTTTGACAGAAATCTACCAGAAATATTGGGATGTATTTTCTTTTTTTTGGTTTTCATTTGCCCTTGAGTGCAATACAACACAGCACACCCTCACTTTCAGTGTATGTGATACAGTACAGGGAAAATCTATTATAAAACACTTAAATGTACCAGCTACTGTACCTGAAACATAAATGGTAAACGTCAGATTTTAGTGCCTGTTTGTTGGGACCTTGACACACACCTAGCCAGTGATTGTCTGTTGGGAGCCATTGAACCATAATTTAGCGTCTGTCCCCAACTTGGTATGTGGTTTGCAGTAATCATGAAATAGTTGTCAATTATCTGCACTTGTTGGCCAGAACTTGTTGGCTGAGAACATTGATTTGGCAGCAGATTACAGAATACAGAAAGCTTTTTGGTTGTGGGATCATGAATTTCACAGATTTAAGGTGGTTTCTGTTCGTTTTTTTTTTGCCTTTGCCTCATCTTATCAGACTTTTTTATTTTTCATTCATGGCCTGAACCATTAATGACAGTTTTTTTTTTCAAACTACTTGCTCATAGATTAAACAGCCTCAAAATATTCCAAAGTATTGACTGTTTGACAATGAGAAAGACTTCTGGATGTTCAGTATGCACAAGTTTTTAATCCTGACAATATAATTAAGGCTTTGTAACTTTTATACCATGACAAAGCAGCGTGTCTTGTTTCTGAGAAATCATTCCTTAGTTGCCTACGATCAGCAGCACATGGCCTGGTTTACATCACTGTCAGATCAATGCAGCACTTCATCTCTTGTTGTGTAAAGTTTTTGTGAGTATGACTGCAACAAGTGCAGGTGTGGTGGGAAACGCTGGAAGATGAAGGGATAATGGATGTATCACATCAAGTTATATATTGGAATTCAACAAACATCATAAGCTGAAGATCAGTGACACTGTATGTCTTGTTGTGTCCCAGGTGTTGTACTTGCAGCAGGCCGAGGTTACCAGGGAGCGGGTGTATGCTATGCACCAGTCCAGCATCGATGGAGTGGAGGACATGTCAGCCCTGGCTGAGCTGCACGAGGCCGCCATCATGCACAACCTGTACCAGCGCTACCAGAAGGATAACATTTATGTAAGTCAACTGAATGTCAAGGTACATGGTGTCCATTCCCCCCAGTGGGAAACACAAATCATCTGCTCAGACCCATCGACAACTCAGAGTAAAGAGGAAAGAGGGAGAGAAAGAAGAGAAGGGACAGAGGCTTATGAAGTCATAATCTTGCAGTTGTGCTGCATTTTATTTTTAGAATATACAAACTGAACTATTCTAGTTGTGTATTGTCCGCTAATTTAATGACAGTCACACTTTCAAAGCAGATTTTAGCAGCGTAGACAAACCAAATGACAACACACTAAAAACAGTAACAAACACTTGTATGACTCTTCTTTGTTTACATGCATCTGATGAACTGTAGCATTAAAATGCTCTGCAGTCTCTCTCAGATCCCAATTGACTCATAGTCACAAGAGAAATGAATTGCTGTAGCAATTTGTTCATGTATATCTGTCAGTAGTGAATGCATTAACTCATGCACATGAAACTCCTCTCACATGACCATGGGTGGCTTGAAAGGATGATCTCTCTTTGCAGTGAAATTCTGTTATTGAGATCAACTAATGAAGATCAGAGCTAAGACCAAATTTATGAAACCCGTACATTTCGATCACAGTTCTGAACTGTTGAAAGTCAGACATTTGTAAAGGCTGGAAACCTGAGGACTACCAAACAACAGACCAATAACAGTCTCCCTGGGTGTGACCTAATCTAGATGATGAAATATTGTCCATACATGGATTTCCCTTAAGCTGATCATAAGAATTTACCCTGCGTGGGTCAGCTTTCTGTGTCACTGTGTGTGTTCATGCATTCATGTGTACATGTGTCCTTTAGCACAGTTTTTAATGTGCATACTACACAAAATGCACAGACAGGGTAATATGACACGATGAAGGGGATGCTGACCTCACATGTTTTTTTTCTTTCTACAGCAGAAGGATAGGAAACAAGGTGACTGTTACAGCACAAATAATTCAAAATGTAAATCTGGCCTCCCTCCTCCATCACCTTACGCTTTTGACCTTGGCTTTCTAGTAAAAATCTAATAAAAATCTCCTACTGGTATATCTCCACCCTGCTGTTCTCCCCCAATCCAGATTAATATCAACATAAGACTGCTTTGATATTTTATATATATATATGCTGTATGTGTTCCTGAGTTTTTGTTTGCACATTTAAAGTGTGTGTGCATGTTTATGTCTGTATATTTGAAACAGAGAGAAATGGAAACTGAGAGCTAAAGAAAAGGACAGAAGCAAATAAACAAAAAAGAAAGACTCTAAAGGCTAAAAAAAAAAAAGGATAATATCTTATCTTTTTTCAGACTAATATCGGCAGCATCCTGGCAGCCGTTAACCCATACAAGCAGATCCCAGGTCTGTATGACCCAGAGAGGGTGGACCTTTACTCCAAGCACCATTTAGGGGAGCTCCCACCACACATCTTTGCTGTGGCCAACGAATGCTACCGCTGCATCTGGAAACGCCACGACAGCCAGTGTGTCCTCATCAGGTGAGTTTACCAGGCCTCATGCCTGTCCACTGGAAGAACAGTTAGTCCCTCCGTCCATTTTCTATACAGTAAGTGGTTTTACTGTTAAGGCTCTCAGGGGACTGAAGCCTATCCCAGCATGCACTGGACGAGGGGGTGGTTCTATTTTTTGAAATTCCAGCTATTCTTACTGTCCTACTTACCCAGAGCTACACATGCATTTTTTTATGTCTCTGCATGCAGTCTGAATGTATATTTAAAGGAAGGCTTTAGCACTGTGGGACATATGCTTATTCACTTTGTTACTGAGATTACATGAGAAGATAGATAGCAATCTCATGCCTGTTTAATATGAAGCAGCTAGGATATGATTAGCTTAGCTTAGCATAAAGCCTGGAAACAGGGGGAAACAGTTAGCCTGGCTTTGTCCGAGGGTTATAAGCTGTTTTTTGGCTGGGAGCAGTGATGTCAGTTTTACACTTGAACACCACAAACAAGAATTTGTTGTGTCTATCTCATCATGAGTATCAAACCACTGGAATGTGTTAATTTAAATGTCTTTTTTTGCCCTTGGAGCTCATGCAGAGATGGGCAGACAGTGACATTTATTACACATAATGAACATTCAAGGTTGTTACCACATTTCAGGCATATTAATTTCAGTGGTTTATTGGGGAAAAGAGTGGGCAAAGATCAAGTTCAAAGAGTCGATTCTCCATATTGAATTATGTCAGCTGAAGAAGAATTAGAGGATGAAAACATGATTGTGTCTCCATTGGTAGGGAATATTAATGAAACCCCACTGAAGTTGGTTAACCGCAACTGGCCTGGTTTGCTAACTGGCTTGATCTGGTTGTAGGGTCAGAAGCCTCATTGTGCTTTCAATTACGCTCAGTCTTTCACTTGGTATGCTGATTGAGATAGACTGGGAGCTAATGCAATATCTCTGAAGTTATCAAACTGGACCACTTTGAGAGCTGAGAATGTCAGAGAAGGTCACAGTGTATTTAATTAAAATGGGTTGTGTGTGTGTGTGTGTGTGTGCTCAAGTGGTGAATCGGGTGCAGGGAAGACGGAGAGCACTAAACTGCTGCTACAGTTCCTGTCGGTGATGAGCCAGAAATCAGCCGGGACTCCTCTGTCAGAGAAAACCACACGTGTGGAGCAGGCCATTGTACAGAGCAGGTACATCATGTAATGATGAAGTGAAGAAGAAACCTTTTCCTTTTGCTGCAGGTGTTTTGAGAAAAGACCAGGTAAAATCTAGAGTCTTACAGAAGAATGTTTGCTTCATTAGGTTAAAAATAATTTGAAAGAAGTCCTGGTAAAGTTTCAAGTGACTGAAGGACATTTAAGACCATGTCAGTTTCACAATATCAAGCCTCAAGTCTTTAAGAACAAGTCTAAGTTAAGTCATTGGTTTTTAAATGAAAGTCTCTCAGGTCTGTGAGCACTGACTTGGGCTGTGACTAACGAATATGTAAGTAACATAAATCAAAATCACTATCTCTGTCAGTCGACTAATCAACTACTTGTTACGGCTCTAATGCTGACCCCTAAAATGACGCAGAATTTCAATATGTAATAGTAATGTTTTAATGTCCATTCATTGACTTAACTCATGTGTTTAGGGAGTCAGAGCAGTCAAACCCAAGTCTGCAGAGCACGCTTCATCAGTTAAGATTTCCTAGGTAGCTAAAGGTCAGTAAGACGCTGTTGCTTTTGGAGAAGCGCAACTGTTGAGGGAACATGGTTGGTGTTTTGTTGGTGTACTATATTTTAAATGTCATGCTCAGATAAATGCAGACACAGAAACATACACTAACGTCAGGTTGCTTTTTGTTTTCCTTGCAGTCCGATCATGGAAGCGTTTGGTAATGCAAAGACTGTTTACAACAACAACTCCAGTCGCTTTGGGAAGTTCATCCAGCTTCACTTCTCTGAGAGCGGCAACATCCAGGGAGGTTGCGTCATCGACTGTATCCTTATTTTTACACAAAATAAGCATATTTGCATCAGTTTGTATCAGTACTTTTTTTACATGTTTATGCTACATAAAGTGCAGAGACAGAGAACGTATGTGAAGACCAGTGACAACGTGTCTCAGGTTTGATTGTTGTTTCCTTGACCATCTACCTTTCAGATTTACTGGAAAAGGTAACTATGACTGGGGCTGCAGCCTGCTCGTGTCGGGTTTAAATGTATTACTACTGACTTGTTTGTCTTGCATAGTGAATCATAACGAAATGTTAATAGAGTTTTTGCTGCATTGATTTTGCTGTAGAACCGTGTGGTGCGACAGAACCCTGGAGAACGAAACTACCACATCTTCTACGCTCTGTTGGCGGGAGCTAACAAAGAGCATAAAAGTGAGAAAGGCTCTGTCAGCATCTTCAAATGTCCTTTAAAAACTGCTATTTTTTTCCCAACCGAAATCTGTGTTTCTTTGTCTTTACATGAAAATCAGATTGGAGATAAAATTAAACTGTAGGAAATGCACTTGAACTCCAGTCAACACAGATAATGTTCTAATCAAAGAAAGTGTGTTTGTATAAATCCACTATATATAAACATAAAGGACAGTTCTAAGTATCTAAATGTGTATCTCTCCCACTGTCACACTTACATTCTAAATTTCCTCTATCAGGTCTCTACTTCCTCGAGGACCCCGCTGAATCTTTCCACTACCTCAGCCAATCAGGATGTCTGAAGGACAAGAGCCTGAATGACAAAGAGCTGTTTAACAGCGTTATGGTCAGTTTTATGATCTCAAGCTGAAATCAACCCATATAGCTTTAAGTTATATTCATCATTCTGTTACATTTTTCTGTCTAAGTTAGTAAATTAGTCAGCTGCTGATATGTTGGCATTATGAATACCATGTGGATGAATGGCTAAAAATGGAAATACTACAATTTATCTTTCTCTGTCAGGGAGGTTGTTTGTCTTAAAGATCTTAATCTTAAAGATATTCTAACAATATATAAACATAGTCCCATGAAATTTAGAGAACACAAAAGCATATTAACAAATAAACCAGACTA
Organism: Toxotes lorentzi; assembly: GCA_037833715.1. Taxonomy (NCBI): domain Eukaryota; kingdom Metazoa; phylum Chordata; class Actinopteri; family Toxotidae; genus Toxotes; species Toxotes lorentzi. The sequence continues at coordinate 7,578,345 of JBBMJY010000009.1, forward strand.
GATTTTTGCTTCTAAGAGGACATACAGCATGAAGGACCTAAAAATAACTTTAACGTACAATACAACTGTTAGGACTTAAGCCCTTGTGCCTTCTGTGGAGTTCTTACGGTAAAACGTTGGGAATATCTTGCATTGAACTTTGAGTAAATTATGTTTGTCCTGATGAAATTTCAATCAGCATCAAATGTCAATGACATGGTGCACGGATGAGGAATCAGTGTCTTAATCCTCTCCCTGTGACTGAGACATTAAGGTAAAGACTGAACTTTGCCAGCAAAGAACTAAAAATGCAGTGTTTTTTAATACAAGCACTTCATCGCTCTGGCACTGCCTAATCTCTTTTCTTGTTCTTTTCTCTGCGTAGGAGGCACTGAAGGTGTTAGAGTTCACAGAGGAGGAGATCAGAGACATGTTTAAGCTGCTGTCAGGAGTCTTACAGCTGGGAAACGTCGAGTTCATGACTGCAGGAGGAGCCCAGATCACCACTAAGCAAGGTTAGGGAATGCCTCATGTAAAGCGAGTAAGAAAAGTAAAACTGAGACAGAGAAACTGCAGTAGTATCACACATCTTTGTCCATGTTTCCAGTGGTCAGTAATGCCAGTGAGCTCCTGGGCCTGGACGCTTTCCAACTGTCTGAAGTCCTGACTCAGCGATCCATTATACTCAGAGGAGAGGAGATCTGCTCCCCTCTCACTATAGAGCAGGTATATTCACACACACACACACACACACACACACACACACACACACACACACACACACACACACACACACACACACAC
>JBBMJY010000009.1:7600569-7631638 GCA_037833715.1 Toxotes lorentzi
TATATATATTAGCACAACTTAAAGATTGGAAAGAGGAGGAAACAGCTAGCCTGGCTCTGGCCAACTGTGGACTGTGGACCCCAGGTCTGCGAGGCAGTAGGAAGACAGTATGGTCCCCATTCATGGGTCGTCCCACTTCCCTTTCTGTCGCAACACTATAAAGAAAATAGGCTACTACGCTTACCATTTCCTGCACTTTATGTAACGTCAACCAGGTTATATTTTTTTAGGTGACTTTGTTTAGAATTGTAGAATATCTTACACACCTAAAACACAACAAGAAAGAAAATTTCAGGTTTTTTTTTTTCTAAAAAGTCTTGAGCTGAGAATTGTGGCCACTTTGGGTAAATTTGGTAAAATTTAGAAAAAAAAGACGATCTCTGGAATGGAATTAATGCCTCTCACACATTCTCCTCCCACTGACTTTTTTGTACAGATTTATACAGAGGAGATACAACTTGTTAATTAGAGAACTTTCTACAGTTCCTTTAAATCATGCAAAACTTCACTGGTTATTTTCTGTTTTCTAGGTCTAAATGGGCAAAACCCCTACTCCAGGTTTGCGTGAGAGTTTCAGTGAACTGACATTTTGCACAATGAACCTCCTGTTCTTCCCTGAACTCTGATGGCTCGCAGACAGCAATAGACTGCCTTGTGGTTGTGAGTGAAGACATGACCTGAAATTAATGTAAATTATAAATAAAGTGACCTTAAAAAATGAAAAATTTTATATAGACAGCCTCTAGTGTCCTTCAGCCAGTGAACAGGAATGTTATGTTCACTGTAATGATCCATAAGGCTGTAACCAAAGGCTAGAACAGACCCATGTAGCAGCAGTGTTCTTCAATACTATAGCAGCCTATCATATGAGTTTAACATGAGTTTAATTGTACAGTATGTAAAGAATCTTGTTTGGTAGCTGAATAATTCTTTCCCTTTGCTTCAGAAAGTCTTTTGCATCTGTAAATTCCCAGATAAATTTTTTGTTGCAGTTGCTGCGAAGTTTGGAGATATACTTAGAAATGATAACCTATTTTGTACTGGGTGTCATTTTTCTCATTTCTCATTTTTTTTATTAGGTTCATAAATTATGTTCATTTTATGATGTCAAAATGAAATCTTGAAATCTTCCATCCTCTGAATTAATATATCAGTCATTAAGTTGACTGCGTTGATCCTGAAGTTAAATTGAAGGCAGCCTAATTCTGCTATTACCTGGAAATCCCTTAAGGACACAAAGGCCAAACAAAAGACTTTGGACTGATAATTAATTGGCCAGTGGCACTGAACTGTTGTTGTGTTTGTTTATTGCTTGCATTGTGCTTTCATTAAAATGACAGATTTTTACCTTCATATTGTGTGTTTTGAGTCTTGGGTTTTTAAAAAGCATAGATCATCGATCAAAGATTAAAGAATAAAGACTAGGGTAGATCTGAAATGTGCCTGATTTTGGGCAAATTTTCAGATACTGACATCTGTGTGAGTTAAATATATTTTTTATTTTGCCAACTCTAGATGTTTGGGATATTTTATCTCAGAAACTAAATCTGATATGAAAAATACAAAAATTAAGGGTTGGTAAATTTGTGTCTGTTGATAGTAAACCATTTCAGTAATGTCCCATCACTCATTTTGATACAGCATTTATTACCTTCAGTTCCTCAGTTCGCGTGATCGAGTATTTTGCGCGCCCCCGCGTCCGCGCCCCCGCGATTCAGATATCACGTGGTCCACCCAGATCCAATCGTTTATTTGCAACAGCGGTCCAAAGCGCGCACCCGTCAGTGGAGGAGACGAGAGGACAGAAGGCGGCAGAAAGACAAATAAAACCCAATTAACCGATTATTCTGAAAACCGTCACACAAATTCCAGCCGAGATGTCAGAGGAAAAGCCAAAGGTAAGATATTTAGTCTCAAAGAGCTGTGGATTTGCAGTGATGGCTGAGTCGAGCTCCTGCCAAACCATTTCTCAGATGTGCAATCAAAAATGGCCTGGTTTGCACGTTTCTCTGAATCGGCGCAGTGTTTGTTTCGCAAATGAATGAGTACCCGCACCTCCATATTTACACTTAGATGCGCTTACACGCTGCGTCGTAGGTGGGAATTGCAGAGGTTTTTCTTCACTAGCAAGTGTCTCGAAGATTGTGGGCAGAAATGTCAATTACACCATGATTGTCTTTTGCGGATTTTTTTTTTTCTTTGTCGAAACGGGACCACGTTATGTCCGCAACGCAGCAAATGCCGCAACCGCTGCAGCTATAAAGGGGCGCTAAAGGAGGTGACGCACTCGTTTTAAACAAAAAACTACTGAATCCCAGTTATTTTTTGCTGGTTTTAATGTGTCAATGGTTGTTTGGCCACAGTACAACAAAACAAAACTGCTAGCAGCGTTAGCCGGCAGCTAAACTCAGCAGCGGCACTGTGAGCGGCTGGCGTGCCGACTACCTAGCCTGGAGCTAATCAAGCTAACGTTAGCATCTGTGACTGCCCGGCGAGCAACATAAGATTGTAACTTGTCTGCATTATTCTGCCTCCTGCAAGTTTGTTTTGGTTGAAATATATTCAAAACGTTGCATTATTCATCCACCACACAGAGCTGTTGCACTTCGACAAACCTTTCATTGTGAAATTACTTTTAAAGTAGCAGGCTGTTTGTAGTGTGTGCTTGTAGTCTGGTAACTTACTTGCTTGGTACACGTCTCTGTTAGCAGTGTTGTCAAATGAACTGTATCTGTGACTTCAGTGTGAACCTGTTTTTGTGACGTTTGTGGTATCCCTGTGACCACTGGTTAATCTGCAGGTGTAACTCCCGTGAAACATGTTTGTCTCTGTAGGAGGGAGTAAAGACTGAGAATGACCACATCAACCTCAAGGTTGCGGGGCAAGATGGGTCGGTGGTCCAGTTCAAAATCAAAAGACACACACCGCTCAGCAAACTAATGAAGGCGTACTGTGAACGACAGGTGAGCTGGAACCCTAAATGACACGTTTCCCCCAACACATTTCCTCCTCTCCAGCAGCATATGCTTATTGTAGATTTGTGGTAATGCCCCTTCCAGCCTTTCCATTAGCTGCAAACTTCACTTTGCTATTCCTGTGCTCAAAGTTCTTTGAATATGGTCTTCATCTCTGTCGTCTCGCTCCTGCAGGGTCTCTCAATAAGGCAGATCAGATTCAGGTTTGATGGCCAGCCTATCAATGAGACGGATACGCCTGCACAGGTAAGATGTTATATTCTATTCACCATTATATTATTTTTAAACCTCACTGAAATGATCAGTTTACATTTTTACTGCTTACATAGAGTCCTCTAATTAAATATTATATCAATACATCTAATATTTTAATCCCTGCATCATTTTACCTGCTCAGTTATTATTTATGTCCACTAACTGGAACCTCTGTTCCTCTGTTCTTCTCAGCTGGAGATGGAAGATGAAGACACCATAGATGTTTTCCAGCAGCAGACGGGCGGGCACTGCTAAGTCCTCCCCACCTCATTGACGGCCACCCTCAGACCATGCCCTCAGCCACCTTCACTGTCCCTCCCCTCCTCATTGCTCCTCATAAACCTATTATTATTATTATTATTATTATTTCTTCAGTTTAAAGATGTCTGTCATGGTTTTTTGTCAGGTGTGGGGTGGGGGGGGCTCCTCAGCTGTTTATGTACTGTCTCAGCCAGGACTGAACTTTTGTGCGTGTACAGTCTCTGCTGGCCAATCGGGGCAACGTTTTCCTTCTGGCCCTGCAGGCTGTGATTGGACCAACTCCGCACCACAGCTGCTCCTGGTTTGTCAGTGCTTCATTCACTTTCCGGTGAAAGCTTAGTATCCAGTAGTTTGTAACGGTTTTCATGCAGGGGGGTCGAATGTGGGGCTCTGCAGGTTTTTGTCCAGGGGTCACAGTCAGTGGGCATGAAAATATTTTTGAAGTGGAAGCACTATCTGAACTTAATACACACCCGCCTTCCATTTCACTTCGCTCTCTTGTGTGTTTTTTGTCTCAACAGTGACTCCTGCTCTTTGGTCAAAAATGTATTTTAATTCTCTCCCCCTTTTAGGTGCTTTTGCTAAAGAGTTCTGCAATGTTTTTGTATTTTTTTTTTTTTTGGTTTTGTTTTTGTACAGAAGTGTCAGAGTGGATGTTAGATAAATGTTGTGGGGCTTGGACCAATACTCCAAAGACCGAACTTCTGTTTCATATTTGCTTAAATGGATTAAATGGATCACTCTAAAAGCAAACTGCAAGGTCAAAACTGTCAGATTTTAAGGGTTTTGTTTTTCTTCATTAATGTTATTTACTTCTTCTTTGACTGCTACTAATTGAGAAAGATTGCGGGTATCTGCGGTACAGACTAATAGTCAGTCATCTAAACAAATACCTGTTCAGGGGCAAGAAATTTAATTTGCACCACTGAGGTGCATCCTTAGTCGGAATTGGTTGGGGTCTGGCTGTGTAAGGATGATCTCTTGATGTGGAATACATAACTTTTTGTTTTCTTTCCTTGTTTTCCGAAATAGCAGGCCAGTGACCAGTCCCTATGGTATTCTTACAAGCTGCTCTGCTTGGGGGTTTTCAGGGTGGGCTGTGGGTGGGAGTGACTGGGAGATTGTTCCTCAGTTCTGTTCTGGGGTCATCTGTCTCATCTCTGTATTGTCCTTGCGAATGTAGGCTGATGGAACAACTGATACTACATGTTCTTTGAAGAGGAGAAACCTCCAGTTTGAGCAAGGATATCCAACAAAAGTCAGTATGTATTTTGTCATGCATTTTGAAGACACTTTTCTCTGCTTTGTGAACTGTTGAGATAACCTCTGGTGTGCACAAGGCAGAAGTTGCGGTTCATTTATCTTAAACACCTTTAACTGCAGTTTGGAAAACGGTGAAGATGTCTCAAGTGGTGATGAATGTCTCCCAATATTTTGCAGTTAGGAGAAGGATGCATGCTGTTTGTTGCATATCAGGAGGGCAGGGAGGTCAACCAATGGAGTTTGGGAGATAAATGTTCTGTACCCACAGGGCCCCGTTCTTTGTACATGGATAACTAAGTTGGCTTGATTTGATTGTTGATGGTCTGACATGAGCTTGGATTTTTCATTTCAGTCAGGATTAAAGTGACAGTGAGTTCTTGAGCCTGTGTGGTCTTCTTCAGAGTGGAGTTGGATTTTTTTTTAACCTATTTTAATTTATTTCCAGATAAGGCTGCACCTTTCTTTAGAGGCACCAACCTATCAGTGTTGCTACAGCTGAAGAGATTTTAAGTAGTCAACCATACTAAAAAGTACAATAAAACAAAACCACTGCATTTAGGAAAAAAAATCAAAATGTTGTTTGGTGCACCAGTATGAACCTGTGCATTTTAAGTCTGGTATATTGTGAACCATTGTTATGTAGACATTTGCAATATAGATTAAACTCTTGTTTTGAAGTAACAGTATTTGAGGAGTTGTAACTGGCCTTTTGAATTTTGCGTTTTAGCCTCCCTTAACGTTTCAGATATGCCCCCATATTCTTAAATGTAGTTTGTTGTAGTTCAGCCACACTAGAAAGATGCTGTAATTTTTAAAAAGTAATTAAACAGTAGTCTACATCATGTTTTACAGCTGTATTTTTGTATGTATTCTATATAGTAAAAACATTAGTCAGTGCTAGTAATCAAAAACTTTTTTTGAATGAATATATGAAAGGTTTCACTCTACTGCTGTCTGCTGTTTGAAGTATTCACTGCTGTCCCCTCATTTGTCAAATCGCTAAATCTGTGGGTGATTACTCTCGTAGACATGCCCGCTGCACAAGCCAGTCACAAGTAATGACCATGGTTTCAGCTTTCCTCTCTCACAAAATTAAGAGCACAGTTATCAGGACAACCAAATCAGCCTTCCACTTGCGTCTGAAGAACCAAGTTAGCTGGACAGAGATCTTTTGAGCTGGCTAACATGAGCTAAACTTTGTAATGTACAAAGAACGGGGCCCATGTCTTGTCATGTTATTTGTTTCTCTACTGATTTGTACATTATTTGTGGTCTTTTACTACTGTATACAATAAATATAGTTTGGTACTCAGATTTGCAGTCACAAGCCTCATGTTTTTGTATTTGTGTATTTAAAGGTGGGTTAAGTACTTGTTTGCTTTACAATTATCACTGTAGGGAATATTTAGGATGCAGAGGGAGATTTAAAAAAAAAAAAAAGAAGTAATGAAGTTAAGTTGGTGTGTGGCTCATTATGAAGGTGTCAATTCTCACTGGGGCCCTGCCTTCTAAAAATGTGTGCAGTACTATGGATAGAAACATAAGATGTAGCATAAATAGTATGAAGGCAGCTAGGTGGCGCCACTGAACCACGATAACATCAGGTCTCTGGTGGTTTGATTTCATTAAAAAAACGGCTCATTACACTTGTATTAATACTGGCACCCCAAAACCAAACAATAATATCCAACATAAAACAGACATGTAGAAACACACAAACTAAATAAACTGTAAAAAGCACATGAGGAGTTATGCATAAAATTGAACAGTGATGAACCAAAACAATAGCTCGTTTCTATAGTATTCCTGAAACTCAAATGCACTTTTGACTTAATCTAAAGAGACATGATCAATAAATTGCATGAAGCAAGTTAAGATAAAAGATATGTTGATCTATCAAGCCAAGTCTGATAGTTATTTTTAGCAGTGCATAAACTTCTAGGGTGTTATGTGTCACCTGAGGCCTGATGTAGAACCTTAGATCTGATCTGATAAATTGACTGAATAGTTGCATTGAGTACAACTGTAACGGTGATAAGATTAATAGTGACTGATGAATCAAACCAGGAATAAGGAAAATCACGTGAGTGATTTTCCTTGATGAGTGAACAATCTACATCAACATTTCTGCATCTAAACAGGTTAATCTGAAACCACTACCTGCCATGCCTGGAAAGAAAAAAGATTAATGACTGGTTAGAGGAAACGAAGGGCATGGCAGAGTTGGTATCTTGTATCCTGATCTAGGTGCAGTCTATGATCTTAATGTGGGCGAGAAGCAGAGAGACAGTGCATTTGCCTTGTAAATATCTGGGTCGGTGGATGAGAGGATTCTGAGGGATCTGACACAAGCTGAGATGCCGCTGCCTCTCACAGTTTGATTATTTAACTAACAAACCAAGGTCATATATACTTTTGAAAATTCTTCTGTGAAGTTCTTAGGACTATGAAATCGTTGAGTGATCACAGACAATTAAAACTCTGAGAGCTATAGAGACTGCTTGAAAAGTTATTTAGTCTATTTCCCTTTGGTTGACTTACTCCAAGCAGGTTAAAATAAAATGCAAATGCTATTATTTGCAAATACTATTTGACCAAGGCTCTCTCAGTACTTTGTACATCGCAGTGTTTGTATAATTTGATACCATTATAATTTACCACTTGATTTTACTGTCCAGAGACTTCATTGCGTTTACAACAGGTAATATTTGCAAATCTTTTAGGAAAACAACCAGGTTTGAGACTTTAATATCACAGCTGAGTTCATGCTCATATCTCAGTTTCTTAGGTAATAAACTATGGGATAACCGCTAATATGATAATAGCTGAGCTCATATCCATCTATACATTAGTGGACCAAAGGTCACAGATGTTCTGTCTTTTAATTAAAAAAAAACAAAGAGAAAGAAATGTTGTCTGCTAAGGCCTTCTTTCATGTGTTGCATGTCTGGAGGACATGCAACACATGACAGACCTTTTTTTGATACTGTTACATTAAAATATTCTGTCTGTCTGCTTGTCTTTCAGTCTGTTTGTCTGTCATAAGTGAGCATGTACACACACACACACTGGAGCAGCTCACCCCCTCCGGCAGGTCTGAGTCGTCAGAGGCAGTTGTGGGAGGATGAGTGACGGGCTGTTTAGTGATTTGCATGGCTCCAGTGTTTAAAAGGAGCTGCAGGTGCAGGATTCTCCACACAGATGAATGGATTTCTCTCTGAGCACAGATCCTCTGCTTCTACTACTTTAGTACACGTGAGCCTTAGGCAGCCAGTCTAGCTTTGATTATGTATGGCAGAATTTGTTGACTAGATGTTTTACTTTGGGGCTGGAAAATCTGAAAATGCCCATTTGGATCAATATGCAGAATACACAATCATCTGATGTGTATTGTCACTTAAGATAGAGACAAAGGGAGCAAAACATTGTGAAATACCTTCAGTATGGAGACGTTCGTACCAGCTGGCAACTAAACCAAACAGGCTTTTTGTAATGTCATCGCTGATATTTGTGCAGCTCCTTCTCCTGGGGTTAAGGGTCATCGACACCTCCGCAGACACATTGAGACACTGTACAGGTATTCACTTTATTCTATTTTATCTCTCCGAACCTCAGCATTACTTCCTCAGTTCAACACAAGTGATGTTCAGTTAATGATTATTCAGTAAAGGGTTTATGGTTTCATCGAAAAACCTGGGAAACCCCTCCAGCTAAAATTCTTTTGGATAATTCCAACTGTCTGCATCTGGTTACAGTACATAGGGAGCGCTTGTGTGTGCAGTATTGCGTGCAATATTAACTTAAATTAACATCCAAAAACATGTACAGACATTAGATGTGGTTAGGATTCCACAACAGTTCTACACACATCAGAATATTGCAACAAACAGGGTGCATGTTTATATGATGTCTCATCAGTTCGGGAGCTGTTCTCCTCAATTATTCTCGCTTTCTTAATAACAACCACTCCTGAAACCTCCTATAGCTTCACTACCACCCAGGGCTATTTCTCACACACCAGGGTGGCCAAGGACTCAGACAAGCTATGCCATTAATTGATTTATTAGTTTATAGTAGTTGTTCTCGCCTTTTTAACTTGGGTCCCCTTATAACAAAGCTATGGCATGTCTTTTTGTGACCTCTTGGTTTTAATATGTTATATATTAACCTATGAGGAGTGGTGGAAGAAGTGAAAAGTATTTAATACTACACTGTGCTCCATCATAAATCCCATGTTGAAAATGTTACTCAAGTACAAATATGTAAGTGTTACCAGGAAAATGCACTTTAGTTTGTTTTTTTTTTGTATTAAAAGTAAAATGCAATGCAAAAAAAAGGTTGAAAGCAAACCTTCACAATGCTTGATAGTCCAAACTTCTCCAAAATTATTTAAAATTTATTGATGCATTGAAATTATAAAGAAAAGCAGCAAATTGTCACATTTTAAAAGCTGGAACCATGAATTGTTTCATATTCTTTATGAAAAAGGATCAAAGTAGCTAAAAGCAGTACAAAGTACAATATTTCCCTCTGAAATATAGTTGAGTAAAAGTGTGAAGTAAGATAAAAAGAAAATATGCTAGCATTTTCTTTTCATTGTGCACTAAATGAGCACTTAAGTTACAATCCACCACTGTTGATGACTGATTCTTCCATCTGCACTTGTTTACGTTTAGAAACCTTGATGAATAAAACTACCTAGCTTTTAACAAGAAAATAGCACCAACTGTAGAAAATTCTAAAAAAATAAATAAACATAATTTGGTGTAGCAGATAATCTTCTTCTGCTATCCTATTAATCATATCAGGACCCTCAGGTTTATTTTGCAACCTCTTTAGGGGGTCCCCAAACCTCAGGTTAGGAACCGCTGGTCTTAAGCATAGCAGTTTCCACATAAATTGGTTTAAGCAGTTAAACAGTCTCCCTGACCTATTTTGTTTCCTTCTTGTCTGCAGATTTGCTCCCTCTAGATCTTCTGTCTTTTGTCCTCGAGAGGGACACCTCCAAACTCGTGCCAGGGGTGCACATGAAGCAGGCTGGAGGGGTGAGGGGTGTACATTTCTCCAGCCCTCATACCTCCATGAGCTTTCCCTCCTCCCAGCTGCTGGTGAACTGTGACCTCTTCCCGAAAGAATTCTCCATTGTTGTGACTCTAAAAGTCTCTCACATTGCACCAAAGGTTAGGGTTAGGGTTGCTACAAAAAAAAAACCCAAAAAACGGAATGATCAATTGATTCTTAAAATGGTTTCCAATTAACATTCCATCTATTGACTAATCATTGCAGCTCTAAGTACAAGTAACTTAAAATTGTACTTTGAGTAGATGTATTTTGTTACTTCCCACCCCTGACAAAAACAGTGGGCCTGAATTTTTTTCCTGCTTGTCTTACAGAGAAATGAATATATCTTTTCCCTAATGGAGCCAAAAACACCAGAGAAAAGAGCAGTGAAGGGGAAGGACAATGATGAGAGGGGAATCAGTGGAGAAGAACTACAAGAAGAGGAGAAGAAGCAGAAACATGACAAAAGTAATGAGGAACGTGGACGGATCACCCTGGGAATGACAATTTCGAGAAAATGTCTGCACTTCCTTTTCAAGGGTCACGGAGGGGTCGTAGAGGACTGGGTGTTTCGAGGAACCCGACTGGCTGATAACCAGTGGCACTCTCTGGTTTTAACCATTGGGCCTCAACATGTGAGGCTCACAGTGGACTGCAACTCACCGCTGGAGATGTAAGTTCATCGTTTTGTGTTCCTCCGTGAGTGCTTCTGTCTGTTTTCTGTTGACTAGGTGGGTATACTGTCTGCCTCCCGCCATCCTCTCTTCCTGTTCTCTCTGAATCCCCTTGAGGGATTGTAGATCCTTCACCACAATACAATGGTGCTGCTCCAAATCTGCTCACACCCTGCAGCCATATCTTAGTGTCCTGACAGTATGTGATAAATGGTTTGTAGTGGAAACCCCCTCTGGCAAACAGAAGGGAGGAATATCAGCACCCCTACAGTACTTCTATGATATAATTCATGTCTCACATTTTCATGTCTCATTCCAAAATATGTATGGAGGTGACTACTTTAATTACACAGACCTTATGTTCATTTACAGAAGAAAAACAACTTACTTCAGCTATTAAAAATAATTATATCTTTTTATGGCAAACAGCACTCCCTCCAGGCCTTTCCCCTCAGACCTCAACATTCAGGGATCCAGATTCCACATTGGCAGTCGGGGGAGGTGGAAAGGCTTGTTTTCAGTAAGACTTACATTTCCTCATTGTTAACTTTAATGAGATTCATAAGAAATAGACTGTCAAGTCATTGTAAACTACATGACTAATAAATTTTTGCTAAAATAGCCAAATCCTTACCTTCATATCTACTGCCCATGAACAGGGCCTGCTACGTCAGCTGGTTTTGGTGCCAGGTTCGGATGCCACCCATCAGATCTGCCCCTCTTCCGACCCCCAACTAGCCGCTCTGTCAGTACCACCACTTCTCTTAGACCTGCCTGTCATGGGGAGGGTGGGTGACAGCCATCTGACTTCCTATGGTAACCTGCATTTTACATGGCATTTGATACAGTATGATGCCATACATGGTCCATATACCTATCTCTCTTCTTTCCTGCCTCTTTAATTGTCTGCTTGCCTTTGTGTTTTGATAATGTACTGTCAGACATGGAGGAGCGAGTGTCAGTAGGTTTGGAGCGTTCATGCTCAGAGCTACTACAAGGCCAGCTGTGGTTCAATCCGCTCAGGAAAGGCCTCTACCTCTGTGATGGTGCTGTGTGGATCCCTGTGCTAGAGGGTGAGGATTGTACATCAACCCTCATGAGCAATTGTCTTCTCAGCTAAGGTTGAAAATTGATAAAATTCTCTCCTCTCTGTCAACTCAGATCATAAAAGGCTGGACTATGTGTTGGAACATCAGGTCTTGATTACCAGCTCAGAGACGCATGATGTAGAGGTATTCACCCACTTGTTTAAAAATGAATATTTATGTATATTTGTATATCTACTATTGCTAGAATCCACGATGTACTTATAGTTAAGGAAACCAAAGGCACAAGAGTAGAAAAATTTCTTTTAGGGAGTCTAGTGTTTTTCAAGGGTTTCCAAACAGGGGTGTCAGGGACCCTACAAGGGGTCACGAGATAGAACTATTGTTAATTACATGCAGGTAGAGAGGTGTCCATTCCTGAAATTCACATGAGCCGTCTTAGTTGGGTGTGACTGACTCTTCTCTCTTGCAGTCCTACTTCTGGTTGATCTGATTTGTGCATAAAATCTTGTGTGAATTCTTAATTTTCACCATCCTGTGAAAATTCTTCATTCTTCTATACAATTTGGCTGTCTACTAAGTTTAAGATTTCAATTTCCGTTGTTTTTTCTAAATAAATAAATAAAATTTAAAAATGCAATCATCAGGTTTTCAAGGTACCTGGCATGGGTCTCATGGCTGCTATGGCTCACCGCTCCAAAGCCTCTGGCTCTGCTGTGTATCTATGGGTCCACTCAGGATTCAAGCTCTACCAGAATATCACAACCAATGAAGCCCTGGTTTGGAGACACTTCAACATGGGAAATAAAGTATGACACAAAAAGAATTTAAAAGTATTGGAGAGATCGTACTTTAGTCTCAATATAAGTGTCAAACCCATTTTCTCTCTTATTTGATGTAGGTATTTCTCGTGGTGTCTAACTCTGGCGGGGGGCCACACAATCATTTCAACAAAGAGTCAGACTTTTCTGTGATTTACAAGTGGAGCAAGAAAAGAAAACAATTTGTGCAGTTCCAGTCTCTGCAGACCTACTGTGCCCGAGACTGGGAGGCCTTTAACATCAATCGCCAAACCTATCTCGCTGTGGCCAATCACAGACGAGGTAAAAATGAAATATTCATCAAATGACTAACTTCGAACTTCCAGAAATCCTGCATTCAATCTGAATAAAATATTAAAATTCTCCTTCTGGTTTGTCTTTCAGGTAATAATAATCACACTATAGACAGTGTGATATACAAGTGGAACAGGTTAACAAAGTCTTTTGAGGTTCACCAGATGCTGCCGACCTCAGGGGCCTACGACTGGGAGTTCTTCACTGTCGGTCCATACCATTTCCTGGTGGTCGCAAATGCTTTCGATGGAATAACCACTTCTGTTGACTCTGTCATCTATGTTTGGGTCAATGGAAGCTTCCAGGTGTTCCAGACAATTAAGGTGAACATAATCGGCCTTGTACACAAAAGAGAGATTTAATAAAGATTAGTTCCTTGATTCTAAAGAAACAGCTGCTCGGTAACACAGCACTACACAGGCTAAATTTGGAAGTTGTCAGAACGTGGGTGGAAATTAGGCTTAACAGCACTTTAATGTAGCATTTTATAGCATGATTTCCATGCCATTCATTTTCTCACCGGCTGGGCTTTGATTTCCTCTGATGAGATCTGTATCTTTGAGATGAGTATGAAAAACCATCTATCTTGTCTGTACACATAGAAGGAAGAGAATACAAACAGTGAGAGATAAAGGGGTAATGAAAAAGAGATGGGGGAGCAAGGAACGGGCGTGTCCAAGCATTTAAGACCGGGCAAAAAATAGAGCATGTGGTTTGCCATGATTTGCTTCAGCGATAGCAATGCTTTGACATGTAGCTGATAGTGAATCATATATTTGAATCTACCCACATTTGAGGAGAGGGCGTTGACACATTGATAGTCACATGAGAAACCATAAGGAGATGTGTGATTTAGGGGAACTCCACAGCTGGATATATGGGTTCACAAGATCACCCTGAGGCAAGTGGAAATTAATCACCTGAAATCATCAAATGAGAGAGAAACCAAAATTTGACACTTTCTAAAGCCACACTAGCTGCTGCACAGGTATAATGTCAGTCTGTCAAACTGTCAGTTGATTGGACCACCACTGTGGTCCAAACTGAAATACCTCAAAAACTGTAGAATGGATTACGATGAAATTTAATGCAGACATGCATGGTCCCTAGAGGTTGAATCCCACTGATTTTTTGCTGTAATTTTCCTTCTAGTACCACCATGATGTTGTCATTTGTGGTTTTGAATGAAATGTCTCGGGTATCATATGAACTGATATTGATTTGGTACAGACATTCATATTCTCCTCAAGATGAATTGTAATAACTTTGGTGATTCCCAGTCTTTACCTCTAGTGACACCATCAGGCCCAAATTTGAATTGGTCAAATATTTTATGGCAAACTATAACATTAATGACATTCCCGGGAATGCCGCTGGCATGGCAATAGACTCAAGCTGTTGTTTTACTACTCTCATGTCTCCGTTCATGTTTTAACACTGTTCAGAATTCCACCACATCAACAGTAATGTTTTCATTCTTCCTGTCAATCTAGACGTTCTGCGCCACAGACTGGGAAATGTTCCAGATTGGCAGCAGAGTTTTCTTGGTTGTTGCCAATGGACACAGACTCCATGGTAACGGACCAAGTCGATATGCCATCAACTCCACTATCTATGAACTGGACATGAATGGGCAGCTATTTGTCCGCTTCCAGGATATAATCACCTACAGGTACACATCTGCAAGCATCACACACATGTACACATAGGTAGACTGTAGGAAAACGTCCTGCGTAATAATGTATTTGCTGTCATTTCAGCCTCTTGTAATCACCACATACCTTTCTGTCTCTACAGTGCAGTGGACTGGGAGTTCTTCAGCCTCGGGGAAGAACATTTTCTGGTTGTCGCTAATTCCTTCAACGGAGAATCCTACTCTCTCAACAGCATTCTCTACAGGTAGTCAACTTGTCAACAACACCCCTCCCAGTGTGAAATAATTCACCCACACTGACTGCCCTCAGAACTTAGTGCTGAAATGGTCTTCGGTACATACACCTACACAGTTGTAATGTAGATTAATTTTCTTCCCGTGAGGCAGACAAGTGCCAGCATACCACCACTTTTGACACATGAAGATTCACTAGGAACAAGGAAATGTCCCACAGCTGATTTTTGATGTAGAGCTATTGTTAAACAGATGCAAATACTCCTTTGATTTGATCCCTCTTCTCTGTTTGTTTTTAGATGGCAGGGATATGAAGGCTTTGTTCCTGTTCATTGGCTCCCAACCATTGGGTGCAGTGACTGGGAGTTTTTCAGCTCTAAAGGAGAATCATATCTGATCTACTCCAGTGCCAAAGCACCTCTCTCCAAAGTCTTCAAGCTGAAAACCTATTAGGCAAAAAGAGAGCGTGCACATGGCTTTGTGGGCTGTGTTTGTGTGCATTCATGTGTGTGTGTGTATGTGTGTAGATACATACCCTTCTTTGTAAGGGTGTACATAGTCTTTTTGTTCCTGTGTTCCTATGTGAGAAAATGCTTTCAGTCATGTTTAAAATGTGTGTGTCTGTCCACAATTTCAGGGCCAACCTTGATTACATACAGTCAGGGCTATTGCAACCAGACCATGTCCCCAGTGTTGCTGTGGGGGTTGTCTTGCAGGTTTCAACAACCTGAGGAGGACTTCAACAGTTACACAGAAATCGAATGGTGGGGTTTAAAGAGTGATTATGATATTCCTTGGAGTAAAGATCTTTAAATTTTATACTTTAGGAAGAACAAATTAAAGTAAATTGAGTCATGATAAAAAATATTTAGTGTTGTTATATCCTTAAAGTGTGGAGAGGGTTTCTAAACTGCAATTAGACATGATGTAAGGAAAGGAAATTTACAGAAAATATAATTTAACAGTTAAACAAATTCATAAAATGAGAAAAAAGTGTAAAATAATTAGAAAATTCCAAACTTTTTTAAGGTGGCTACTGTGGCTAAACTGTGGGGTTTTGGCTGGGGGACTCTGGTGTAAGGACCAACCATACATTTAGTTACCTTGCAATCAGCCATCAGCGCTAGGTTAGCAACATTTTTAAAACAAGTAAGGTGTGCAGAAAATTTCTATGAGGATATGTCAGTTTGTGTGCATTTTCTCAACTCAAGGCAGCCTCTGTAGGATTCCTATCTTTCTGTAAAAGCATTTTATGTTGAAATGGTATTTAACATTTTGTGTATCAACTGGAATGTGTTCTCTCAAAGAACATGAGACATGGGATTTTTTTTTTTGCCTCTGACTGCATGAATTATATATGTGTGTAAAAGTGAAAGTAAATTATTGAAATTACAATAAACCACTTAATATAGTTAGGCTTATATGCAAGACAAGAGTTGTTTTTACATTGGCTAACCTTCAGCTATGTTAAGTTAGAGCATGTAGGGTGAAAAAAGGTGGCAAACATACCCTGCAGGATCAAAACTACACAAGTTTTCATTCCAAGTCATTTCATGGCTTATCAGATAACTGGGGAGGCCTTTGATTGGTATGCATTCCTGCACAGATGGCCCTGGGCACACAGCCATCCTCAGTAAAAACTACAAGCCCCACGATCTCTTTAAAAACTCCATGAGTAGAATTGTGGGACATGTAGTTTTTATGAGCTACAATTCTGGTCGCTGTAGTTACTGGTAACATTTTTGGCTGTATCATAAAGCGACTGTAAATTATAGAATTGACAAAAACTAGACGGAAAATGTTTATATACATTAGCCAGGCAATATGTAGAGAAAATACCGTCAGTTATATTCATTTTGAGCGCGCTCGTTAGCCAAGTGTGATACTACAAGTACCACAATGCACCATTTCATTCTCTGCCAGGAAGAAACATGGCTGCTTACTGTTCACCGACGATATTTTTATTTACGTTTCGTTTGTTATCTGTTCTAAGACAGGTAGAAGAAGAAACAGCCCGAGTCCGTAGCTGTTTTGAGTAACAGTTCCTATAAATCGGTCCTTTGAGTTTCGATACGAGGACGTCATTTTTTTTCAGTCGAGACGCGAACTGTAAACGTTACCGATAGCCGGATTTTTTTTTTTTACATTTTCGCTGCGCTGTCAAGCTGCTCATTGGTGTCCTGCGATTGATTTGCCTTTTGTTAGCGTGTTAAGCTAGGTGAACAACATAACTGCGAGTCCAACGCTTATACATCCGGTAATAGTCGCTATGTTCAGCCCTGTGAAGTCCTCTTATTTCAGAGTCAGCCCAGCCATTGTCAACAGAGAACTCGGCAAGACCAAGATGAGATAGCAAGAGGGCACATCGGAGTGCTAACACGCGGTTTACTACGAGGCTGAGTCCCAGCCTATCTGAGAGAAAACTGAGTAAAAAATTAAAAAAAAAAATCTCAAATCTCACGCGGCATGTTTGGTAATCTTTTCGAGGAAGAGGAGGAGGAAGGCTTCTCTTCCACTTCCTCCAAAGGGAGAGATGCAAAGGGGGGAGACGAGCCACCTCCAGCCAGAGGAAGAAGCAATTTGTGCGGCATCAAGAACCAGGGAGGGACGTGCTACCTGAACTCTCTGCTCCAGACCCTGCTGTTCACCCCAGAGTTCAGAGGTAAGGACAGGTGACCTTTCCTCTGGGATGAAGAGACCGGGGTCTACCTGTACAAGAGCTAATCAGGGTGCAGTTAACTATTTATTCTACTGATTTATTGGTGTATATCTTTGCAGAGGAGCTGTTCAGTTTGGGTCCAGAAGAATTAGGATGTCTAGAAGACAAAGACAAACCAGAGGCCAAAGTAAGAATTGCAAGGTACCTGTAGATGTAACCACAGATGTGATGATGGTGTGATTGTGTGAAGTTTAGTAAGGCTTCTCCTTATTCCCCTCAGGTCAGAGTGATCCCACTGGAGCTCCAGAGGTTGTTTGCCCGTCTGTTGTTGGTGGACCAGCAGAGCGCCTCCACTTCCGACCTCACTGACAGCTTTGGCTGGAACAGCAGCGAGGTTTGTTCCTGTTATCTTTGTCAGTGAGATGGAGATGGAGAAAGAGAGGCTCAGGTTCCACATCTCATCTCACTGATTCATTTACCTCTCAGTCCTATCAGGAAATACATGCTGAAATTCACAGGACTGGATTTCGGACTTACTAAATAGCAATCAAGCCAACAATCGTGCAAAAATAAATAAGAGGGATAACAATACAAGACAAATAAAAAAAATTGTGAGGAAGAAACTGCCTTTCCCAGATCAAGGCTCTACGTTCAGGGATGGGATTAAATCTTGAACCATCAAAATGGAAAGTGTAACTTAATCCCCACCCGGGGGAGGTGAGAGTGACTCTGCACATTATGGATGAAAATGTTGTAAGGTTGCTGTGTGTTAGTGATATGTTCAAAGC
Organism: Toxotes lorentzi; assembly: GCA_037833715.1. Taxonomy (NCBI): domain Eukaryota; kingdom Metazoa; phylum Chordata; class Actinopteri; family Toxotidae; genus Toxotes; species Toxotes lorentzi. Next base: position 7,618,555 of record JBBMJY010000009.1, read on the forward strand.
AAAGAGACATGCTGTGTCCTGTATGCTTTATTACAAACCAATTTTACAAAGGCTTTAAAGGATTTTTTTCCACAGTAACTACGAATACAATATACTATGAAAAGTGTTATATAGTGTGTACTGTATACTATTAGTACATAATATGGAATTAGGACACAGCAAATGTCTTTCTGTCCCTAATTTGACCCTTTTTTTCTGTTGTCCTACTCTTTCAGGGCACAAATCAGCATGATGTGCAGGAGCTGAACAGAATTCTGTTCAGTGCTTTGGAGCACTCTCTTGTGGGCACCACTGGTAGTACATTTATTCACCGGCTCTACCATGGGACCATTGTCAACAGCATTGTCTGCAAGGAGTGTGGAAATGTCAGCCAGAGACAGGTGTGTCCATATATGCCAAGTCCTTTTTATGAAGTTATATTTTGTCCATTAGAAAGTGCTGGAAATTTGTTTTTTTGTTTGTCTTTGGCCAAGTAGGATTTTAAAAAAATTGATGCCTAACGCCACAGGAGATATTGTAGTAGAATAAATTTCACCTCAAAATTCTAGGACAGATTTCTAATTAGCCCAGTTCTGTTGTAAATGTTCTTGACTTCTGTAGGAGGACTTCCTGGACCTGACAGTGTGTGTTTGTGGCGTGTCTAGCCTGGAGGAGGCTTTGTGGAACATGTTTGTGGAGGAGGAGTTGTTTGAGGGCAATAACCTGTACCGCTGTGCACAGTGTGACAGGCTGGTCACTGCTGCCAAGGTCAGTGCCGGCTTTCATACTGTGTTAACACAATGACAAAGGTTATAATACAACTGAGAGATATTAAAAATTTTCTTTTTCCACTTTCCCCCATTGAATAAGCCTTATAGTAATGTTGATCAAATAAGATGTTAAAAAATAGTCATGCAAAGAACTATTTCATATCAGTTTTTTTCTTGCCAACATCAGAAATATAACATCAGATATATTTTTTACTGGTTCTCGGTTTCCTTTCTTTACTCATTCAGTCTGCAAAGCTGAAGAAGCTTCCTCCATTCATGACCATGTCTTTGCTGAGATTCAGCTTTGACTTTGCCAAATGTGAGCGGTACAAGGAGACAGGACGCTATAGCTTCCCCCTCACCATCAACCTACGGCCATTTTGTGAACAGGTACCTGTGTTCCATTTTCTTGGTTTTCAGGCTTAGGTTTAACCTCATCTTGACTTTGTCACGCCACGATGTCTTGAAAAGTTAACTATTAACTCTATGTTTCTGCCTTACAGTCTGATGGAGAGGACTCTGATTACTCCTATGACCTGTTCTCCGTGATTATCCATAAGGGCGGCTGTTATGGTGGACATTACCATGTTTATATCAGGGACATAGACCAGCTCGGCCAATGGGAGCCCCCGGTGAGAAAAATGAAAGCAAACAATATGAGAATTGTGGAATATGTTTTGTCAACAGTGACCAATGATTAATTGCTCGTTCCCCATAAAATTACTAATAAAAACAGCTGAGTGCTGATGATTCTATTGGCAGAGTTTTCTGTGTGCATTGCTTTCAGCAACGTGAGAAAAATGTTAACAAAATCTGCAAGCTTTTGAATGTGTGCATTAAGAATGGCAGCGTCTCTGTGTGTCGTTGTCAGGAGGAGGACTGTAAACCTAAAACTCAGAGGAAAGTCAAGGAGGAGGTCAGGAAGGAAGTGTGTGAGCCAAAACTACAGGAGGATGACCCTTTGTCTGTCCTAACTACTATAATTGTCCAGGTACCACAACAACAATTGTAAGACCTTCTCATACATGTTTTCTTATTTATGAAGTCGGGGGAAAAGAAATTAATTAGGTGCTGTTCGTTTTCTGTCTACTAGGAGCCATCAAAGAGTGTCCTGATGGACCAGCTGGGCCAGAAACTCATGGATAAGATTGGTTCATCCTGGAACAAAAAGTTCAGAAAACACTATGGTCCCATAGGAAAGGTATTTTTGGATTCTTTGTTAATGATCAGTGGTGTATCTTTGGGCTTATATCAGTTTGTTTCTTCCACATTTTTTTCATTCCGTCTGCATATTAACTATTTTCTTTACTTTTTCTCTTCCGTTATAGTTCCTTCAGTCCCACAGCGATGTGTTCATGTTGGTGTCCAGTGGTACCAGAGTGGCACTGAAAGCAAACCTGCCGAGCCCAGTGTCTGAGCCCACTGGCCCACCAGAGCAGACCATTAACTCTGATCCTTCAACACCTTCAGACCCAAGAGCTGCTGAACAACAGCAAGGACCAGACCAGAAGCCAGAACCTGAACCGGAGGTATAAGAGCAAGTTCCACTTCAGCAGAAGTTTACAATTACATTCATCCAGTGTGAAGCCTTTTTGATAGATGTTTTTTTTTTTCATCCAAGTTCCTCGTGGATGTCTTGTGATTACTTTGTTGGATGTTTCTCACGGTGTATCTTCCTGTCTGTCAGCAGGGTAGCCACTGGTTTGATCTTAATGACTCCACGGTGACCTCCATCAGGGAGTCTGACATAGAGAAGCAGTTCCAGGGCAAAGAGAGCGCATACATGCTGTTCTACAGAAAAACACAGCTGCACAGGCCCAGTGAAGGTAATGGACCCCATGTTTTTCATTTGTAATGGAAAGATTATATCTTCCCAGTTAGGGTAAGTGGGTTCATACTGAAAGAAGGTTCCATTAATCATTGATTTCATTCTGATAGCTCATTAACAGATTTGGAATTTATCAAGTAAATGGAAGATTAAGAGAGAAGATGAGATGACTAACACTTATATATACACAATGCGTGTTTTTTTTTTTACATTTTCAGCTCTGAACAACCCACAATATAAAGTTCCCTCTCATCTCGTCCAGATGGCTCAGGAGGAGAACATCAAAATGCAACAGATGCGGTACAGAAACAAACACACACGTTGAACTATCACCACATTACATCATTACACTTCAGTCGATTCACAGTTTTGTGGTATCTAAAACTGCTAAATCAGTGAATATAAGTTTCAATGTATTGCCTACAAAAAAAGGAAATGTATATGAAAATTGGTTCCTTACAAAAATGATTGTTATAAATCAGCATTGTTTCTTTTACAGTGAGAAGTTTGAAGCCACCAACAACACAGTGGAGCTGCGTCTGCACCTGGCACCATGTTATAGGCTAGAAAATGGAGCCTTGCAACCAGCCAACAAAGAGCACAACGGGGGCACCACCCTCAGTTTCGACCGTAGAAAAACTGTAGGAGACCTGCGATTAGCTATTTACCAGGTAACTGCACCATCACCAAATGCTGTGTTTTAGATCCTGAAATGAACAGCAGAAAAAAAGCTTTGTGTTTGTGTATGTGGATTTGTTTGTTCAGATGCAGGAACTCTGGGAAGGGGATATGGCTTTGACTGTGGCCAAGAGTCTTCCAGCAGGTCTGCACCTCTACAATACTCTTACAGGTGAGATATTTAGCAAAATACGTCAAGAGGACAGGTAAAGTTAACATTTCTTACATCTCTGTAACGTCATTCTGGTTGTGTTTCTCTTTTCAGATGACAACGTCTCCCTGTACAGTGCAGGCATCTACATAAACTCTGACTTGTTTGTGTGGAACGGCAGAGAGGTGAAGAAAAGCACAGTCTGACACAAACCTGCTCAAATGTCAAGTTCCAGAATAACTCACTTTTATGCTGGTTTTTAATCTCATCAGGTGTGTGGTGCGACTATCCTAACTGGGGCTGAGTGGGAGCCTGTGCTGCTGACTGTAGTCCGTCCCTTTTTGGGCGAGGATGTGGAGCAGGAGGTTGAGAATGGGGTGGAATGTGAGGAGAGCAGAGGTGTTTTTGAAAATGGGGGGCCAGGACTTAAAAGGGAGGCGAGAGGGTTTGCAGGTGGTGTGACACTTGGGGAGGTGAAGGAGGCTCTTGGGGAGCCTAAGGAGAGCCTGCTATGCCAGGAGCACAAGGGAGGAAAGAGAGGAGAGCAGGGGGCAGGAGAGGGAGGAGGGGCGAGCGGATGGAGGGTGTTCCCACCTGATGACATGCAGCGGACACTAAAGGAGCTGTCGCTGAAAGATGGAGACGCGCTGTTGGTGCTGGAGCCACAGTCGTTCGACAGCAGGTAAAATCCTCTTCCATGTAAGCAAGTGTTGAATTCTTTATGTGTGTATTTTACAGCTTTCTTATTAACTTTGTTTAGTGTGTTTTCCCGAAACGGAGACGTCGTCACTGTGACCACACCGTCTGACTGCCGCTGGCTCCAGGTGGAGTTTCAACCACACGGAGGAGGAGGAAGTGGTGAAGTGGTGGGAGAGGAGGAGGAGAAGAGGAAAATTAAGGTTCCAGCCACAGGAAATATGGTCAGTAATTTTTGTGCTTCTGTTGTTGCTCTGCATCTTCTTCCTCTTTATCTTTCCATTCGAACATGATATTGTTGTTTGTAAAAGTCCTGTTTAATCTGTGTCTGCTACAGCTGCTGTGTGAGGTGAAACAGAGGGCCTTAGAGGAGCTGCAGCTCCAGGACCAACCCCCAGGCAAGGCCCCCAGCGTTATACATAACCATGTCTGCAAGGGATTTGTGTATATAAGATGTGTTTATAGGCTTTTACATTATTATACGGTTGCAATTAACAAATGCAAAATCACAAAATGTTAACTGAAACATAAAGCTTCAACTGTAGGTTTTGGATAGTGTTAATTTCTGATTCTTAAATACACTTAGTGGCCACTTAGGTAGGTACATCTACTAATGCAATACAATACAACAGCCCTGCCATAATATATATCTTTGTGACATTATCTGAAGTGTGTATATTCCATTTTATGTTTGTTACAGAGGTTATAGTTAAAGGTGGTGTTGCACTAAACTACATTACACTGAGAGATGTTTCTAAGTGCAGGCTTGACAGTTGTATTGGAAGTATATTTGGAAAATAAAATTAAAATATGACCAAAACTGGCCCATGACCTGCCAAGTTTCTTCAAGTAATGCATGTTTGTGTTTTTTATATTGACTCTTTATATGTTTACATTCTTAATTCAGCTGTTATTTCTCTCTCACTGACCAGGTGCACAGTACTGTCTGAGACAGGTGGACTGCACAGGGAAACTCCTTCCTCCAGGTACTCTGTCATTTCTTACCTGGGGGTGATTTTAATGGTGCAGATCACTAACAGCTGGAAATCCCCTTGGTTTTGACAAAATATTAAGATACACATTCCTTTACACTGTCCCCTTGTTAAGTTTTTAGAAGGTACTATCCCTGCTTGTAATTTTTCCTCTCATCATCTGCCTTTGAAGTCGAAGTAAAACATTTACTGAAGTGCACTTGTGTTACTCTGGTTTACCTGACAGTGTGTGAGGAGCTGAGTGTTCGGGATGCAGGCGTGCGACTCATGACCACACTGACTCTCTGTCCGGGAAATGCCCCCAAGGCATCACAGGTGTGTCTTTTTATTTGAAATCTTCAATAAATCCTTTGTGTTCTAAGCTATACAGGTGAGAGTTACAGATCCTTCAAATACCAGTAAAGTATCCTATACTACATTTTAAAACGAATCAAGATGAGGAGTTATGAGACATTTAAATGCTTGATTGATGTTTGGAGATGTTTCTGTCTGTGTTGCAGCTTTTCTTGCATTTCACCGTGGGCACAGCACCCTCTGCTGGCATGGAGATGGACTTAATTGTGGAGGATACTTGCACTGTCAAAGAGGTGAGGGAAAAAAATCTAATTTTGTGCAACATTCATGTTCTTACATCACCTGTGTGTTTTCATTTAATTGTACTTTGATTTAATCTTATTGTTATTTGCAGTGTCTAAAGGCAATGCTGGATGCTGTCGGCCTTGATGGTAAACTACAGTATTTTATATTCTTTTTCGTTTTCCCAATGTGTGTAACTTGCATGTACTGTATACGCAGCTTTTGTGTGTTTAGCATTTCTGTTCACTAAGGATATCTCTGCTTTTGTGAGACTGTAATCAAACAGATGTTTCACTATGGTGCTTTGTGTGTGCTGCAGGTACCTGTTGGCACTTGAGGAGGCTCGACTGGTGTGAAGAGGTTGGAGAGCCACTTATGGATGAGGTGAATGGCTAACTGTATACAATACCCAAATCAAACAGTGTTGTCTTTTCTCTTTTTTTTTTAACCCTGGTTATTGGAAATACTTTTTCACTTTATTTTTAAAATGATATTTAGCAGGACAAAAAATGTATTGGTAAAAGTGGCATACTGCTATATTTCTAATTGTATTTTAATTCCTCCCTTGTTTTTTTTTTTAACAACACATTAACAACAGCCTTGTATTCTCAGGATTCAACTCTGTCAGAGCTGAAGATAAGCAGTGGAGAAACATTAGTTGTCACAGAAGGACAACTTCCTCCGAAGGTAATTAAATATTTAGTTTTTTGGCTGGAGATTAATTTTACATTATAACCTCACCTTCCTCTTTAGCCTGAATTCTGTCTTTCTCTGATAGGGTTTTCTTAAGTTACCCATCTGGCTGTATCTGGATCCCAAAAACATGGAAACACATTTTAATCACACTGACAATGGGCATGCGGAGGAGCAGACGCTGGAGGTTTTGACTGCAGGTGAAACACATAGTCACTCACCTCCTCTTTCTGGCGGCAACATAGTGGACCTGAGAAATGTAGGACAGGTGGAGATATCAGACGAGGCCACGCTGGAGGATCTCAAGACTCAGGTAAAGCATGTAGATTGTAGCATGTAGGTAATCCCCAAAGACCCCAGATGAATCCTCTTGGAGTGGTGTTTAGTCCTCATGACCTTGGACCTAGAGAGCTGATGTTTTATAGGTGAACCAGTTAGGTGATTAGGTGTAACGATGAGGCATGTGACTTCGGTGCTTTTCTTCACCAAATGTTTAAAGATGCTTCTCTTGTTGTACTTAACTGTCTACCTCTGTATCAGGTGTTGACGCTGCCAGCTCTGCAAAATGTGTGTGTGCCAACTGCTACGTTTTTGCGAGTATGGCAGCTGGAAGGACGGAGGCTGGCACGAATCCTTAGGGGACAACAACTAACGCTCAGGTATGGCCACTTTCCAATTACAATTTCCCCCCAGTTTTAATAATTGAGGCCCATCAGATTATTTAAATCTGAATAGATACAGAAAGTTTGAGCCCAGATTTTTCCCTTGTATTTTCTCCTGAGCAGGAAATTGAAACTAACGGGTGGTACAGACCTTTGTGTGCAACAGCTGCTGAAAGAGGAAGATCTTGGGTAAGGTTTAGGGTGTCACTACTTTCTTTTAATACAAAACCTTAAGCAGAATCCCACCATGAGTAGTTCATGATTGAGCTTCTCTTTTGAAATCCTTGCTCTCATTTACTTTTGTAATACATTTGCTTTCCCCCTCTGCCCAAGGCCTAAGGAGGTGTTGCTAAATATTAAGATGGGAGTACCGCGGGAGAGGTGTTACTACCCTCCAGAGGAGCTGGTTTGGGATGCATCCCGCGATTCTTCCCCTCGTTCTCTACGCACTTGTCTGGCCGCACACTACTGCCTCTCCCCTGACTCTCTACTGTTGGCCAAACACCAGCCAGACAAGCACATCTGGGAAGAAATATCCAACTGGGTAAAACGGAACCTTTTCTAGGTGTAGTTATTTGTATGTTTGCTCTTTTGCTCTATAGAAAAGTTGGTAGAAGAAATGGTAAAGTCATCATTCAGTTCTTTACTTCATCTGCAACCTGTGGGATTTTTGTTTCTCAACGAAAAGAAATTATCTCCGTATTCTTGTATGTGTTGCTCATTCATGGTCACATTCAAGAAATTATCTCCGTATTCTTGTATGTGTTGCTCATTCATGGTCTCATTATCAGTGAATAATATGCTTTGTATCTTTAACTTTCAGAGCCAGCAGGTTTCCAAAAAGAAAAAGAAGAAGAGAACAGAATCACTACTGGGAGCACCATTCCACCTCAAAGATGGCGACACAATTGGCATCAAGGTTTTGATAAAGCCCTGTTTGTTTAGAAGAAAGTCTGTTTTGTTTTTGTGTGAGAAATGCTCAGTCTGTTTATGATTTTTCTTTTCAGAATCTTTTGATTGACAACAACAGGGACTTCATCACCCTAGAGGATGAGCAGGGCCAGCAGAGGCTCAAAGAGCAGACAGAGCAGTGCAGGAAAGGGTGGGACTTCTTCACTTTGTCAGATGCAGCAGCTGGGGAAAAAAAGTTTGTTACTTGGTGTAATATTTGTGATTTTGGTTTTATAGATCGTAATGCTTGAACGATGTGCTCTTCCACAGCATGGCTGCAGTGATTTATAGCCGTAAAATCACAAAACTGTGTTCACTAGTTGTGATTATTCTTATTCTTATGTAAGTTTTAATACAAATTTTATCCTCTTTTTTATCTTTTAGAGCGAAGGCTGTTGGCTCAGATGGTGCTGGACCACAGAAGAAGGCTGGACAGATCAAATCCAGAAAGCCAGAGGTGGCGCTGTCAATCAGTGTTGGGGTGTTCAGATAGCACCCTGCTGCAATAGGTTCATGAACAAATCAGGACTACCTGTAAAACTACAGCACATGCACACACACATACACAGAAGCCATGTTACAATTAGGACAATCAACTTGACGTAAGCGTTGTGCCATTTTCTTTTTTTTCCAAATTTTTTAAAAACCTGACAAAATCAAACCCTAAATTCCTTTCTGCTTCCCACCTGTCTGATTTATTATTGACAAAGGAAGAGAAAGAACTTCATCTTTGGCACTTTGATTTGCTGTTTTGTGATAACTGACTGTAATTTGCATCATGTCTATGCAATATTACTTAATATTTTTAGTACATGACCCATGTTTGTCTTGCTCTTGTCTGTCTTTACAAGCTCTCAAAATTACAACCACCACAAATGCTCTTTAATTAAATTTCAGTTTTTATATTTTCTTAGGGAGATTTGAAGGCAGTATGACCTTCATGACATTTTTGCTTTATCAGTCTCTATCTCAAATACCGCTGTGGCTAAACTGTAGCAATCAGGGTGAACATTTTCTACTTGTGGCCACCAGCCAGTGGCTTTTAAATTGTGTCTTTCTTTGACCAGTTGTCCAGTAAAACAAGCCACGGCAGTAGGTAGGGAATCAACTATTGTCCTGATATTCTTTATTAGGTAACTGGTTATATAGTAAGTGACTCTCATTTTTAAAATAAACCTGTCACTGTGCGCCATAAACTAAAAAACATTAATCTGGATTGTGGGCTGTATAGATCAGTTTATTTTAGGTTGACAAGGGAGAGGAGAGACAGGCCTTAACATGGAGAAGCCTCAGTGCTGCTCTGTCCTCCCTACCTCACTCTCTGCCTCTCTCACTCTACCTCTGCTGCCCTGTCTTGTTTTTTTTATTTTGTGTCTCATTCATAATTTTATTTTCCTGTCAATTCTAAACTGCTGCCCTGTTCTTATTACAGTAAAATTTCAGTACAGTTAAAGTATTTAGACAACGACATACAGTTCAATGTTTTGGCTCTGTGTATTTTACATTTTGACATTTCTGCTCCAGAAATATACTATAAAGCTACCTTCATTGATTACGTAAAGATCCCTGATTTACAACATGAGTTTTCATTGAGGATCATTTAATGTTTCATTTGCATGCACTATATGTGAACTTCAGGGAAGTAAAAATAATTCTTTAGATAATTTATTTGAAAAAAAAAGTGACAAAAATAATTTTGTTACAGTATGAATAGTGATATGGCTTTTTTGGGGAGGATTTGATTTTGTTAAAAAAAGATTTTCTATGCTGCTTCATGTGCTAATCTGGCCTTGATCAGTGCCAAGAATTTGCAAATAGAAATTCCTTTTTTTTTTTTTTTAATTTTGTTTGAAGCAGATGCATAAACTCTACAATATACTTAGCAATAGTGACATTTTTGTATTATGTATCATTTACTAGTGTTACGGATTACATCTTTGGTGTTACTGATGAGGACTGATCTACTGAATTATGACAGTAGACATCTGTATCCGTGTCAGATTGTATCTGCAGAAAGTATTTTATCAACAATAAAGGTGTACAGTAGTAATTGTCAGTCATTTTTATTAGTCTTAAGCTGAATCACTGCTTTTTGCATCACAGGAATTTGTGGCTTTAATGCCGATTCGAACAGATTTTAGCCCTGCTGGTGTCATGGCTTGATGAATGGTAGTTTCAGTCTACCACTTTGGACCGGATTGAAATAGTGTGACCAGCCTACAATTTCGCTCTGATAATGAAGACAAGAAGTCTTACAGGATTTGTAGAAACGCCCAAAAAAAATATCTCACAGCCTCAGCTTTATTTACTTACTTTGTGGTTAGTGTTAATTGGCTTATATTAGCATGCTAACACGATGAACTAAGACCACAGACACGGTAGAAGAAAAGAAAAGCTTGTAGTCAACTACAGCCCACAAAGCGCCCGGAGCATCCAATTAGCTTTGGCGCCGCGGCTTACGTCCCTGCCCTCTGTTACAGTATTAATGGGGCAGGCTGACACGCTGCAGGATTTACTGCACGCAGAGCAGAGGCTGACTGACAGTTTGACACTGAACTGGACCGCAAACATCTGTAAACATGGTTGATGCTTTCTGCGCTACGTGGAAACTGGTCGACAGCCAGAACTTTGATGACTACATGAAGGCACTTGGTGAGCAAGTCTGAATTGATTTATTATGTATTGTGAGCAAAGCTGTCTGCTGCAGACTGCACATATTCTACAGTTATGTTACTGGGATAGTATCTGCTTTCTATTAATTTATGCATATATTTATTTTTGAAGAGAAAATCAGTAAAATACATAGTTGTCAGTGTTATAGTTTGTCATGCATCAGTGAGGGCTCTGTTAAGCTTAGATGTACTTTTTGTTTTTGGACAGGTGTTGGTTTTGCCACAAGACAAGTGGCAAATGTGACCAAACCAACCGTAGTGATCAGCCAAGATGGGGACAAAGTAGTGGTGAAAACCCTGAGCACCTTCAGAAACACTGAGATCTCCTCCAGACTGGGAGAGGAGTTTGATGAGACCACACCCGATGACCGACATGTCAAAGTAAGCTGGGTCACTCTGAATATACTCTACACTTTAAAGACATCTGTGTGGTTAAGAAGTTGGGATCTTTACACTTTAAAACCTTTTTTCTGTTGTGCTTGTTTTAAATACAACGTCTCTGTTTGTAGTCTACCTTCACCGTGGAGGGAGACAAATTTGTGCACGTGCAGAGGTGGGATGGGAAAGAGACCAAATTTGTCAGAGAAATCAAGGACGGGAAGATGGTGATGGTAAGAACAATTTCTGTACCTGTCACTGCAGTTACTTTTATGAGTTAATGGAGCCCTTTTGTTTCAAAGTGCTTGTGAGGCCACAGCTCTTTGAATTCCCTTGTTCCTGAAATGTACTGCACAAAATAAACTGGTCTCGCCTTTCCTTTGTAGTGGTACAGACACTGATATCATATAACCCAAATGAACTGAAAAAAACCCCAAACTTTCTAGATATCACATTAAGAATGCAACTGTTACCTGTCATTATGTGTTTCAAGCAGTCTTTTGCTTTTTCTTATCTCTGATTCACAGACTTTGACCTTTGAAGGAGTCCAGGCAGTCCGTACATATGAGAAAGCCTAAACTTTACCATCCACTTGAAAGAGCAAATCATCCTAGCACTGCGAACGATCAACAAATTGTTCTCCTGTTTTTTAATAAAGAAAAAAATGTTGTTTTTATTGCATGCAGTGATTTGCATTTCATTCATTGTTTTAAGATGAGATAAATATTTTGGGCAAACTTTTATAAGACCTTTTTTGTAAGAAATTCAGACTGTGAAGGGCCTGAACTGTTTTCACATGTGAAAAAGGGAAAAAATAAAACTGCTTTACTAAATCTTCTTAATGTCTCATATATTTCAGTTGGTAGTTAAAAGTCAGCAGAGCACCATCAGTACCACTTTATGTCAATAGAGAACTCTTCAGCACATAGATGTCTTTCTCTCTTGTAACTTTGAACATAGTCCTTCATTTCTTTTCAAAAGTGTCAGCCCAAATTGTGGGAACAGTGCAGTCCCTGTGATGGGTCAGTTCCAGGTGACAGCTGCGGGGTGACGCTGCAGGCCAGAGCCGGTCGTGCAGCAGCAGCAAGTGTGACCATTGAACTCATGGGCGTGGATGTCCTATAGTAACCCCCAGATGGTCAGAGACGACTAGGAGCTGGTGGGGGTGGGGGGGGGGGTGATGTCACTCACCTCAGGATAATCCGGTTTAAAGTTGTGGTGCCATTACGTAGAGGCATCATTCGATGGTGTGGACCAACCGTGACTGAATGCTGCCCCTGGTATGACGGGGAGAGACACTGTGCAGAATGTGGTCAGTTTGTGTCAATCCAATAATCAACAGTTAGTAGTTCAAAGTCTAAAAATAGTCTGTCAATAAACCTTTGTCCTACTGATAGCTTTTACATCTTTAATAGCAAGCAAGAGTGTTTTAAAGATCGTGTTCAATTTAAAGTTTCCCCGCCTATCCTCCATCTTTCCCACATTTTCAGGGGCATGTTAAACTGAAAAGGCTGAACACTGTCACTACAAGTGGCCATTCTTCCCCTCTCAACACACTGGCTGCCAAGTTTTTGGCCACCTCTGAAAAGCCTGTGACACAAAGAAACTGTGGTAACTGGAGTGGAACTCATTTGGCTTTTGCCCAGTGAATTAATTTCAATTAAAATCTGTCTCTATGCTCCAGTTAAAGTACGCCAAAACTGCCTCTACTCTGGGTGAGAGGAGTTAAAAGACGAGTCCAGGCGAGTAAATGTCATGATATTCACAGGCAGCACAATGATAGAGAAGGGAGCTTATCACATTCCACAGAACAGTGAGAGATTGTAGTTTAGTGTAGCTTCTTATGTCCTCAGTGCACTTCCCAGGAGAACAGCAGGAGTTTCCTCTTTGTGAGGAATCTGTGTCAGTGGTGTAAGCCGAACTGTAGTAACCCCTCTCTGGCCTCATTGGGGAAATACAGTGTGAAGACTTGACCATCCATAGCAGAGGTCTTCAACCTGTTCCTCAAAGGGCCGTGTGGCTGCAGGTTTTTGTTCCAACCAAGCAGCAGCACACCAG
>JBBMJY010000009.1:7631738-7701681 GCA_037833715.1 Toxotes lorentzi
TAATCAACTGATCTCAGTCTTCAGACAGTTGATTGGTCAAACTGTGTGCTCTTGATTGGTTGGAACAAAAACCTGCAACCACAGGGCCCTTTGAGGAACAAGTTAAAGACCTCTGACCTCTTTCGCTCCGTTGTCTTACTCCTAATACTTCCCATTTAAACACACACATACACTCTACCGTTGAGGACACAGATGTCACGTCTGAGGTAAAATCACTGTGAAAATGTCATAAAGAGCAGTTTCTATTTTTTATTTTATTTTTTATATTCTATTATAAAACATGTTCAGTTTTGTAAGGCATATTTACAGTGGCCGAGAGGTGCAAACCAAAATTACAAAATGCAAAACACTTTTACAAAGCTTGGAACAAATTCACACTTCGGAAAACATTTTTACATATCATAAAACAAAAGTACATTGCCATAACACATTTACAAGTGCCTAAATAAATTTACATTTCAGAAAACAAATTAACAAGACGCAAAACACTTTTACAAACGCAGAGACAAATTTACAAGTGGCGAAACACTTTTACAACTTCCAAAATCAACCGGAAAGGGAATGTACCAACACCGGGAATGACCCGGAAGTGATAACGGCAGCGGCCAATTCGAGTTGTTGTTGTGTTTGGAGTCCATGGTGACCCAAGATGGACAGCGATCGGATGGTGTTTTGCCCGGTTTGTGTTCTTGAGTTCATGGTGACATCCTCCATAAGAACGAAAAACGCGTTCAGGGAGGTTGTACTGACTGTCTTAGCTTATCAATACTCGACTATCTGACTTGATATGATTCAGAAGTGGATCTGTTTCGTGTCAGATTTATTGTACAGATTGAATTAAGTTAAAAAGAATTAGTAATATCTGTGACGCGGGCATCTGTGCGTAGATTTTAGAGCATATAGCATTCTCGTTGTACATGTAAAAACATGTATAATGACAATAAAAGTCATTCTATTCTATTCTGATCACAGCAGCTCTCATGCAAGACGAGATGCTTTGCTAAAGCAAGACTGCCAGTGCTCGGGCTTCTGTAAATGATTGTGATCCATGGCTAAGTTTCTTGTCAGGCGAGCCTCCAGAAAGGCATCCAGCGCAGCCTGGAGCCAAACCTTTTTTAAACAGAAGACATAATTACATTTATTTATTTATTTTTAAGATAAAAGAAAAACGAATACAAACATCAATCTATCACCAAAGTGTTGCCTGTGTGGTAAGTAGTAGAGCTCATTGGGCACTCCTCCTGGACATGGTCCATGCCCCTTAAGCACTCTAAAGACCGTCGAACCCAAAAAACAAAACCGCGTTAGGCGGTTCATACATTGTCCACAAAACGGGCAAAACACCATCCGATCGCTGTCCATCTTGGGTCACCATGGACTCCAAACACAACAACAACTCGAATTGGCCGCTGCCGTTATCACTTCCGGGTCATCCCCGGTGTTGGTACATTCCCTTTCCGGTTTTGGAACTTGTAAAAGTGTTTCGCCACTTGTAAAGTTGTCTCGGCGTTTTTAAAAGTGTTTTGCGTCTTGTTAATTTGTTTTCTGAAATGTAAAATTGTTTCGGTACTTGTAAATGTGTTATGGCACTGTAATTTTGTTGTACGATATGTAAAAATGTTTTCCGAAACGTAAATTTGTTTCAAGCTTTGTAAAAGTGTTTTGCTTTTTGTAATTTTGGTTTGCACCTCTCGGCCACCGTACATATCGATTTTTTTTTTGGCTAATTATACTATAATTTGCTCTGTTTTTAGACAATTTAAAATAAGAGATGTATAATTCTCCACCATAGTTACGTACCTTGCAGTGTAGAGAGGGAGATAAAATTCAGAGAAAATATATATCTGAACAGTTAAATGAGCAAATCAGATTTAAAGTTTTGAGATTTTGTGAGAGTTTGGTGGGTAGCTACTATTTTTTTTTTCATGGATTATACATTTTGTTAAGTGATAAAAAAAATCATCTGAAGCTGTCATTGTAAGCACATCCCACTGATGTGGGACAGTACCTCAATTTCGTTGTACTTTTGTACAAAGTATGATTGTGCAGTGACAACAAAGATTTATCTTATCTTATTATTAAAGGAAAGACACAATTTACAAAAGACACACTTGCATTGCTATGTTTTAATGTCAAATAGCTACTATTCAAAGGCAAAATAAGGGTGTAACTGGCAAAAAATACATAAGGTGATTTTAACTGCAGAGAAAGAGCAGTTGCAGTAGTAATGGTTCAGGGATAAAACATTATTTTCATCAAATATAATCTATTTTTCCATTCATTTAACTATTTACAATGAGGTTACTGTAATTACAATTATGAAGTTGTAATCATATGATGTTAGCAACACTACAGAGAGACAAATATTGGTATTAAATACCCTGATTCATAAGTTCAAGTATTTAGTGTTGCCATTCTCAAAGATTTGGTTGGGGAAACAAATAACATAAACATTTGGGAGCATAAAATAAAACCACACACATCATGCACATTTCATTCAACGATTATCAGACAAACATACAGTGCTTTCATCACTGAGAAAATCAAATATTTATGTATTGCACATGTTCACTTGGTAAAAGTGAGTCTTTCATTACAGTTTATAATGAAAAAAAAAAATTCATCTGTTGTCATGAATCAAAATGTCTTTTTTTATGTGAGCAACAACATCTTTACGAAAATCCAATAACTCTTAGAAATATTCAAAGACAAAGGACAGTGTGCTGTAATTTTGGGAACAACACACCCACATCTTCAACAGCAATAGTGGAGTATTGCCATAAAAGTCCAGCTTACTATGCACCATCTGTGGTGTTATAAAGAGTGTGTTCCTGCGTGTACATCAATTTACATTAATGTGGACTCAGATTAGTGCCACAAGCTGTAATAACTGTCTTCTATGCAGCATATGGAGCAAAATGTAGAGCCATATGTAAACAACAGCTGGTACAAGGTGAACAGTTTACATCTGAGATCATGCCCAAACATGTGATGCCCTCTGCAGCAACTTAGAGTGTGATCACAGTGAGGAGCAGATGTCAGTGTTTCAACAGCTGACTTACCTTAACATTAATGCCAACATTACTATTTGATTTGACCATTATCTGTATCTAAAATCAACCTGACATCTTGTAGCTCTGCCTGTACATCCAAAGTACAGGATAGCCATGTAATATAAATTCTGTTTATATTATGCTGCACACTTAATAAGTCATAATAAGATATGCATCAATATTATGTTATGTATGCCAGCAGCATGAAATACACACTTTCAAAGACTTTTATAAAGTTAACCTGGAAATATTTTCTTTAACTTCTCTGCCACTTTCTTGAACCTGCTCAAAACATATGTCAAGTTTCTACATTGTGCACACGGACGAACAGCCAATGACCAAAGTCAGTCACAGTGTGTTTTTGGTCTATCAAGGTAATTACAGAATGAATCTGATACTTGATGGTAGAAACAATGAAAACGTAAAAATGAACTCAAACCTCACTCTGAGAGTTCAGACAATGCAAAGCTTCTTATTAGCACCAATGTCAAAATGAGGAGCTGGTGCAGATGTGTAGATAGTACAGTTTAATAAGACTTTAAATGTCTACATGTCAGGTAGTGTTTCATCAGTTAGATTGGGAGCTCTCTTATACAGTGCATAGTCATTCCTTTTGACACTTAACAAGTACAAGACAAAAGAAAAAAAAAATAGAAAAATTCAAAGAGGATTAATTTCCTTTCATTAATGCTTTGATTCCTTTTATGTGCCCAGTAGGGAAGAAAAAGAGGAAAATGTGTGAGAGACCAAAAAAAAAAAAAAAAAATCCTTGTAATGAACTAATATCAGGATTTATGGAATTATGCATACACACTGTAAATGCCCCAGTGTTGATTAAAGGGCTTTAAAAAGCAGGGTATTAAATTTTATGCCATCTACTGTGCAATGAAGAAAAAAAAGCTAAAACTACACACATGAACAAGCATAAAAATTAATGTACAATTACTATACAAACCACTTGTCAAGTAAACTTGGGCTTAGAGGAACTGAACCCCTGTCAGCCTTGGATTAGTGATTGTGGCCATTTTTGTACCCTGTTTACAGCACAGTACATTTCATATTCAGTACTATGCTACTACTTAAAAACTTGCACCACTGTGCAGTAGTACAGATTGTTGTTCTTTTTTTTTTTTTTACAAGAAAATGAGGTGAGCAGTAAATATATTAAAAGTAATGTTGCTTTGAAGATCTAAATGAATGATCCACAGAAGTTAATACGCTAAATTGTTCCGTGTAAAATATTCCTAAAATATCCACCTTTCAAAAGAATTGAACACAAAAAAAAAAAAAAATAAAGTCAGAAATAAATGGAAAGGAATGACACTGGCTGCATGTATTTGGTTACGAGAGCTCAACCAAATCTGGAAACAAAATAATGGCCCATCACCCATCATCCTCTGCTGTCCAGGCTTTTCTCCTGAAGACCAACAGTGAACAGCAGCCGCGTTTCAGCAGCACAGGGTGTGATGTGACCTTGTCATTGTCAGGAAATCGACTACATTGTAAACCTCAGACTGGCGTCAGACTGAAGCTTCAAATCTGCAGCGGTGAGAAGGCGTAGAACGGAAACTGGGCCTCGTCCTCGTCCACAAAGAAACACTGGAAGTAGGGCAACTCATCTGTGTAGGGAGTCACAGGACACAGTATGTTCCTCGCCTTTCTTTAGCATCCAGAGAGAAGACTGAGCTTGCAATTTGACACTTGTGTGATATTTTGGGTATGAGAAAGGAGTTTGTACTTACCCTCCATAAGAAAGCTGTCTGATACAGCAGGCTCTGCTGTTAAAAAGAGAGCATGATGTTAACCATAGAGCAACACAGTGTTATATGATCTTAAATTGCAGCACATCTATAAAGCACCTTTAACTTTTTCCTCTTTGGCAGCTTTCTTCTCAGCAGATTTTTCTACAAAAAAAAAGAGTTTTTTGTGTGTGTGAAAAATAAAGTACTAAAGTAAAGTAAAATAAAATAAATAATAAAATAAAATAAAGTAAATCAGGCTCCGCTGATGCATTTCAGACTCTCAAACGAACAATTCCATGACTTGACAGACAAGATACCTTTCTTTGCAGGTGCCTGTATCTCTTTAAGAACTCTGTCCACTGTGAATAGAAACCAGAGATTAATAACTATCCAACATTCAAACTATTTCCTTGCAGTGTTTGATCCCAGACTGGTGAAAGTATTTTCATTTCAAGTTTCACACAGATATTTTTTATTTCTCAAAGTGTCACACAGTGTACCTTCAGCTTTCTCCTCTTTGGCTGCCTTCTTCTCAGATGGTTTTTCTAAAATAAATAAATAAAGAACATACACAACTCAGAGGGAAATATTGTAGGTTTTTTTTTTACTTCACTGAATTATTTATTAAATATGAGGCACTGTCATGGAATAAACAACCAAATACAATGTAAAATAGCTGGCTCCTCCTCAACCAAATAAAACAGCAAAATGCTACTTTTACATTAATGTATCAGCAAAGTTTTCTGCTATTGTAGAAAAAAAATTACTTAGAGCTGATTGCACTCAGTACCTTTCTTTGTTGCAGTGAGTTTGACCTTTAGTTTTGAAACCTCAGGCTCTGTTTCACAAATATGAAACAAACACAAGTAGGCAAGAAATGGATGGTAAAAAGGGATTTTCTCTCTTGCTTATATAAGACAGTGAATTAGTGTGTTTTAGTTTCAGGATGTACAACATGCACAATTGCTGTAGCTGGTATAGCATCACAAAAAAAAAAAAACAAAAAAACAAACAAACAAACAAAAAAAAAACAAACCAAAAAAACAATCTTTATACTTTAAAGAGTTTATAAGTTCTACTAATGGCTTTATCAATGGTTAATAAATCATTTACTAATGCTTTATAGGTCAGAATGAAAGCTGCAACAGATTTTGAGTTGTCAGGTTATGAAACCCCACATATGACATTTATGACTGCATTATTACCAAACAAGAAGGATAAACATTAGGGGTGGTTAATTGGTCCAAGTCTGCAGATTGAACATTTATAGTTTCATTTTGTGATAAGTGAAGTGGCTGTTTACACTCTACGGATTCAACAAACTACTTTTGCGGTGGCCTACATATTGTAATCAGATTACATGTAGCAATCAGATTACCACTGCTTGTTATGTGAAATGCTGCCTCTACTGAAGCACAGTTTATGTACCTTTCTTCACACGGACTGGTTTGATCTTTTCCTTCAACATGGCTGCGCCATCAGGGAGAAAATTTAATTAATAAAACATACAGCTCTTTTAGTTTTGGAAATATTTCTGGTGAAAGGGTTGCATCATGTTCTATCGACCATAAAATCTTAGTGAAATAGCCACAATATCCTCACCAGATTTACTGCTGACACACAGA
The DNA here is from genome assembly GCA_037833715.1 of Toxotes lorentzi. NCBI lineage: Eukaryota > Metazoa > Chordata > Actinopteri > Toxotidae > Toxotes > Toxotes lorentzi. Next base: position 7,638,159 of record JBBMJY010000009.1, read on the forward strand.
AATGAAAAAATGTACCAGCTTCCTCTTTAGTATGATAAACTAAAACAAATAATAGTGATGTAAAATTAATAACTGCCATTGTACCAAGCACTGTACCTTTCTTTACTGCAGCAGGTTTTTCCTTTTCCTTAGGAGTCTCCAGCTCTGCAAAAGGAAAACTGAGGTCAGACTTGGGAAATCAGGACATAGACAAACACTGTGGCATAAACCACAGAATCACCACTGCAAAAAATAATTTATTAAAGCCTACAGCAGCTTGCAGAGTATGTACAACTGGAAAGCTGTTATCAGTATTAGAAAGTTAATCTCTGTTGAGCAGAGAAAAAAAAAGGAAGTGGTTTTCTTCAATAATACTAAAAGACTAATCGATGCATCTGATGAGTGTGCACAGAGCCAGAAGACATTTCAAATTTGTAGTTGCTGACTTTGCTTTCTTTCAATCTTTTCAGCCTCTCTTAGAATATAAAATGGACACGTGATGTTACCTTATACAGCTACTAAAATCTGTCTGGGAAAACCATTTGTCCAGTGTTGGTTGGGCCACTTTTGATGCATCTGGATCTGTGCAATGCCTCTTTCACGTTCTCTAAGTCTTTTTAATTTTAGGTGGAATCTGCCACTCTGGAGCAAAGGTCTTGAAGATTCCAGATATGTTCCACACATTTCAACATTTCACATTTGGTGGGCCTTTGCCTCGGAGTGTCAGCTTTTTATTGTTGAAGCTTTAGAAGGGAAAGAGGTCAGTTATAAAAGCCTGACAAAATCTGTGTATGCAATGCTTGCAGATCTACCTACCATACCTGTCCAAACAAGCATGCAGTATTCCTGAGAATCACTGTATAGAAACATCTGTTTGCCTATGGAGCTGCTGCAGAGAAATGACTCTCCTTTTGTGGTGCATGACATTACAATAAAAGATTGTTGATCTCATAGGCAAAATGCTTGTTTCCCTGCTGAGCAATCCAACCAAAGCTTTTGCTTACAGTGACCTACATTTTGAGACTAGATCACTGTAATCACAATCCCACACTGGTTATATGGATTACTGCTTCTACTGAAACACCACTAATGTACCTTTCTTCACACGGACTGGTTTGACCTTTTTCTTCAACATGGCTGCGCCATCAGGAAGAAAGTCCATTTTATAAAAGTCTTTATAGCTTCACTTGGTGTGGAATTATAACACATTAAGAGCCAATGCACCAGTGACACTAATAACTACTTATATTTGTCACCAAACATGACAAAATGAGAAGTAAATGTTTTTTGTACCTTTTTTAACAGCTGGTTTGACTTTCTCCTCTGGTACTTTGGACTCTGAGTAAATAAGAATGTGAGCATTTGATGATACTCAGTCAGTAGCTTTATTACTTACTTTATTATTTTGTTATGGTTGCTTTAGTCATACTACTGTATTACTACTGTAATACACAGTTATCATCTAATTCCATATAATTAGATGATAAGAATAATTTTTATTCAGGTACAACCACAGAAAATCATCTGCAGGCAGATGGCAGTGGCAGGCTACCTTTCTTCTTTGGGAGAGATTTGACTTTTTCCTTTCTTGCTTCAGCCTCTGTTTTAGAAGGAGCTAATTCAAATGCAACAACAATAAGAGCGTCACAATACTGAGGTAGATACAAAAGTTTGATTTGACTTTTTGGTTATTAGGTATAAGAATTACCTTTCTTTTCATGAACTGGTTTAGGCTTCTCCTTTGTGACTTCTGGTTCTAAGTATAAGACAAGGTGAAAATTAATTCTGCTATGTTAAGCGGGATTGGATTTTTTTTTATTGGTGGATGGTATCTGCATTACCTGAAGTCTTTATAACTTTGCTTGGTGTAGAATTACAGCACATTAAGAGCTAATGCACCACTGACACAAATAACTTCATATATTTGTCACCAAACATGACAATGTGAGAAGTAAATGTTGTTTTTTTGTACCTTTTTTAACAGCTGGTTTGACTTTCTCCTCTGGCACTTTGGGCTCTGAGTAAATAAGAATATAAGCATTTAAAGATACTCAGTCAGTAGCTTTATTATCTAGTTTGGTTATGGTTGCTTTAGTCATACTACTGTATTACTACTGTAATACACAGTTATCACCTAATTCTATATAATTAGATGATAAGAATAATTTTTGTCAGGTACAACCACAGAAAATCATCTGCAGGCAGATGGCAGTGGCAGGCTACCTTTCTTCTTTAGGAGGGATTTGACTTTTTCCTTTCTTGCTTCAGCCTCTGTTTTAGAAGGAGCTAATTCAAATGCAACAACAATAAAAGCATCAAAATACTGAAGTAAATACAAAACTGTTCTTTTTTCTTTTTGGTTATTAGATATAATAATTACCTTTCTTTTCATGAACTGGTTTAGGCTTCTCCTTTGTGACTTCTGGTTTATAAGTCACAAAGGAGATAAGTATAAGACAAGGTGAAAATGAATTCTGTTATGTTAAGCAGAATTGGATTTTTGCCAAATAATGGTGGATGATATCTGCATTACCTTTTATGGCGAGAGCTGGCTTGGCCTCAGGTTCTAAAGAGAAAGAAGGAAAAATAAATTGCGTGATGACGATGCTTTTGAAAAGTGATGGATGTAACAAGTAACTGAGAAACTCACTGAAGTTAAATTACATTTTGTGATTGAGATATGTTATTTAGATGAGAATCTTGTGTGGACTTCTTTCTTGGATTTGACAGTTTATTAATCTGAAAGGAGGAAACTGCACCTCTACTATATTCTGCTCAATATTTCAGGCAGAAAGTAAAGCTAATCAGCACCTTTAACAAGATAAAATGTCACAGTAACTCGGCTTGAAAAGCTACAAGCTTGGGAAGCTTTTAACACTAACACCATGCATTTCTTAGCTTAGTCAAAATATGTTACCTCTGCTGTGTGAAAAAACATGCATTGCTAAAATATTAGGTTCTTGAGCTCCAGGTCTTTTTTCAATCTCGTTTTTTAAGGCAACAATTATTATTGTTATTTTATTTTTATTTATTTATTTTTTTTAATTGTCCAGTTGTTTTTTTTTTTTTAAAGAAAGTTCTTTAGTACAAGAGCAAAAATAAATGTATCAGGTCATAGGGAAGCATGTGAATGTTCAAGTCAAGTTTAAAAGTGAAAATGACCAAACTGAAAATGACAAAAGTCAGTTTTCACTTGTCAGCACCAATGGGAAAAAAAAAACTTTGGGCATGCACAAAAAGCCGTTGATATGTCTTTGAAATTATATTGCTTATTGAATTTAGATTATGATTTTGAACATTTTTCAGATGGGTCATTGTCTTGACTTGACTTAGACATGACTGGATTAATACTGCTACAGTTCTGCAAAAAAGATTTTCTACAGCAGACATCATTTGGGGAAAACTACAAAAAAGCACCACAAACACACAATTCTGCTGTATACCTTTCTTCTTTTTAACAGGTGTTGGTTTTGCCTTGGTAACAGGTGCTACAATAATAAATGGTCCTGTTAACTCTAATGTATAGAGTATGAGAGCCCACCAAGAAACAACTGTAGTTTCCATAATGTGATTAGAAATGAAACAAAAACTGTGCAAGAAATCAAAAGACTCAAAAGACATAAACCTTTTTTGGGAGTCACTGGCTCGGCCTTCTTCACCTTGAGAACTTCAGTTTCTAAAGCAAATAATAACAACAACAACAAATGTCAGCACATGGTAACCATAGTGTAAACTACATCAATTACAGTTCATGTAGTTTATGCCATGATGCACTGCATAAATGGAATATCTGCAAACTAGCCTACTGTAAAGAGGTGATAGCAGAAATGCATACAGAAAAAAATGCAAATGCAATTAGACATACAATAAATAAACATGCAGAAAAAAATTAATTAATAATGACTACATCAGGTCCTCAGGTATTTGACCTGTAAAATATTGAATCACAGTAACTACCTTTTTTTGTCGGTGCTGGTTTGACTTTCTCTTTTGGAGTTACAGGCACTAAGACAGCGAAAATAATAGAGGTTGAAGGTTTGAATTTGTGAAAAAGACAGCTGATGAAAAAGTAAAATGAAAATTAGCAGTTTTCATACTCTTTCATATTCAGATAAATGGATGCTGAGCAGTACACACCTTGGTCGTACTGGTGTGCAGATAACAAATATTGTGTAAACAAAATGATGTACCTTTCTTCAGTGGCACCACCTTCACCTTCTCCTTTGTAAGTGATACATTTTTGTGTGGTGCTTCTGCCTCTGTAAGAAATAACAGACCAGTGAGAAAATCAGTTGCTGACTTATTTAATCATGAACGTAAAAGCTGATAAGTGTCCTCTTACCTTTGAGCACTGGGGCTGGTTTTCTCTTGAGAGGAGCAGGTTCTATCAAAGACATTTTAGGTTTCTCATTCCAAAAATCCAAACATGACATTGAAACTTTAAAGCTAAACACAAGGATCTCTCAGCCTTACCTCTTTTTGTTAGAACTGGTTTGGGCTTCTGCCTTTTTTCAGCTGCAAAACAAAACATAGAACACAATGTTCTGTATGCAAAACCAAAGCACACTGATGTCATGTACATTCTGATCTGAAATATGTGATGTGCTGTACCTGTCTTTGCAGAGACTCCTTTATCTCTCTCTTTTAGTAACTTGACTTCTGAAAACAAACAGACAACAAAAAACAGTTTTATGCACAGGATCTTCACTTCAGCATGGAAGAATCTAAAACCAATAAAACACATGAAATGAAAGAAAGTCACCTTGCTTCATGGGCACTATTTTGACTCTCTCTTTTACCAGAGAGGCATTCCTAGGAGCACCCTCATGTTCTGTCAACAAAAGACAGGAAATAAAATATACATCGAATACGCAATTGCAGTTCAAGATATTAGTAGTTTGACATTTTCATGTATTTTTGGATATGCATGAGTCTTACCTTTTTTCAAGAGGACTGGTTTGGACTTTTCTTTTGGAGCAGTAACCTCTGTGTGTCAAAGTGTTACAATAAACTAGTTTTATTCTCATTACAGCAAATAATAATTCTGTTGTTTGATGACCAAACTATCACCAGCAAGTTGTAGCTAGCAAACTAATAATGCAAACGTTACCTTTCTTGACAGGAGCTGCTTTGGCCTTTTCCTTTGGAACTTTTGTGTCATAAAACAAGGTACAAAGTTAGAGCAAGCTTTGCATTTAGACCAGTTTCAATCAGTTAATGAATTTAAATTAAAAACCTGTAACATGGTCATACTGCTTTTTAATCTTATATTAAAAAGCAAAACTTGTCTTAAATTGTCACATGATATACAATGTAAGAAGCCTAATAGAATATACAAGAAGGAAATTAAGCTGTTTTTTGGAAGGTGTTGAGGAATGTTCTTTGTGTAAACTGCAAACAATGTTTAAACACTGTATGCTGAATACACAGAAAATGTACCTTTCTTTGAAGGAGCTCGTTTAGCTTTTTCTTTGGTGATTTCAGCATCTAAAACAAAACAACAACAACAAAAAAAAACAACACAAAAAAAACAAAGCACTGAGTAACATGAACACAGAATTCAGACTGAGTAACTCCAATCAGTTAGTAATGCACATTAATAAGTCTACGGTATAATCAGTCCAAAAAAATATAACATTATAAGTCACACAACAAAAATTAAATGTAGTAGATTGTGTAAAATATTGCTGTAAACGTAAAATGTCTCTACCTTTCTTAACAGGCGTGGGTTTGAGCTTTGGTTCAGAAACTTCAGCTTCTACGGCAAAAATAAGTGATTTTCATGTTATACTGGAATCATGAACTTGCATTATGCATCACACGTAAACATTTCATAAACATCAATCAATCCCACCTTTCTTTGCAGGGGTTGTTTTTTCCTTTTCCTCCACTGCATCAATATCTGTGAGTAACAGTGAAAACACACAAATTGAAAACACATGTTTTCTTTATGTTTACACAGCTGAAGGATTTCCAGTGTTTCAGTCGGGATGTCTTTCTGTACATTCCTCTTGGAGTTAGAGAGGAATATGCAGTTCTCTCTAACCAAATGGGTTAGACTTCAGTGAGTCTTTGCATTACCTGGTTTTACAGGTTTAGGTTTGATTTTTTGCTTTGGTTCCTTCTTGGGCTCCTTGGGAGTTGCCACTGGTGAAAAATTATGACATCAAAAAACTTTAAGTTTAAAGTATTCAATATTTCACTAATCATGATGTGACACATTACAGAGTGTATCACTTTTTTGTGGTCCAAACATAAAAAATAAGTGTCAGCAAATTAAAAATTATGAATGATATCTACCTAGAATATGGTTAAATGTAATTCATAAATTGGCCAAATGAAGGCAGAGGGAAAATGAGATTATAGAGCATCTAAACAGAATTCACTTCATTTTCAAAGGTCAAAATAACGCTTATACCTTTCTTTGGAGGTTCTGGTTTGGCTTTCACCTTAGGAACTTCAGGAACCTCTGTTACTGGGGAAAATGTGAAAATATAATCAATTACATTAATGCATCTACTATAATTCTAACACAGCAACAACAAAGGCATTAGCAACATGAGATGGTAGCAAGATAATTGTTATGCTCTCAAAAACAACTGATTTTAGGGTGTATGATTTAATCTGTCACTTACAGCATGATAAAAGGTATGAAATGGTATGTGAGCCTCTTAAATACAGGATCAATTTCCAGTCCAAAAAAGCATGCCAGACTGATAATAACTGTCTGAATTTCATGGTATGGTTGAACAATAAGTGGCCTGTTACTCACCTGTTTTCGTAACATTCACATGTTCCTTTTTCAAAATAGAAACTATGTGCTTTTTAGCAGCTTTCACCATCTTTATGGGCTTCTTGGATTCATCAGCTGAAATGGAGAGCATGAAGATGATGCTACATTTACAGTATCCCATCCATCAATCCCAAAAAATCCTGAGGACTTTTTGCAGTGGTGCACAAATGTCACTCTTTTTAACCACTGAATGTTATTTGAAGTCCTTTAAAGCTGTTTGAAAAAAATGACCAAAATAGTCTTTATCTGCATGACAGCAAGAGGTCATGAACAAATGAAAGTGGCTGTCCATTTTAGACAGTCTCTTTCTTTCTCTAACTCTTTACCAGACACTGAACATACAGGTAAAACATCACAGAGACCCATGCTGTTACATATTGTCTCACCTGCTTTTGTAGCATTCAGATGTTCCTTCTTCAGGACAGATGCAACCTCTTTCTTGACTACTTTAATTCTCCTCACAGTCTTTTTGGGTCTAGCATCTGAAATAGAAAGGCAAAGCTGATTTTATACATTTTACCTAAATTATACAAAAGAAAGAACTGTATCCTTCATTTAGCAGTTGAAGCCTATCAGTTTATTTAGCCTTCTTTAGGTGGGGCTTCTCTTTGGGGCCAGCTATGAATAACCACATCAAAAGTACAACTATTGCAGACAAATATTGTATAGTTATGAAATTTGCACATTTTTAGTCATGTTTGAGGTATGGCTCTATGAATGGCAATGTCAGTCAGTCTGTCGGTCCACCATTTTGGTCCAGCCAGAAATATGTCAAAAACTAGTTGATGCATCTACACAAAACTACATACAGACATTCACAGTTCCCAGACAATGAATCCTAGGACTTACTGACATTTTCTCTAGTGCCGCCAGCAGGTTGACATTTTTGGTATTTATTGAAATAATTAAAAACACTGAACTGCTGGCCTACACAATATTTACCTGTCTTTGTTTCTCTCTTCTTGACAAGTTCTTTGTCTTCTTTAGGATGCTTCTTTGGTTCCTTTTCTTCTTTAGAAATCTTCTTGACCGCTTTCTTTTCTTTGGAAGGTTTCTCCTGTTCTTCTTTCTTCAAGAGTTTCTTTTGTTTTGTCTCTTCTTTGGTAGGCTTCTTTGGTTCTTTGTCTTCCTTTCTAGACAGTTTTGTAGGTTCTTTTTCTTCTTTAGAAGGTTTCTCTGGTTTTTGTTTTTCATTAGATGGCGTCTTAGGTATTGCCTTTTCTTTGGAAGGCCTCACTTGCTTTCTGTCCTCTTTCACCTCTTGGGAAGGTTTCGTTGGTTGTTTCTTCTCTATGGGGATGTTTTCTCGTTCTTCTTTTGCAGACTTTGTTACTATTTTCTCTTCTTTGGGAGGTTTTTTAACCTCTTTGGCTTCTTTAGGAGGCTTTTCTTGTTCTTTCTCTTCTATCAAAGCCTTCTTTGATTCTCCTTCTTTTGGAGGCAGTATTTCTTCTTTTTCTTCTTTGAGATGAATTTTGACCTCTTGTACCTCTTTAGGCTTTGCTTGTTTTTTCTCTTCCTTAGCTAGTTCTCTCTCTTTTTTAGAGAGTGTTTTTACTTTTTCTTCTTTAGAAGGCTTCTTCACTTCTTTGTCTTCTACTGAAGGCATTGTCTCTTCTTCTTCTTTCTTGGAAGGCTTTACTTCTTTCTTCTCTTTAGAGGGCTCCCTAACCTCCTTTCCCTCTTTGTCTTTTACAGGCTTAATTTCCTTCTCCTCCTTAGAAGGTTTTTTAAATTCTTTCCTGTCTTTAGAGGGTGTCTTTTCTTCCACCAGTTCTTTAGGTTTATACTGCTTCTCTACTTTGTCTTCAGGAGACTTTTTTGGTTCTTTCTCTTCCTTAGATTGCTTCAAGTCTACCACTTCTTTGGGTGGTTTCTTCTCCTCTTTGACTGGTTTCTTTAATTTTTTCTTTTCTTCTTTCTCATGTTTGGGAGGTTTCTTTTTCTCTGGTTTCTGAACTTCTTTCGCTACTTTAGGTGGTTTCTTGGCTTCTTTGTCTTCTTTTGGATGTTTCTTTTCTTCTTCATCTTCTTTATGTGGTTTCTTCACTTCTTTCTCTTCTTTGGGAGGTTTCTTGACCTCTTTCTCCTCTTTAGGTGGTTTCTTGACTTCTTTCTCTACTTTAGGTGGTTTGTTAGCTTCTTTGTTTTCTTTTGGATGTTTCTTTTCTTCTTCATCTTCTTTATGTGGTTTCTTCACCTCTTTCTCTTCTTTGGGAGGCTTCTTGACTTCTTTCTCTTCTTTGGGAGGTTTCTTGACTTCTTTCTCTTCTTTAGGTGGTTTCTTGACTTCTTTCTTTTCTTTGGGAGGCTTCTTCACCTCCTTCTCTTTTCTATGCGGTTTCTTGACTTCTTTTTCTTCTTTAGGTGGTTTCTTGACTTCTTTCTCTTCTTGGGGAGGCTTCTTCACCTCTTTCTCTTCTTTAGGTGGTTTCTTGGCTTTTTTCTCTTCTTTGGGAGGCTTCTTCACCTCTGTCTCTTCTTTGGTTGGTTTCTTTACTTCTTTTTTGGAAGGCTTCTTCACCTCTTTCTCTTCTTTGGGAGGCTTCTTCACCTCTTTATCTTCTTTAGGTGGTTTCTTGACTTCTTTTTCTTCTTTAGGAGGCTTCTTCACCTCTTTCTCTTCTTTCGAAGGCTTCTTCGCCTCTGTCTCTTCTTTCAGTGGTTTCTTGACTTCTTTCTTTTCTTTGGGAGGCTTCTTCACCTCTTTCTCTTCTTTAGGTGGTTTCTTTATTTCTTTTTCTTCTTTAGATGGTTTCTTGACTTCTTTCTCTTGTTTAGGTGGTTTCTTGACTTCTTTTTCTTCATCGAGAGGCTTCTTTACTCCTTTCTCTTCCTTAGGTGGTTTCTTGACTTCTTTCTCTTCTTTAGGAGGTTTCTTTACCTCCTTTTCTATGGGTGGTTTCTTGATTTCTTTCTCTTCTTTGGGAGGCTTCTTGAATTCCTTCTCTTCTTTAGGTGGTTTCTTGACTTCTCTCTCTTCTTTGGGAGGCTTCTTTGCCTTTTTCTCTTCTTTAAGTGGTTTCTTAGCTTCTTTCTCTTCTTTATGTGGTTTTTTGACTTCTTTCTCGTCTTTGGGAGGTTTCTTGACTTCTTTCTCTTCTTTGGGAGGCTTCTTCACCTCCCTTTCTTCTTTAGGTGGTTTCTTGACTTCTTTCTCTTCTTTGGGAGGCTTCTTCACCTCCTCTTTTTTAGGCAGTTTCTTGACTTCTTTTTCTTCTTTAGGTGGTTTCTTGACTTCTCTCTCTTCTTTAAGTGGTTTCTTAACTTCTTTCTCTTCTTTAAGTGGTTTCTTGACCTCTTTCTTTTCTTTGGGAGGTTTCTTCACCTCTTTCTCTTTAGGTGGTTTTGTAACCTCTTTCTCTTCTTTGGGAGGCTTCTTCACCTCTTTCTCTCTAGGTGGTTTCTTAACCTCTTTCTTTTCTTTGGGTGGTTTCTTTACCTCTTTCTCTTCTTTGGGAGGCTTCTTCACCTCTTTCTCTTTAGGTGGTTTCTTCACCTCTTTCTCTTCTTTGGGTGGTTCCTTGACTTCTTTCTCTTCTTTGGGGAGCTTCTTCACCTCTTTCTCTTTAGGTGGTTTCTTAACCTCTTTCTCTTCTTTGGGTGGTTTCCTGTCTTCTTTCTCTTCTTTGGGAGGCTTTTTCACCTCTTTCTCTTTAGGTGGTTTCTTAACCTCTTTCTCTTCTTTGAGTGGTTTCTTGACCTCTTTCTCTTCTTTGTAAGGCTTCTTCACCTCTTTCTCTTCTTTAAGTGGTTTCTTGACTTTCTTTTCTTTGAGAGGTTTCTTGATTTCTTTCTCTTCTTTGGGTGGTTTCTTGACTTCTTTCTCCTCTTTAGGTGGTTTCTTAACTTCTTTCTTTTCTTTGGAAGGTTTCTTAAATTCTTTCTTGTCTTTGGGAGGTTTCTTAACTTCCTTCTCTTCTCTGGGTGGTTTCTTGACTTCTTTCTCTTCTTTAGGTGGTTTCTTTATCTCTTCCTTTTCTTTGGAAGGTTTCTTCACATCCTCTTCTTTGGGAGGCTTCTTAACTGCATCTTCTAAAAGCAATCATGAAAAAGTCAATTTTCATGTAAGATATCTGTAACAGACATGAATGTGGAGCAGTCTTAAAGCTAGACAAAGTATTCTATGACCTATGTATAGGTGCAAAGGTTGCCAGTACTAAAACATTTTGTAGTGTTTTGTTTTTCATGGTGACCAGTATTAGTGGCATGTACTGCATATACAGTACAGTAAAACAGCATTCTTTTGAGGTAATATTTCATAGTTTGTTCATATACAAAGGGTAACAACTCTATTTGCAAACACTTTTGAACAGTATTTTGCAATTTCGTTATCAAGAGTGATTACCTTTGGGTCTCTCTGGTTTCTTCTTGATGGCTTTTGCCTCAAGTTTGGTCTTCTCCTTTAGCTTTGCTTCTTTTAGTTTTTTCTCTATGGTTTTCTCAAGTTTGGCGTCCCTCTCTTTTCTCACCTCCTCAGTTTTGAGTTCTGTGGGCAGTTATAAATCTTCATAAGCAAAACTACCAGGTGCCCCTGTGCATTGAGGACATTCTTGTTTTCTCTGAATAATTTCATTTAAAAAGAACATCAGGATATGTAAAATTAATTTTGGGAGTAAGCAAAATGTCTTTCAAGAATGTTACCTTTAATAATGGCCTCTTTAACTTCTTTTATTGCATCTCTTTCCTTTGCCTCTTTGAGAACTACATTATTTCATACACAAATATGTTACCAAAAAAAGGAGTATAGAACAGAAACATTTTGACCAGTAATCAGACCTTCAGTATCATCATCATGACTAATAATCATGCTTGCAAAGCACTAAAAGCACTACAGCACTAAACTGTGTTCAAACACACCACAAGCTAGAGGAACATTCAGACTTAGATTTTAGAGCTAAACCGTGGTAGTGTAAAAAAGTAATAATATGTAGTTGTAACTATTATCAGTGATCAAAAAACAAAACAAAACAAAGAAACTGTTTTTCTCAGCCTGTTTGCTCCATCTAGCCGCTCACTGCTGAAGGAAGTGACTACTTGGTTTGCAGCAGGACCGCTTAAGTGCACAATTAGCACCTTTGGAAATAGATTTGTCTTTATTGACTCATCAAAAAGAAAATTTTGAAGGAGCTGAAATTCACAGGTGTTGTACTGTATTAGTCCTCTGATCCTCTTTCCACACTGATATTCATACCTAATTCAAAATGAATGTCAGATCTAAATAAAACTTGACTTGACCTTGTTAGGTCCATGAAGAAAAGTGGCAAGAACAAATGGCTTTTTTGCCTCCCAGCACCGTGAATACAGAGAAAAAAATTCTTACCTTGTTTTAAGCAGAAAAAAAAACAAAAAACAAATAAAAAAATCCACTTGTAATTCAAATTCCTCATAAGGAGATAAGAACAAAAGAGGAGGTGGAGGAAGATAAAGAATTGGTGTTACTAGAGAGTTTTGAGGATACAGCACAGGCATACTGCAGATACAGCCACAGTAAACTTTACAGTCAGAACACTGGCAACAACACATTAATCCATAGGAAAAAATTATTGCCTCCAGAATGGGTTTAGCATAGTTTATCTGAAAACTGCAAGGCAGTTAGCCTGTTAGCCTTATTTAATTGTATCTTACCAGCCACAAATTCACCAAAGACTGTTTTATTGTGTAACTGCTCATGAATTAAATACTCTCTGTGATGAAAATACTTTTGTCGGTTTAAAACCTCGATAAACTGCTTGATGATTAACATAGTCACAAAACAAATTCACAGATACAATGTTAACAATAAAAGCACGGAAGTGAACATATTAAACATGCTTCATCAGTAACCGAACAAATTATCTGTTAGGCCCTAATACCTTTAGTCATGTCGCAACCAACTCATGGAAAGGCATTCAGTATGTCATACCTTCATCACACATGAATCAATTTATCACTGTTAACACACTCATCATTCAGAAAGATGTGATGATAATGGAGTTTTGTACCTTTGTCATGTTTGTGGAGGTGCACTTCTTCTGCGAGAGCAGCCCTGGACCCGACTCTTCCGAGCCCCTCAAAGGGAATATGAACTCTTCTCTTTTGTTTAGGTTCAGTTTTCCTGCTCTCACTGTTGTTGTTGTTTTCATCGCGATCATCGATGGTGTCGGAGTATTCTTCTTGTGGTAAAGTTATCATTTTGTCTTCTTCTTCACCATCTGATTCAGGTACAACACTAGCGTTATCATGCTTTTCAGCTGACAGGACTTTAAGATCAAGTTGTTGGACTGATGGCTCTTTGTCTTCATCCTCATCATCCACCTCAGTCTCAGCTTCTATTTCATCATGTTTTTCTCCCACCTCCTCTAGAGCTTCTTCATCTTCTATTTCTAGATCTTGATCATCCTGATCAGTTACGTCAAATTTATCTTTGACATCAGTGTCAGATATTTCAATATCTTCTTTGTCTCTTATTTCATCCACATGAAGATCTTTGTCTTCAGTTTCCTCCTCTTCAGTCTCATCTTCTATTTTGGCCTCTTCCTCCTGCTCTTCTACCAAAACTTCAGTTTTGGTCTCCTCCTCCTCCTCTTCTTCCTCCTCCTCATCTTCTACCAAATCTTCAGTTTTGGTCTCCTCCTCCTCCTCATCTTCTACCAAATCTTCATTTTTGGTCTCCTCCTCCTCCCCTTCTTCCTCCTCCTCCTCATCTTCTACCAAATCTTCAGTTTTGGTCTCCTCCTCTTCTTCCTCCTCCTCCTCATCTTCTTCCAAATCTTCAATTTTGGCCTCCTCCTCTTCTTCCTCCTCCTCATCTTCTACCAAATTTTCAGTTTTGGTCTCCTCCTCCTCCTCTTCCTCCTCCTCCTCATCTTCTACCAAATCTTCAGTTTTGGTCTCCTCCTCCTCCTCCTCATCTTCTTCCAAATCTTCAGTTTTGGCCTCCTCCTCTTCTTCCTCCTCCTCATCTTCTACCAAATCTTCAGTTTTGGTCTCCTCCTCCTCTACCAAATCTTCAGTTTTGGTCTCCTCTTCTTCTTCCTCATCCTCATCTTCTTCCAAATCTTCAGTTTTGGTCTCCTCCTCCTCTTCCTCATCTTCCTCATCTTCTACCAAATCTTCAGTTTTGGTCTCCTCCTCCTCTACCAAATCTTTAGTTTTGGTCTCCTCTTCTTCTTCCTCATCCTCATCTTCTACCAAATCTTCAGTTTTGGCCTCCTCCTCCTCTTCTTCTTCTTCCTCCTCCTCCTCCTCATCTTCTTCCAAATCTTCAGCTTTGGCCTCCTCCTCCTCCTCATCTTCTTCCAAATCTTTAGTTTTGGCCTCCTCCTCCTCCTCCGGCTCTTCTTCCTCCTCCTCCTCATCTTCTTCCAAATCTTCAGTTTTGGCCTCCTCCTCATCTTCTTCTTCTTCCTCCTCCTCCTCATCTTCTTCCAAATCTTCAGTTTTGGTCTCCGCCCCCTCCTCTTCCTCCTCCTCATCATCTACCAGATCTTCAGTTTTGGTCTCCTCCCCCTCCTCTTCCTCCTCCTCATCATCTACCTTCTCCTCCTCTTCTGCATCAACCACCTCTGTCTTAAAGTCTCCTTCGCCTTCTTCTTCTTCTGTTTTTAATTCCTCCTCCTCAAGACCTTCCTCCTCTGCTTCCTCCTCCTCTTCCTGAGTATCTATGTCTTCTGCCTCTTCCTTTTTCTCTTTCTCCTTGCTGTCCTCATCAAGGACTACCTTATCGTCCAGTGGTGACTCATGTTCTGCTTCTTCAAGGTCGACATGTTTGGCTAGTGATGTGATAGTAACAAATTTAGTGCCTATGCCTATGCCTGTTATAGATCGTATATCTGACCAATTAATGTGACTATTAAAGAAAAAACGTGTGAGTACCATCATCTTCCTCTGCCTCTTGAACATCTGTTTCACTGACAGCTTCAGTGGGAACTTCAGCCTCCTCCTCCTCCTCAATCTCTGAGTCTTCACTTAACTCTGCAGCAGCAGCTTCATCTTTGGCAGCGTGCATAATCTCTGTAACTGTAGCATCAACCCTTGTCATCTATCTGATCTGACATCCATATCTTTGTCATTTCATGTGGAAACTTGTTTTAAATGTACAGAAGGAATTTGATGGGGTGAAATGTAAACAATGACAATGACCACTCATAAGGTCATATAGTATACACAAACCTGAAGGTGTACTATATTTTCTTACTGTCAACAAATCCCATGAAAAGACCAAAACCAATAATGTGTTACTGACTCTCTCAGTATTCCAAGAGTAAGGCTAAATAATTTCCTAAAAATGCTTGGCACCCTAGGTTTTTACCAAGCATCATTAAACAGGAGTGGACTGTGCATTTGTTGTTTATTTCAGCTGCATATTAACAATCAAGTCAATTTAATTTACAGCCCAATCTAGGGATACAACACCCTCTGTCCTGACTTCGCCCCTAAAATTGGAAAATGATTTGAGGGTCTAAGTCTGGGGAAATACATATTTGGTGCTCTAGTGCATATAAAATGGCAGCATTATGGTAAGTGTGGGATTGACTCAACATAAAATACAGTTCCCATGTTCATCATGGTGAAGAAACACCTCCCCTCATTGATGTGTTTTAATAGTTTCTGGACAACAAAATTCATCAGGCTTTGGCTGCAGACAATACTTGTTGGTAGGATCAATTCACTGTTGGTTTGAGTCTTTCCATGGAATTTGTTGACTATGAGAAAATGTAGAGTATTGCAGGAATATATTCTTTGATGAGATTTTGACAGTTTTTTCCCCTCCCGTTGGCACCTCCCAAAACATTACCATCCCAAAGGAGACATGGTGTAAACTTTGTTTGATTCCATGCAAAGCTAAAATTAAATCAAAAAATCAAAAAATAACACGTCATCCAGTACAAACAATCCAAATACATATGTACAGTATATTGCAGATGTTTAAATAGTTGAATTACAGATGTCAGTCAGTTGGTCAGTTTACAGAAGATGCTTGGAGGAATGCAACTCCAAAGGACACATATTAAAGACGAACGTACATGTGCAATATTACACATAAATTCCACTCTTTTTTTGAAACAAAGGACACAAAACATGATGACTGGAACAAAAACACCTTAATGGCAAAACAAATGAATGCAGAGTTCCATGAAATGTCATATCCAACAAATGGTCAGTGTGATAAACAGCAGGGGAGATGCAGTCACCAAATCCATAACTTGGTTGCATACAGACATTTCTAACAATAAAAATGTACACTGGTCATGATGCATGTTTGTTCATGCCATAATACAATAATGTGCAAGTGGATTTTATTCAAATAAGGCTGACACAAAGTTCCAGGGTTGCTCTATTACTCTGAACATGACATACTGTAAGGCAGACTTGAAAAGTTTTGTAAAGGGGTGAGAAAAACAAAAATCAATGCAAACATGCATGAAAGGCCACATTATAATATGGGGGAAAAAGGCACTCAACAAGTCTATGCACACTATTTGCTGGCAGCACACATTGCACCTGTCCAAAAATATGTGCATCTCAGCAACATATGATGGCAATTTCTTACCTTTTTCCAAAGGTGGCAGAAATTCACCTTCATTGTAAAAATATATGGTCATAAAAGACAATTAGCTTGATTTTAAACAAATGATTTATAATGTGATAGCAAAGAACAGAAGAACACTAATGTCAGTACTTACCTTTTTTTCTCACCAAATTTAAATCCGATGGGTGAATTACAGTTTCGTCTAAACAAAGAGAAACAAAGACATGACTAATTGTGAAGTAACTGTTAATGAGTATTTATAAGAAAACAGTAACATGACAATAATATGCTTCTAATCAAAACTGTAATGAAAAGTGAAACCTTTTTCAGTTACTACATTTACAACTGGTGTGGCAACAGGCTCACCTACAACAAGAGAAGAAAAATATGGGAGGTGTCAATATATTTCATTAGTGTGTTGAAGCATATGAGCTAGAATATTTCTGCATAGAGCTAATGCAATAAGCATACCTTGATCACCAACAAGCATGCCTGACATGTACGCCAAGAACAAATCTTTCTTGTCTGTGAACTCTAGCACAGCATCTTCAACAACTTTCATGGGGTCAATGGACACTTCCGGCATGATCCCTGAAAAATCAGGACACCACACCGTGAGATTGGCTCTCCTGGTAACGAAGAATATTTACCTGACTCTCAGCGCTAGCCACATTCAAATTCTGTTCTAAAAAGTAAGTCAGTAAAAGCTGCTCCTCAGAATATTTCTGTTACCAAACGCATTTATGTCTCTGTATCCCTTAATTCTGGAAAAGTTGGTCACCATATGAGATGTAGATGGTATGTAAAGTATATATAATCATATATTACAACAGACCTTCTTCACCGATCAGCGTTGTGGAGACGTAGCTCACAAGCATGTTTATCTGTTCTGTGGTGATTTCTGCTGTTCTCTTCAGAATCGACATGGGACTGAATCCCACAGCATGCTGGATACCTGATCAACAGAGAAGTCAAAGCAATTAGGATCGTGATGTTTGTGGAAACTGTAATTATCAGGCTACTCTAGCGTACCTATTTTAATGGGACACACAGATTAGGTAAAGGTTAAAAACCATGGCAGATTCTGTACCTTTTAATGCGTCCAGTATTACATCCAAGAAGGTGCAAAGCACATCCTGGATATATCCTGCTACTCCACTCACAAAGTTATTAGTAGTATTGAAGATATTTCTGCCAATAACCACAGGGTCAATGAAGCTAATGTCAGTGGTTCCTGAGAAGAACAACACACATTCAGGCCAGTGCTTGAGTGAGTTACTGGGTTCAACAAATACATTGTTTTTTGTTATACAAATATTAGAAAGACAATTAAAGACCAAAGGGAAACATTTAGTTAGTAATTAATCATTTTCACTACAGAAACAAACACCTAAGATTGCAGTTAGCTGACATTTACCATCTAAATTTGTATTTTGGCAATGAGTTTAGACAAGTTTTCATTGTTATGCACCCATGACTAACGCAACAGTTATTTAGTATATGTGTGTGTAGGCAACAAATAACGATTAAACAAGGCAGACATGATAATATGACATAAACAATACAAAGATTGTATAAAATATGGAGCAAGTACCTTTTGTGATATCCAGTACATTGTCTAAAATGGCACAGAATACATCCAGGGTGTAGCCCACCACTCCACTCACAGAGTCATTAATGACACTGAAGGCATTTCTGCCAATTACTACAGGATCCATGAAGCTAATGTCAGTGGTTCCTGGGGGAACAAAAAACAAATTAAAAACAAATAAATACTACGGACAGATGTGTAAAATCAATACTGTATTATTTATTACTAATATGTTAGATAGCAATTTTAAGATATTAAGAGGTTACAGATTAGATGGGTGTTAACCGAGGAGAGTGAATACCTTTCACTACATCCAGAATAGTGTCCAAAATGGCAGAGAGCACATCCTGGATGTAGCCCCCCACTCCACACATGAACTCATTAGTAACACTGAAGACACCTCTGCCTATGACCACAGGGTCAATGTGGCTAAGGTCAATTTTTCCTGAGAAAAACAAAGACATGTGTTAAGGGAATTTTCAAATGAATTTATTAATGCTTCAATTGGGTAGTTTAAAGCCAAGAATTAGTTTTATTTTTTTCCAAGACATTCTCAGGTAATTAGCACAAGCTTTGTTATTTACTCGTGTGTGAAACAGGGATGACAAACTAAGTCTTCAGTTTAAAAGTATTAAGATATGGAATATTTACCTTTATTTATATCCAATACAGTATCCACAATAGCACACAGAGTGTCCCTGATGGAGCAAACCACTCCACACATGAAGTCATTCGTTGAATGGAAAGCTCGTCTGCCAATGACCACAGGGTCAACGTAGCTGAGATAGAAGTTTCCTGTGGTTTTGGGGGGAGATTATTAGACACAGGGTTATATCACTTTTATATAAAAATGTTCTTTTCCTGAAAGCGTGCGCAATTTTTGAGTCATACCCTCCTCATCTGAAAAATATCGAACAAATCCATCTTTTGCTTCCGCTATTTCCTCAGCTGCATAAGTGGCGGCAGACATGGGGTCACTTAAATCAGGTGCACATTCTGGAGGCCCAGAAAAGAGAGTTATGCATTACAATATTTGCTTTTAAAAATAAATAAGTATGCCGTGCAAGCCATTTCTCTTCTGTACCTTGAAATTTACTGAGCAGACTTGATACTTCATCAACAGCGTCGTTCACAGCTTGCACAGGGTCCGTAATGATTTGCTGAACGTCTGAGAAAACACATACAAATACTCTTAAAGCTGCATTTCTGATGACTGAGAATGAAAAAAAGAAACTTTTTTAGGTATTTGTGACTTACCAGGGACTGCCTTGTACTCCACAAAGTCAAACATCACCACTCCCACGACCACCCAGGACAACAGAGCTGCCAGTGCAAACAACAGCTCCACAGACACTTTCAGCTTCCTGAGGAGGTCCAGACCTCTGGACTTGAGGGAGCTCGTCTGTGGTACTGTTGCTATATTGGACCCACTGGCTGAGGAGGGGGAGGCAGATTTGCTTCCTGTGTGTGATAAAAACAGTCACTCTTTTATGTGGTACTTTCATCACCAAGATCCACCAAGTTTTTTCTTTAATATTGTTGCTGACTATGTTAATGCTGTGACACTGGAGCAAGTTTTTATTTTTTGTTGGACTGTAAACAAACTAGATACAGAACAACAGTGCAAAAGTGCAAAACAACATTGTACAGTGGCATCTAGGTCAATACTGACCACCATGTCACAGAGGATTCTTGAATAAGTGCAATGCAATGGACAAAATAAACTAAATAAGCAGTTTCCCCATTAATTTGAGGTAAATTCTTTGTGAGTTTGAACTGCTGTAGTGCAATCCTACAGCATGTATGCAAAATTAATGATCCTCCATAGCCACATCTCACCATCTCACCATCTTCACACTGTAGCTAAATCCTGACAGTTGAAGCATATTTCCCATTTTATCAAACACATAAAATACAAACACATAACATGGCGAAGACATAGTATCTAACTGTCTCAGGCATTTATTGAAGGACATCCTATTCCTGTGCGTTCCAAATCCATGCACGCTCATTTTCTAATGTTAAGGAATGATGTGAATTAGATGAAAATCATAAAGAGTGCTGTATCCTGATCAACATGAATTTATCTTGTCAGATTACAGATCAGAAAAAGCAGAACTCAGCTGTTCCAGTTTCATCACATAGATTATATAAACACATTTGCACATGACCCACACCTGTTTAGTACAGTGGAAAAGGAATGTGATGACATTTAATGACAGTCTCGCCATCATTAACTACCATGGTGTGAGAGTAGCTGCACTGATGTACTTCCCAACTTGGACCTGGTGCCAGAGGGTGTTAGAGACACCTTCCAACTGTGAATGAACTCAGAGCATGCCTTACTCATGATTCACTTCCTCATATATAAATGCTAAAAAAGCAAAAAAAAAAAAACAGCCCTTTCACTCAACTGAACTATTGAGGATGGTCAGGAGGTGTCACTGTTTCACCATAAATGTTTATTAATTATGAAAATAAATCTTTTCCGTTTACATGGACACTGTTTATTCAGCACCTGAAGCTTTATCACACAAAAGATTTGGTTGTAAAGCATCACTTGTTTGATCAGGTCATATTAGACAAAACAGGAGACTTGTGTCTTGTGTCTTTAAAAAGTGTCTATAAACTTTTTAGTAAAGTAACTGAGTACATTTACTCAAGTACTTTTTGGTACTTGTACTTTACTTTAGTCTATTCATTTTATGTTACTTTAAGCTTCCACTACATTTTATTGTGTGGAGATTAAACCAGGCGTTTCCAGCCATTTGGCTTTTGACACCTCACGAGAAGACAGATTAGACAGAATTGCAAGCAGTTTTCCCTCTAAACCTCTCATATGGTCTCTTTATTTCACAAATACCAAAGAAAGTAAATGACCTCACTCTGTATAAAGTAATTAAAACCAACCACACCACTGCATCAACAATCTAATAATGTTAGAAATAATGATTAAGTATATCTTGCCAACACTACTTCTCTATTTTTACCAAAGTAGGATTTGAATGCAGGACTTGTTGACTGTTGTATTGGTATTTTTTACTTAAGTAAAGAACCTGAATACTTCTTCCACCACAACTGAAAACCCAGTAGTTATGTCTGTCACAAGAGAGCAATGCTAATACCCTGGCAACATGATATCCTGTATTTATAGCAACCAACATTCAACACATTTTTCTAAGAGGACTCACCCTATCAAAACACTGCCATTTATTTATTACAGAGCACATATTGAGACTTTCTATGCCATAACAAAGAATAATAATACATATATAATACACTATACTTTTATAATACAGGTGACAACAGTCCTACCTTCAGCCATGGTGATATGGAGACTATTTCAGGTATAATAGTTCGAGTTGGGGGCAGAGCCTCCTCATGCAGGGCTGACTGGAAAATCACAGCTACAGTATGAATTCAATCGGCATCCACTTGTCAGTAAAAATAAAAGAATTCCTGTTAGCAAACTATTCCATTTCCATTTGGTGATCACAGCCTTGTTTCCAGATCCATGGAATCCACAAGTTGAACTTCTCCAAGATTAAAAAAAAACAAAAACCAAAAACTAAAGTTAATGGAAAACCAAATATTAATTTTAAGTTTACGGGTGCTGGGGAATTTGGAGCTGCCGGTGGGGCAGCATTGTAGAGGGGGGTCTGGGGATGGTGGGGCAAAGGAAAGCCGCGCAGGGGGAGGAAAGAGCCAAGCTAAGCACAGGGCTGGGTAGGGTAGGGGGAGCAGACAGAATATCCCACCCCGTGTTATTGGTGCCTCACATGGGTATAAGTCAAAGCAGGGCACAGGAAGGCTTCAAGGTAACTTTATCCCCCAGAAAGAAGGTCCAGGTTATTCTTAGCTTGAGCTCTGCACACCAGCCGCTCTGGCAGACCTTTTTTGGCGGTTGAAGGGGTGTGAGTAGGATCAGTTGGCACCCCTACTGGTGGGACACTGTAACCTGCCCAACAAACTGGAACGAAGCAGGTGCCCAAGATGAGGAATGGACAAAAACACAGGTGAAAATTGTTCACTGCCCAGCAACACACAGTATGTTAACACCATTAGTGGCTTTTTCCTGCCCCTGGTGCTTTTGTGGGTGCGAATTGCAAAGCATTTTATTTTGTTCTCAGTTTATTCCATTACCCACCACTTTCTTATGAGGTTCCTATATTTGGTTCCACGTGGCAGCTTCAAAAAAGCTTCCAAAAAAATATCCTGAAAGAAAGGTCCAGAATGTGCATTAAATCAGCCTCAGCTCCCTTTTGTACCCTGCAGCAACTTTAACTACCACGTTAGTACTGGAGTATTTATATAAGATACTCCAGAGACAGTTTACCACAAGATAAATAAGTGAAACGCATATATGTTGAATATTTTCCCAAAATATGAAAAGCAAGATAAAGAGTAGAGCAACGCTAGCAATTCTCTCAGGCACTGACAGAGCTGAACATTAGCATGCTAATTTAACCACACACATAGTGGGAGTATCATTAGTTATTTTAAAGTTAAATTTGTGACTTGATGACAGCAATAGATGAATAGTGTAGCGATTACTGATGTTTTTACAATTCATCCTGAAGGAAACATGCATGCCTGCACATAATTTCCTGTCAATTCACTCAACAGTTGTTGAGACATGTCACTTGAAAGACTGAATGTCTGTACAAAGGTTCACAGCATTTTATCCAGCAGTTGCTGAGCTCATTCATTCTGGATCAAAGGACTGACTAACAGACAGATTGTTCTTGACATCCCCACAGCTAGAACCACACCCTAACATGCTTAAAAATCTGCTGTGTACAAGTACACAGAGAAAAACCCTTTATTGAAACATTTGAAAGACAACTGTACATTAGATACATCACAACTTAAAACATGAGCTTTTTGTTTGTCTTGTACTCCAAAGAGAAAGTGTCAAACACACACATACATAAACACAGGTGTGTATTTTACAGTGTAGCTGAAGCACTTGGGGCTACTGGCCTGATGATGAGCGTGAGCTCCATGGGCACAGGAGGAGGAACATATCTCTCCTCTCTAAGCAGGCGCAGTAATAAATCCTCAGTGTCGTGTGGCCAGCGGTAAACACGCGTGTTCTGAAGCCAACTTGGGACATGCTTCTGTAAAGAGTGCATGTATATGTGTTGTATATTATATATTAATTTAAGAAAGGAAGATAGTGGAAAATATAAAGGTATGGCAAAACTTGTGAGTGTAAAAAGGTTTAGCTCTCTGACCTGGGATGCATTGAGGAAGAGAACCGGTACGAATCTGAAATTCAAGCTGCCTTGCTGGATGAACTCACTCTGCATCTGGCAAAATTAGATTTTAGATTTCACTAGTTAATTTGTTCACAGAATCATGTTTCATTTTAAATAAAGAGCAAATACTGTCTCACCATGGAATGTATATATTTGGTGCGTAGACCATGGCTGTCCGCTACAGATCCTTCGATGTCCGCCTTATACTTTGGACTGATGGCGATGATAATCAGGTTTGATGACTGTTAAAGAAGGACACATTTTAGACACATTCAGAGCCTGAAAAAACAACTGTAATGCAAGAATTTGAAAAATTAAGTTAAGACAGAAACAAAACATGCATCATCGATATAGAAATGTAAATAAATGCTCAATCTGGTTTTAATGGTGGCGTTCACTCACATCTTTTAGACAACTGTCCTGCCACTTGTTGATGTCCGTGCGTCTAACAGGGTTGTCAAATATGTCAATCTGTGAAATTGAAGTCAGTGGTGAAAGTCTACAAGATTCAGATTTTGTTGTGTGTGTGTGTTGTCTTTTTGAAATCAGACTTTTGAGTGAGGGGTAGCAGCTTACAGCTGGTCGAAAACCTTGCTTTGTGAGGAAGTCTACAAAGGGGACCATCTCTGAGTACACGTCCGACGAATAAGTTATAAAGATGTTTCCTGAGATAGGAAGAGATCATAGAATCAAGATTAATCTCTTATTCCTTTGTAGTTGGGGCCATTTGAAATTAGTAAATTGCGCTGAATGACCATAAAAACAGAAACACCTGTATACCATAATACAGTGCAATAAAAGAGAATAAACACTCTTAGTTACAGTGACTTTGAGTGAAAATATTCAGTTCCTGTTGACACTGATATGTGTTGAGGGTGTTTCTTGTGTTGTAATTTTATTGGATAAAGTGACTCACGGCACTCATCAGGTAGACTGATGGTTCTTCTTTTCTCATGTGGGTGTGAGGCCGATGCCTCTGCTCCCGCTGAGCTCAGGTTCATCACACTGACCTGTGACACACCCTCCACAGGGGGGACGGAGAAATGAGGCACATTAACTGAGACGCTTCCCTGAGTCACGCTGTCATTCATACAGTTATCGTGACGTTGGAGCCTGAAGCAGCAAGAAAGAAAAAAAAAGGCTCTTCAGTTGCATTGTGTTGACATGTGACATATCTGTGTAATATTCAAAGTAGAGACTGCTACAACACCTGGCTCACTGCATTTTTCAAAAACATTAACGGCGACCTTGGAGAGGATTTGTGTAAACTGCTGGATAGGGTTACAAAGTCAGGGACTGCACCTAGCTGTCAAAGACATTTTTGTTTCTGTACCTCCAT
Organism: Toxotes lorentzi; assembly: GCA_037833715.1. Taxonomy (NCBI): domain Eukaryota; kingdom Metazoa; phylum Chordata; class Actinopteri; family Toxotidae; genus Toxotes; species Toxotes lorentzi. The sequence continues at coordinate 7,662,636 of JBBMJY010000009.1, forward strand.
TTAAAAGTGGTTTTGTTTTTACCAGTGTTGGGGGTCATCCCAGAGTCTTTGGTGCTGGCAGGGAGGAGAGTGGTAATATGGTTGAGGTGGGTATCTGTTGTACTGTCCTTGTACTGCAGAGGGATAATACCTGACATCCATAGTATGAAGACCTGTAGATACAGTTTAAACATTTCTGTGTGACAGCACATGAAATGTGCCAAGTTGGTGGTTTAAGCAGAACTGAAAATTGAAGACACTGGTTTAAGAACAAAACCCCGAGCAAAAACATAAACCTCATGCAAGTTTCAGTATGAGAATGTAATGATAAAAAAAATGCAACAACCTCTAATGGTATTTACTATTCACATCAAACAGATGTAAGACAGACACTTTTAGTGAAATTCACAATGAATAATTCTGCCATCAGCATTAACAGCTACACACTAACTATACAAAATCCTGAAAACCTGTTTTATAAGGTCAGTAATATTGTACCAAAGTCTCTTTTGTCCTGTTGTTGTCATCTATACATTTTGATGCAATTATATATTAAATATATGCAACAAAACCTGTGCTGTGAACTGTCTCCTTACACATTTAAAAATTACTTTGTCCTTTGCTGTTTTCTGCAAAATGTTTTATTCTTTTCATTCACGCCCTATATATGAATAATGCTTTTTGTCTGTCTTGTTACTGCTCTTTGTACTCACTGTTTTCTATCAGTGGATAATGTTTTTGGTTACACTGCTGTCCTACTAAAAATAAACAAAATCAAATTTAGTGAGAAAATAAAGATATAATTATATAACACTTTTCAAAACAAAATGTAATACTATTAATACTTTTTACTAATAAAATAGAAACAAGCAAAAAAGAAACAGATTTTTTCTTTACCATAGTTGTGCAGATAGGGGTGCGGAGGCAGAAAGGGACTGCAGTGCTGCCACTCGTCATCAGATATCAGAGGCAACGGAGGCTCAAGCTCTTCTTCATCACTCTGAAGCTGAGGATTGTATTCATACTCTCCTCTAAGAGCCAAAGAAATACATGAATTACTTCATCCAAATTTATCCTTGAAGCAAATCCAAGTTGTTATCTAGGAATTTCTTTCCACTATTATAGAAAGACGGCTTCTTCTCAGTTACCCAGTCGTGTCTCTGTTTGCAGGGTCTGTTGTTCCACACTGGCCTGGTCCACAGTCCAAGCAGCTGCACTCTGATCTCATGTCACTCTGCCTGGTCTCTGCAGGATGTGGGCAACAGCCAACAGGAGGTTGATGATGAAAATTTATTCTGGCAAAATTTGCTCCTCTTTCTTCTGACTGTCTGCGGTGCATCAGCTCTACATGCTGAACCACACGATCTGGCTGCCTGCTTAACTCTTGGTACACTTGTCCACGTCTGTATTGCCTTTGGGAGAAATAATCTGCATCTATGCAACAGCTTGGTATGACTTTTTCATGATGTGGATTGGCATGAACAACTTGGTTCACGGTGACTTCAGGGCTCAAAAGTGGAAGAGAATTTGTAGACTTTTCAGTGGTGGAAAACACTTTCCATTCTGGTTCAGATTTCTTCATCTTAAATAGGTTATTTCAGCTCAGCCTGTAGTCCTGCAAGTGACAGACAGAAGCAGGAAAAATATTTACTTTTGTAGTTCTATCTACAAACAAGGAGAAAGGGGAAGCCATTAGAAAGATAAAAATATTGAACTAAGACATTTTTCCTGCACAACATAAAGGAATTATTCTGAAGAAATGATTTCATATGGAGTGGTTAATATGTAGAAATAACGCATGAAACATATTCTTACAAATACAATTCAGACTCAGTCTGAAAAGAAAAAGTAACAATGACCTACCTGTTCTTGGCTGGATTCTTTACACTGTGGGTGCAGAGGCTTGTGTGTCACAGCCTGCTATATGCAAATTCTTCAATGCTTCAGCTGCATCCAATCAGAGCCAAGACTGTGTTTGTGTTGTTCAGCCAGACTAGCCAGGAAAGTCAAGCTCAGTCTTAGTCTTGGAATTTACTGAAACTTGTAAGGATTTAGGAGGTAATATTCTTTAGCTATAGGAGGAGGGCATAATATAACAAAAAAACACTATGTTCTCATGTAAAAGGCTATAAAGAGGCTAAATTAACACAAACATCTGTTTAAACAGACAGTTTTAGTTGGAACAGAAAATAAAAACAGTAAAAAAAAACCCTCAAGTCATCATGTAAAAATTAAAAAGCTGATTAAAGAAGCACTAAATCAGAGTTTGCTGCACTGTTGTATGCCGTGCACAAGACTGACTGGCCTCTAACTGCAGGGTGGACACCTACAAAGTGATTTGCATATGTTCTGAGTTCAGTCATGTTGCCTTTGTGTCACGTTGAGACTGAAGGAAACCCAGAAAGACTCAATCACTTAAGCTGCATGTATTTAGGTGTCAGTTAGGATTAAAAAATGAACCCTGTGGTGCCGTATGTTCTCTGGAGAAACTTGGCTGTCAGGGGAGCTTTAAAGCCAGTTACTGACAAGTGCTGATAACTCTTTCTAAGTCACATGATGATGATGGCAAGATTGTTTATTTCAAAACCAGTTGTGTACAAGTAACAGACAGAGACAATAAATAATGCAGAGACCAAAAACATTTTCTGTATATCTACTGAATTAGGATAAATAAAGTGATACAAAATCTAGTTTTTGCTCACTTTTCCACTCATGAAAAGCAACATAAATACACAGAGGAATGGTGTATTGTTCTGGAATGCCCCTTCTCACCCAGGGAGAGAAGTTGATAGATACTTGAGGATGATAAAATGCCATCCAGAGCTGCACACTTCCCTGGCATATGACAATCATGAAATCGTAAAGACATTTAGGACTGGCCGAAATGCTGAGCAAAATAATACAGCGAAATAAACATGTTTGGTCTCGTAAACAACATGTTATTTCGTGGAACACATTATGGAGGGACACACACAGGTACGCATCCTTCATTCCCGTCATGTAAGTGGCAGTTTGTTTGTTTGTTTGGCAGCTGAAGCGAAAAGACAATGCAGAATTCTTACACAGCCTGCTGCCATACAATAATGCTTCATACATTTTAAAATATCGTCAGTATAATAAGCAATCACCCGAATAATGGTTGCACTCGGAGAGGAAGTCAGCCCCCATAGATTAGCTGAACTAAAAGTTATTTTAAGCCGATCTAAAAATCATTGGCTGAAGCTGAAATGCGATGAATGCACTTAATATCAGTGCAGATGTCATACAAGTTTGGGTGGAAGAGTCCATGATGCACTAAGTTAGTGTGTAGAAAGCATGAAGGCATTCCCTTACATTATAAGAATATTACTAAACATGAAAAGGCAAGAACAGGTGTTATAGTACATCTAAGTTCCTTGAGAAGAGGAGAGCAGTATCGTCATATTAACCTTGTAAAAAAGGTCAGTGGACTCCCAGAAAAATTTCTGAGATATCTCGGTCCATGATGTCTAACTTCTACCAGTCCTACAATTATTATGTCACGATTTGTTACCAACTGTGAGCCTCACACGTTTCTCTACGAGCTTTAAATCTGAAATAACTTTAACCTTGGATTAAAAAAAAATCCACACATTTCCAAAATATCAAAAGTAATATAAAATGAAACAAAAAGGAGATAAGTAAACAAGCAAATTTATATTTACACTACATACAAGTTACACAACTCATCTGGTTCATCCATGGCAGTCATTTTTAACTCTTCGGTCATCTCAAACGTCCCCTGCCACCTCAAAAACATCCACTGAAATTGATAGTCAGTTTGCTGACAGAGCAGCCATCTGTCCCTGTGTGTGTGTGTGTGTCTGTGTCTGTCTGTCTGTGTGTGTGTGTGTGTGTGTGTGTGTGAAGCTTGGAAGTCAGTTGATGAGCTTTTGTAGAGCCACAGGATGACAGAGAATATTTGGAGAGTATTTGGCCCCCTCTGGTGGAAAGCCAATGAAATGACATGGGATGAGGGTGGCAGCGCTCAGAGATTATCCCCTGGCTGGTACTGGGGCTCAGTGGCAGTGAAGTAGTCCTCCAAAAAGGCCTGCAGGTACTCAAAGGTGGGCCTCTCCTCCGGGTCTTTCTTCCAGCACTGCACCATCAGCTCGTGCAGGGACGTGGGACAGTCCTGCGGGCATGGCATCCGGTAGCCTCGCTCCACCTGCTCCAGCACCTCGCGGTTGTTCATTCCTGGAGAGAGGAACATGGAGAAATGCAGACAAACATTACTGTCTCACTCTAAATGTTTTTTTGAGATGACGAACAGAAATGAATCTGAATGAAAATATATATCAGCTGACATGTATACATATAGACTTGCAAAGCAAACTTATGTACAGCTTCTTCCTAATTGGCCAATAACTGTGTTTCAGTCAGAGTTGATATTTATTTAATATTTACCTGAACCAATGCCACATACACACAGCATTTATAGCTTAAACTCATTTGCAATGCAGATGGGCCTTTAAAATACACACATTTCACATGTTCAAGCAGTCAGCTGTGAACATTTCTCTGCATAATGCACAATATAATGTACATTATGCAACATGCTGCTCTTTTTTTAGCATACAGAATCATGGCTGGTGTCTCAGCAGCCTCAAAAACTCTCACACATACTGCATTAATCAAACATGAGCAATCAACTGGAATTGAGAAGTGATTGCATAACCCACCAAGCTGAACACCCTCACCTGGATAGGGCACTCTGCCCTTGGTCACCAGCTCTGTCAGCAAGATGCCAAACGACCACACATCTGACTTTATGGTGAATTTCCCATAGAGAGCAGCCTCAGGAGCAGTCCACTTTATGGGAAACTTTGCACCTAAAACAAATTCAGAGATGACACTTTCAATTTTTGTTATGTCACTGCTGTCACTCACTTTCAGCAGAAATACAGAGAGAAATGAAGCAACAACCTTTACTAAAACCTAAAGAGTAAGTAGGTCAGTCTTCTCTGTAAGGATTTTTTCCTTCATCTAACCCTTAGAGCAGAGACGTGAGGACTTGATAACATCCCACCAGGGAAAATTCCATTATCTCTCTCCGTCTCGGTTTGCATTTGACCCAGGTTGAACAAGTAAACATTTAGATCGCTAACAAATGAGTGACTGAACATGTTGACAGAGTGACTAACGGAGTCTGGAAGTCCTCCTGGTGTAGTTCACGTCTGCCAACACAGACTCGAGAGAACAACGTTTGAGTGATTCAGGGTAGAGCCACTTCCTTCCAACAAGATACACAGTGACAGATTGATTTTTGTGTGTAACATGGGCTCTGTCTTAAACCACATGTACTTCTGTTTTCCACTGGTGTCACCAGGACATATTCCTGCTCATTTACTGTACTTTTTCTGAAAATTAGTGTGTGTGTGTGTGTATAAAATGTGTCTTGGAATTGACTAAACGGAATAAGTTATCTGCCAGCCCGCCAACTTTTTCCTCTGACGATGAGACTTTTAGAAGATGCTGCAGTTGGGGACTGAGAACACTACAGAAATATAAAAGTCAGACGAGATAAAATCCGTGCACAAGTCACAAGTTAGTCGCTATTCCAATAATGCACTATTCCAGTAATATTCCTCTATTTATAAGTAAAATAAAGGAATAATGTAAAAAAAATACACTTCTAAACTGGGACCAATGAAACTGCTGTTTGCAGCAGCTGTTTGTAAGCTCAAACTTCACCTTGTTATAATGCAAGTGGAGATCTACACATCACTAAATTAAAACACTGAATTAAAATGCCACACAGCTAATTCTAGTGTAGAGATAGTTACTACAAATTTTGTTACACCTGGTGTTAAACTAACCGACTGGCAAAACATATATATGGGTAAAAAAGGTATAAATGACCAAATAAAGCCATTTACGCGCACTAGAGGAAATAAATGTTTTGTGCATTAGGCATTAGTATAATCAGATTTCTCACTCAGTCTAAACCAGTGGTAAAACTTGAGCCTTTTATTTTCAGCCCTTATTTGTTTACAATATATATACAAACAGAAGAAAACTTATAAACATCGGAAATAATAGTAGTGTTAATAATAGTGTTTTTGACAGAATTATGACTTTGAGAGTGATTTTGTAACGAAACTGCATCAGTCTTGGACTAGGGGTTTTAAAGTACCTAGATTTCCACCATGAGACGTGTGTCACTATCTCTGGTCTAACATGTATTAATATTCCATACCTGAAAAACATATTCCTTCATGTATGCATATATAAATAAAACAAAGAACATTTATGAGTTTATGTATAATTTGGTTGTTTGAAACTCTTATTTTTGGAAGTTATGGTACAGTTTGTGATGCCACAATTTACACTGCAAAAATCCAATACACATTTATGGTACGATTTACGCATTAGTCTACAGAAGCTAAAGCAAGTTCTAATGACGCAAGTAAATCGATAATTTGAAACTATAAAGTAATTGCTAATAACAGGATTCTACACAAAATCTGAGTGATGGATTTCAAAAAAGCTTGTATAACCCAATCCAGCAGTTGTACCTTGTCTTGCTGTGTATTCATTGTCCTCAATGAGCCTGGCCAGACCAAAGTCAGCGATCTTACACACCAGACTGTCTCCAACTAGGATGTTGGCAGAGCGCAGGTCCCTGTGAATGTAGTTCATCCTCTCAATATACGCCATGCCTGCTGCCACCTGGGAAATGAAGGTATTTTTTTCCAGTGAATATCGCTGAACAGTTTTGTGGTGATTTAATCTGTGCTGAACAAGATTTCTATGTAGATTTTTTTCATCAGCCTAAACTAAAGTGGGGCTGCAATTGAGAGGAACATCTCTTCAATGAAAACCCATACATTTGCCAGATTTTCAAAATAAACTTCAGTGCTAGGTGCAATTACTTATCCACAAACAGGAAGTGATGTGATGACAGCTTTGGAATGAAATGCAACCTGCAGCAAACTGAGTGCTCCAACCATAATGCTAAATCACCAATTTCAGATCATCTGTTGTCTTGCAGGTCTTGGTGTAAAGCAATCACAAACCAGCCAGAACAGTAAACAACAATGTGCTCTTACTCAACTTCAAACTTTTAAAATGCTGCCATTTTGGTTTGCCAAGGTGAGAAGTTGCCTAATGAAACTGCAAACTTGCTGTTAACAGCTTGATCTGATTAAAGTGGATTACGCTCTTAGAAAGAAATCTCTTTGAGTTGTAGTTCACTGTATAAAGCATCCAGAGTTCTGATTATTTTCAGCAGTGTACCTGAGCTGCCATGTCCACTAGATTTGGCAGCTTAAGGCTTCGTCCTTCTCCGTCTTTAAGGAAATCAAGCAAACTCCCTAAAAAACAACAAAACAAAACAAAAAAAAAAACGTATTAAAATAAATTAGATTAGAAATAAAGAGAACAAGATAGATCTGCTGTTTCATGTTGTCTTCAGTTGCTAGATCTCAACTCAGATTTGGATCAAAACTGAAGTAACATGTTGTAGTTAATGTGACATCCATTCTGGGATTCCTGCCACACATGCTACACTTGGCTCAGATTTTTGTTTGTTAGTTATTGCTGTGGTAACTGAAGATCTCATTGGTAACTGAAGTGTTTTTGAGTAGTGTGGACATGGGACTGAGCACCATGCTACAATGTAGGACGCATACTGTACTGTCCATGCAGTTGTATAAATTATGTACACATTGCATGTAATATTCCTACTGTATTTTAAGTGTCCCTTTAAAGCAGCTTCTACCTTTGCTCATGTACTCAGTGACGATGTAGATGGGTTCTTCGGACACCACGGCATAGAGCTGCACCAGTTTGTCATGTCGGAGCTTCTTCATGATCTGAGCCTCCTCCAGGAAGGACTCAGGCGACATGGTGCCGGGCTTCAGAGTCTTCACTGCCACCTTCGTGGTGCCATTCCACGTGCCTGACAAGCAAAAAAAACAAAACAAAAAGGAGGCTATTCAAGTTTGGTTTTCTAGAGGTTTGAGGTCATTTCGGAGGTCATTTTTGATGCCCGGTCTAACAAAATGAAGTGTGAGAGGTATGGAAGGACATGAAAGTAAAATGTGTCGCTGAAATCTGCTGAAGTTCTCAGTTACCTTGAGAGTTATCAGTTACCTTGACTGTGTTAGTTTAAAGAAAGGGGTAGAGCAGATAACTGGCAACATACTGGTGGCTGCTAAAGTATGAAACCTAGTAGGGCATAGTCTTGTGCGTTAGAGTAATTATCATAAAACTATAGTAGTTTTAGTATTACAGAAAAAAACAGAACAGAAAAACAAATTAAAACAATTCTCTCAGTTTATCCAACTTTTTTTTTTTTTTAACTATTCTGACAAAATTTTACACACTGATGGAAAAAAACAAACTGACATCTCTGCGTGTTCACAATACTACACTTCTAATGTTGTGTAAAATAATGCTTGAAGTTTTCAGGACTTCAGCTTTGAGCTAGATGGGAAAAATGGAAAAAAAAGCTAACAATCTATTTTAGGACTTGGCTTGATACATGTTTGTGGTACCGACAACAACTGTTCAGATCTCAGAAAATCTGACACACATGGTTTGCTGCCCGATGGGGGACAAATGAAGTTGAACTCAAATGAACTAAAACAACAGCATGTGTCTGAACTGAGTTTAGATGAGCCATGCTACAGAAACTTATTTAGACATAACAATTACTATATATACCACGTTTTAAGTGCTCTAAATGGCCCATTCAAATCTGAATCCAATCATGGGAAATCATGGGAAGGTCAAAAACCATCCAGTCCAAATAGACGCTGAGATCATGCAGAGGTTTGTCCAGCAAGATTGTTAGATGAAATAGAAATCACTGAAAGCAAACACGTCTCCCTGTGGGTAACATTAGCTGGGTGTTAGTTTGAATGATCCAACACATACAGTATGTTTTGCAACCCTGCTCGCAGCTGTCCAATTCTTCATGTGTGCCAAAAGAGGATGCCAAAAAGCTACACACCCATCCAGACTTCTCCGAACTGGCCATTTCCGAGACGTTTGATGAGCTGCAGCGACTCTCGTGGGATCTCCCACACGTCTTTGGTTTTGACGGACAGGTCAGTCAAACGAGGCATGCCTTTGTGACACGGCACGATCAGGCGGCAGCACAGCCCTGCAGCCCTGGCTGGATCGAGCATGTAGTTTTAATTTAAAATTATATTGAAGAAGTATTAAGACATACAGTATATCTGACATGTCAAGAAATTCTTGTACACCCTCCATAACTGTAGCAGAGTCTCACCCGAGTAGTGCTGTACTAGCTGCTGCAGCGTTTCAAACTGGGCCCTGGTGGTGATGTAGTAGCCTCCACTGTCCAGCTTGCGAATCTTATAATGTTTGACATGGTCTCCCTTGATGTCATCCCAATCCTGGATGGAGAGGGAGTAGGCCCCTGGCACAGAGACAATGCAAACGATAAAAAACAAAACTGACAGATTCAAGTAAAATAGAGGAAAATATCTGAGAACATTTGACCGAGCTGGTTTTCATTAGGGATTACTGAACATGTGATGTGTGTCATAGTTTTTTTTTTTTTAATGAGTGTATATATAGAACAATGAGCAAAAGATATAGGGCAATGAATATGGAGCAACTGCATAGTTAATGGCATGATATTAAACTGAATTTTAAGTTGTGATGTTTGATGATTTCATTTTAATTTCTTCTATAAATAAACTGCTTCTAATTTGCATATTAAAATAAAGTGCTCTTTATTTATTCACACATCTCTCTGTAACTTAAAGTTTAAAAGCATTCCACATGTTAGATGCAGCTACTTCAGAGTACCTTTGGTTGTTTCACTCTCACGGATGAGGAAAGTGCCTCTGGCGTTGCCGTTGGAGAGCAGTTGCCTCTCTGCATCCTTTCGACCTAATTTACCAAAATACCAGCTGCAGGGAAAAGAAAATAAGGCATCAGTCTGTGGAGTAAAGTATTTCATTTGAACATTTTTTCCAAAACTCTGACCATTATTATTTCTGTACATGCCACTATGCCACATTTAACAAAAGGCAGCTAGATGAGTTCTCAAATATTTATGATACAATCTCTGCCGGTGAAGCTGCCGTGTCTCCGAGACTGAGACTGTGTGTGAGTGCGTGCTTGTATAAAAAGTTTTACTCACTCCTCAGCTTGGATCGAGTCCACCGGAGCTACGTAATTGCTGGGAATGTAACCAGTTCCACCTGTAGTGAGAGAACGAGCCTCCCACCAGTCTCCCTCACTGACGAAAGGAGGATAGAGAGAGAGAGGTGGAGGATGGAGGCAGGATGGAATAAATAGAGAGAGAGAGATCAGGATGTACACATTATGCAGATAGGCACTAATAAACATGCTAATATAGAGGATGCACAGATTTATTGGCTGTATGTATACTTGAGTAGAAACAAAGGAAATTACACTTGTATCATGTAAAAGCAGAGGAATCCTGTCACTATTTCTAAATCGCAATTCTAACAAGATATTTTACTTCCATGATGCAGCAGACTGTCAGACTACGATCATTAAAACATGAGAAATATGTCAGACTTTAAATCTAACAACCTCCATGAGCCCGGTCAAGTCTATAACACACAGACCCGCTTTCTCTGTCTGTGCCTGTGAAACAACATTTCATTCCACATGCAGTGTTCAGATGAGAAACAGAGGAGGACAGCACAACCGCCACCCTTAATGGTGTCATGCAGATGTTTTCACGCTTACGTGCTGTTGAGGATCTGGAACCTCTCCCCCTTTCTGAAGCTGAGGTCATCCTCGGTCCTGGCTTCGTAGTCATAAAGAGCCACAAAGAGAGTCACTCCTGCAGGAAAACCAAACGTTACATGTGGTGGTTAAAGCTGGTACAGATGAATTATGTGGATGAAATATTGTGTTGGGATTTTCATTGTGGTTTTACTGTTGGGTTTGTTCATCTGTCTAACACATGGGCTGCCTGTTGTGTAACGGCAATCAGAATTACTGCCTTTTTTCTTAATTACTGCGCTCTAGAAAATTCAAATTCTCACAATTTATGTACAAGATCCAGTTTAGACAGAAATCTTCTCGGTCATTTAACGCCTTATTTTCAAACTAAATTACAGATTCACTCAACCAGACATGCTCTAATCTTCATCTTTCCCAAACATCTCATTAGCAAGGGAACACTTTAAAAGATTACGGAGGTCCTCACATAGGAAACTCATTTAGGTCTCTTGAAGTACTTCAGCCTGTTTCATAATTTGTAATTGTGTATAATTATAATTGTGTATATTATCATACAGAATATTTAATAACTTGCATTTGTAACATTGTGAATAATTGTTTTACATTATTTAGATGGTGGTAATGAAGTTTTTGGGCTTTTTTCCCCGTCGTGTGTTATTTGTTTGGTTTTAAAGCTATAATGAATATTTTTATTTACATTTTAGTGTCTTTCAGCTCATTGTTTTGGTTTTAAGGCCTGTGCTCTAAGAGGAGCAAATAGTGATGGATTAAAGCAGTATAATGAGGGTTAATATTGCTCCGTGTCTGCTGATGTGTAAACAGGTGTCTGTTTAATACGTTTGCCATATCAACTATGTAATGTCAGCACAACAAGCTGCCCCCAAGTGGCCAGACAAAAAAGAAAATCAATTATTGCAGGTTTAAAATGCAAGTAAGTAACACTCCTTGTTTTGCATACACGAACCAGAAATCTGACTTGTCTCTATTAGACAAAGCACCCTCGAGGAACGGTGAGCGAACAGTTAACACTGCCAAGGTCCAGATTAAGGGCCAGTCAAATTTATCTGATGTGATTTGGCATAGCCCTGGGGTCCCTGTATCTCTTAATAAGCCTGAAACTGTAAAATGATTTCATTTTCTGATTTCATCTGAATCGTCCCTGGACAGCCTGTGCTACAATGCGGCAAGAAGGCCCTGCACAGCATTTCCCTGTCGATGCAATGACCTCAGAAACGCACTTTACAATGACCAACACTGCACGCTGACTTGTCTGCAGACACGCTGAAGTCTTCACGGAGGGGGTCAGATGAGGATTCTGTTCTACTTGTGTCCTAGCTGACTTTTATTTGAGCATTTTTTTTTAAGTCCTCTTGTTACAATCTTAGACATGAAAGTAGCTTTGTGGTGTCCTCCTGGAGTAATTTCTTATTCATACACTCTGATGGTGCTGACTGCACAAATGCAGAGTGTTTATCTGTGCTGGGATCTACTTTCAGAAAAAAAAGGTCAAACGTAGTTGACATCAAAGCAAGTTGTTAATTTATACAACACACATCATATGCATCTTTAAAATCTTAAGTAAGAGGCTGTAAAGCTTAAGTTCTCCAACCCGGAATCATTTTCTTGCGCTATTCAGCACAATGTCTGATCTCTCTGCTCATCAGATGGACCTTGCAGAGCACCGACTATAATTTAGGTCACTCTGTTTTCCATTAACTTGCAGCCGGTGGACATTCATCCCCTGCAGAAACATGAATTTATCAGAGCACCACAATGTCCCCACACACAAGAGAGCAATCGCATTCACTTTGGAATACGCAAAACACACAAAACCGGACAAATAAAATGACAATTGCAGATTTTATGGAGTTAATTCAAGATCATCCAGTATCTCAGTTGATGGCAGCAACATATGTCACAATTACAATGTCACCTTGTCTTAAAGGAGCAGTTTGACATTTTAGGAAATACGCTTATTTGCTTTCTTGCCAAGAGTTGGATGAGAAGACAGATTCCACTCTCATGTCTGTCTGGTGAATCTGAAGCTACAGCCAGCAGTCTGTTAGCTTAGCTTAGCTTAGCGTAAAGACTGGAAACAGGGGGAAATAGCTAGACTGGCTCTGTATGGAGGCAACAGAACCCACCTAACAACACCTTTATCAGAGGATGTTTCATTGTGGCTTCATTTTCAAATATGTAACTAATCTCAAAGTAGGTATGGCCTTCGAAATCCTGGATAAGCCAAACCTTACTGGCTACTAAACAGGTGCCTTGTATTTGCACATCTTATATGCTCCACAGTCCTATCTAAAAGAACTCCTTCAAGCTCACCTGTGCCTCCCCGGGACCGAAGCGTCCCAGACTGAGAGGATGTGTGGACTCCCCCGAACACGGTCACCCCCTGTGTGGCGGAGCTGTGGAAGTTGTTGTAGTTGGGGATGGTGGTGACCCCGAAGCTGGGGTAGTGCTGCGGCGTGGGGTCGGATCCATAGCGGTACCCCGAGTTGTGCGAGAGGCTGGTCTCCCGGTCATCAGTGAGTTTTGCTGCTTCTTTATCCTTACATTGGACACAGCCCATTCTCTACTCTCTGTGGGTGGAGAGAGAAAGACGCAGGGATGGAATTAGTACGTAGGTAAAGTAATAGCTCAAACGCCTTCTCCACTGGGGAAATTATGATTTAATATTCCATTATTTCAAAGCTTCCTCTGAGAGCGAGAGAGCCTTCTGAAAAATCTTTCAATTAGGCTGAAATTAAACACGATACTTTAAACTTCATTACTAATTAAAGAGAAGAACATAATGTCACAGAGCTGCAGTGTACGGCTGCTGTGATCACTTATGTAAATATGTGTACACACTGATGTTGATGTGAGATACTTTGTGCTGAGAATATCCAGCGTAACTTGCCACAAACGAATTTAACAGCACTTCTTATCATGGTTTACTTTTCCATCTTACTGCATGACCACATTTTACACCCAGCAATTGCATTTACAAGCTGGCATGCACTTTATTTTGATTTTTCCTTCCAAGGAGCCACACACCCAGCTATAGATTCACAGCACAGCAGTTAAAATGCTCAGAGAAACCCTTAACAGCACACTGCTCTTCTGCTTTACACTGAGTCTCATGAGGAGGGACTGATGGAGCATTTGGCCTCACTAAAGCAAAGCTAAACCAGTTTCTGTAATGAGTGAGGCAGTCTGCTTTGCCAATTAAGAAGAGCCTTACCATCGTTAAAAACCCAGTTAAACTAATGCGCATTTCGGCTCACCGTGCCCCCCCACCCTTTAAGCCCTGGAACCTCATGAAGCCGGCACAACACGGCTGGGAAGAGACCGCTGACAGCACCATCGTCTTTCATCAGCATTAGCGGCCAGCTGACTTCGGAAACGGCTAATTGGAAACACACTTGTTTACAGCCGCTGTGTATGGAGAGGAGTGGTGCTCGGGGCAAACGCCAGCGCTGCAGCGGACGGAGGAAGAGAGGAAGAAACTATCGCAGGGATTGCACCGCTCTTGACCCCAGCTAAAGACTCAGTTAGATCCACAATAACAGCACAGTTTGTTCACTCACAGGTGGTGCCTCTTTTCTGTCGAGAGTAATTAATGCAACAAGAAGAATGACCATCTTGAAATGTGTTTGCAAATGAGATGGACAAAAACCTTAGGTTAAGGATAAATAGAACGACCAGTTTGTAATATATAAAAATAACCAGCAACATCACACACCTAAAGATGAAGCTGCAACAATTAAATAATCCATACAATATTAAATATTTTGATCATCAGTTAATCTTTAAGCAATTTTTAAAGCAAAAATGGCAAAAATCGACTGGTTCCAGCTTCTTAAATGTGAGTATTTTCTGGTTTTCTTAGTCTTCCATGATGGTGAACTGAATACCACCGTGGGCTCGGGTAACTTGTGAAAGGCATTTTATAGACCAAATGATTAATCGAAAAAGTAATTTATAGATGAAATGATAGTAATAATTGCAGCTCTAATGTGATTCTCTTCATCATAGTCGGGCTTAATTGCTCTCTTATGCTTATATTCCTTTATTATAGCTCTTTTTCAGGTAACTTTGAAGCAAACCGTGGTAATATCTGAAAATGACCATGTCATGTTTTTGAAATCCTTTTGCAGGAAACTAGTTTGCAGCCCAAAATGAGCTGGAGTCAGAGGCATGTTTTGAAGGGCGCTGTAGCTTAATGATCATAAGGAAAGCTACACAGTGTATGACTGAATTCCTTCAGGCCTGTTTTACATTTACAAGCAAGAAAAAGCCAACATCAGAAAAAAGTGCAAACAGATGTGTCACTTGTTGCTCCCGGCGAGCACAGCAACAGGGTATAGACAAAGTTAAGTACGGCATGAGGTCAAAGACAAATATCTTGTATTTAACTCATTTAAAAACACCACATTTTTGAGACATATGGTCATTTATAGGAGATCTTTTCAGGCGTTGCACAGTTGTTCTGGCCAGTATTAATGTTGTGACACCAGTTCTTTGTCTGCTCCTTTGCTAATGTCAATTGTGGCTAAAAAATTACAAAAAAATAAAGCAGGAAATTTCATGATTCTTTATAATGGCTTCATTTGTGGACTTGATGCTGGATTTGGAATTTACTGTCTTTAAAAGCACCATAAGCTAAGTAGTGGAAAAAGAAAACACAAAGCAGACTATCTGAGTATCATTTATAGCAACTGCACTGATTTCAAATGTAAACATCTGCTTTATGTTGCTATTATCTTATCTGTGTTGTCTTTGAGATATTTCTCTGCCTTCAACAGACTAAAATAATCCAACTTTGCAATGCAGAGTACAAGTAAAAGTCATGAATGTGTCACCTGAAACTGAAGGGTTTAATGAATCTAAATGATGAAATACACACCCAAGTACAGAATTCACCTCCTGTGCACAGCCTTTTCAGTTTCTCCAGCCCTACACAGTATTTGCTCCACACCTAGCTAACTAGAAGAAAGGAGCCACTGCAGTAAGAAGGAGAACACTGTGATTCATTACTGCCAATAAAACCCCATAAAATACCCAGAAGAAGAAACAAGCCCAGCAGTAGCACTACAGTGTAAGCCTCAACCAAAGCTGAGACCACAGACTGAAACACAAGAAGAAGCGGAGGAGGACTGCTGCTCCTCTGGTAATCCTACACATATTAAATAATCTTTCTTAATATTTATATGTACATCTCCCATCTACTGGGATTTAGAGCACCCTCCTTTATAGCAGCTATGCTACACAAGCTTCTTGGTTCAATTTTTAAAGCTTATGAACTGGCAGGATTTTATGTTTTTCTTTGCTTGGTTGGACAAAACAAGTAACTTCAAGACATTACTATGGGATCTGGGACATTGTGATGGGCATTTACTCTATGAAAAACAGGATGCACTGAGTCCAGCCCGACCTCTTGCTTGCTTGATGAAAACTGCGTTAATGACATATTAAAGTCTTGACAACTGTGGTAGAGAATAACACAAGCTTGGAAATATTAACTGACTGAACTACCACACGTGAGGTATAGATTGTGGATTTTCTCTTTAACTGCAATGATTTAAATAGCTCTGCCTGCGCTCCTGAAGGAATCAGAGTAAATGAGGGGAGATCTCATGTCGTCCTGCTGCCTGTGGGGATTATAAAAATCTTCATGGTCTGTAAGGAAAAAGGCCAGGCACTACCATAGATTTAACAGATCTTTATGTATCTGCTGCACAGCATCTAGGCCATCGTGTATTATTTATATACATATGTTCCTTTTGTGGTATTGTTTTTTTGCACAGTGTTTGCTCAGTAAATATTTGCATATGAATCACGTCCGTGTGCAGGTTGTGTTGGGACCGAAGTCGCTGCACAGGTGCAGTAAAACGCTGCCATCTTTGTAGATCAGAAAGAGTGTTTTAAATTCATCTGAAGTGCATTTGACAGCAACAGGTGGCTTTATCACATTTTCAATATAATATATAAAATACAATATGCTTCATAAGTATTCATCACCGGCTTTTATATCCAGGGGGTCAATTATTCTCTGTTATTCGCATGATTCAACACTATAGATCATGTCAAAATGTCAAGACAAGGCCCTGCAACATCATGATTTGAGGTGGGTGTTCTCCCTGCATTTCATCATTTCAGACACGTACACAGAGACACATGTTGTCCTGCTTTGTCCCTCCTAACCTGTGGCACAACTTTCCCCACAAACAAAAGCAGATGATGGCATCGCAGCCACAGGGCTTGTTCCTTTCCGCCTGGGTATTGCATGACCACCTCAGCCTGTGAGAAACGCTCATCACGCGATTTTCAGACCCAAATGAGCAGCTTGCCTCCGATGAGAGGACCATGCTGGCGTGATAAGGAAGGTCCAATGGGGACGGGATCGTAGCTACGTGATGTGTTGTAACAGTTAATATCACAAGGCGGAGACGAGGGGAAAAGAGTGGGTGGACTTGACTTTCACACACAAACACAGACGGGCAGAGCTGTCACATTAAAACTCCTCATCTTGATTGGTTCAAGATGCAAGTCTGAGATTTGACTTTGATGTCTGGCCAAATCTGTTGAATACTATTTGTCAAAGCTGCTGCAGGATTCATTCACATCAGGAAGTGAAGAATGAAGTGAGGCAAATGAGCCAATATTATCTGAACAAAAAGTAACAGGACAGGGTTCATGCTACTACAATAGTCTCAACTGGAAATTAATTTACTGAAATGAAGGCCTTTATACTGACGCTGAATGGGCATGAGTGTTAATCATCTATACGAACACACGCACACATGCACACACAGAGCTGGGAGCCATAATGAGATACTCAGCCATTTATAGCGAAGCTGTGAGATCAATATACTAAATTAAAAGGACAGACATGTCAGGGTCACACAGTGTAACTGATGGATTAAACAGTAGACAGTCAGCTAGGCCTGAGAAACAGACATATGTGCTGCCTGATGTGTTATAGATTTAAAAAAAAAAAAAAAAAAAACTTCTTTCTCTGGATGTAAGTGAAATCATTTTAAAGCACTGGTTTTAATTCACTGTAGAGCTGCAGCTTCATTAATAATCATTTCATCGATCAACTGTAAAGTAATCCGTTTATTCTGATGAAGTCCTTTATATTCGTTCTTTATCCGTTTCCTGCTTCTTCAGATTGTTTCTTATATTGTTGTGACATGAATTTTCCCCACTGGGGATTAACAAAGTTGATCTTTCTTATTATACTACAGTGGAAACCAAGGGCTGAAACTAATGTTTATTTTCATTATTTATTAATCTGCCACTTGCTGTATTTTCCAAGATTGGTCAATTCATCGTCTGCTAGAGGGCAGGGTGGTTTCTTTAAATGTCTTGTTTTATCTGAACATCAGTCCAAAATCCAAAAATATTAAGTTTACTTTTAGAAATAACAACAACAACAAAAAAAAAACCCCAGAAAATCCTCACATTCAAGAAGCCAAAACCAGAGAATGAAACAAGTTGCTGTTTAATTTTCCATCAACTGACTAAACTATTAACAAGCTAATTGTATCTGCTCTAATGGGGACACAGTATCTATGATATTACTTTTGCTCTTTATTGGTTAGAAGTTAAAAAATTAAAAATGGCAGCTTTGTGCTGCTGAAATTTGACTAATGTAACTAACTGTAAGACTGTACTCAACTGGTTATTATGTCAAGGAACATCTTCATTATTTAACCTTTCCTTATTTAACTGAATGAATTTACAAATCGCTGCAGAATACAGTCATTTTGCAATTCGAGTGCAAGTTTGGCGTCCCTTTACACTCAGATCATTGACATGCCACAATACAAGGTCAAACCACCCACAGACATCCCACTGAAGTCACACTTGCAATGACCTTATTCAACTACCAAATACGACTTGTTGTACGTTATCAAAGAAATGACCCAGCGAGGATTGTTTTCAATTGTGCACCATTTCAGTGCAAATAAAACTCACTGCCGTGTTTACTAGATTTGGTACAGCTCTGACAATCTCCTCCTTACGGCTGCCATTCTCTGAATAGTTACAATATTTGCTTGTGTTGGACAACTGAGTTCATTCAGTGTATCAACAACAAGACAAAGGCCACATTTCACTCTGCTACAAGATTATGTGCACAATGAAATGCAGTGTTAAGGCTTTCAAAGCATTCTTCACGTACTGAATGAACGCAGCTAGTTATAAAACCCACAGCTGAGCTTCATACAGTACGTATGTGTGGGTTTAAGCCTTACTGTGCTTTGGTGTCACAATGTTCACAGTTGAGTATGTTGAGTCGTGTTGTTAAAATCACTGAGCCCATTGTAAACATCCATTCAGTCAGCGAGATTTGTGCCTTGTACATGGACAATTTCCAAATGGGATAAAAGGGCAAATTAGAGAAACCTGAACTAACGTCTTTTTCTTTCTTTCTTTCTTTGTTTTTTTTTTTTTTTTTCCACATAAACGGGAGCAGATTCTCGCTGCGTGTGCCTGTCAGTCTCCACTGGGGGTTTTAAATGATTCTTTCCAAATCTTGTGCCAGTGGAGGGCAATAGTCAATGTGAGAATCCACTGGAAATAATGATGTCGTGGGCCCACAGCAATGCAGGTTGGAAGGTTTCTGGTAGAAGTGAATAATGCTTGGGTTGATGGAAAGTGAAAACTGAGGCACAAGCCACATGGCGTATCAGTGTTATATGGCTTAGTCTTTTGCCAGAAGATCAAATGTCAACTATTTTAAGAGTTAAGTCATTTTTCAGAAAAAAACAGCCAAAAATCATCATCGTCATTTGCTGTTTTTCTCCGTTTTGTATCATAAATTGAATATCTGTGGTTTGTACAAAACAACATGTGAATGTGTCAACTTGGACTCTGGAATCTGGGACATTTTTCTACACTTTTCTCAGTCAATTAGTAAGGTTAATAATTGGCTGAGTAATCCATTATGAAAATAGGGGTGCAACTAATGATTCATTTTGTGATTAATCGTTCAGTCTATAAAACAGCAGAAAATAACGAAACAAGCCCATCCCAATTTCCCAGATCCCAAGGTGATGTCCTCAAATGTCTTGGTTTGTTTGACTAACGGTCCAAAAACCACAGATATTCAGTCTACAATACCACTAAGACAAGGAAAATCATCACATTCAAGAAGTTTGGCATTTTTGACTCAAAAATGACTGTAAACAATTAACAATACGTTTTAGCCAATTAATTTTCTGTCAGTTGACTAACTGATTAATCAACCAATTGCTGAAACTGTAAATAAAAATTACAGCCCTAACTTTCTGTGTGACATTTGCTGACTGACCTAAAAAACAAGCAAACACCTACTACATATCTTGTAAATCAACACATTTTTGTCTTAAGTAAAGTAATAAATGAAACCCTTACTGAGTTAAACATTACACCTTCGTGATGACATGTTTCATGGGAATCTGAGACCCTGAATTCACTAGTAGCAGCTTATGAGCCTGTAGGTCTGATAAATAGGTGCGACTGTATGGACACACAGAGCCAGAGGCAAAACATACAGGGTCCATGAACCATACTATGCATGTCCTTTCATTCAAATTTGATCCATATCACGCACAACAATTGTGCTCATGGAGCAGGCTGAATAGTCAGAGCTGCAGGCTGCTGTGCGCATATCTGCAAACGAACACACAACTACTGCGTAACTTATTGAACATGTATAGAACTGAAGGTTAGCTCCCAGCTACACACACAAACATATCGTCCCCTGTGTTTGCCAACAAGATGGATGGCTGCACCTCCAGACACATCAGATAACCCGATTAGGACAGCTTTAATTTGATATTTAACAGCGTGGCAATGGAATTAGCCCAAAGCATATGACAATTCTTTTGGAGGGGTAAATCAATAGCAAGCTGTCTGCAGGCCGTCGTGGCGTTTATTATGTGTGTGCATGGCCTCAGTGGTCAGCTCTGTTCTGCAGCGCGTCCATCCCTGCTGCTGCAACACAAGAGCCCCCTTTCCAGAATCACGGCACTGCAAAACACCATCCACAATTACGAGACCATTGCCACTCTCACCGTGCTTCCCACCCCATCTGAGCCCAAAGTCATCCGTCAAACAGACGAAGCTACATGTGCACAATATGTAGAGAGAATACGGGCTTGAATGCAGCGACCTACAATGTGTTATTTATCTCCTCGGCTCTCCCGAGATGAATTCATCTCGCAGTCCACAGCGCAAAATAGGGGACAAGGCGGGTGCACCAATTGAAATTCAACACAGGGGGGTAAAAAAAGGGGGACTTACCGCAGAAAAATCAGATTAATCCATCGGAGTTTCCAGAGAGACCTTCGTGGGGAAATTCGCCGGTGTGTTTCTACTTTCTGTCAATGTTTTTTTCCTCGCATTGAGACAGAGTAGCGGTGGGAGACCCGTCCCTGCCGATTCAAGAAGTCCTGTCGCCGCCGTGCGTACAGATGATGACGATGGCGTCTGGTGGCAAGTTCGCACTAATAACAACCAACACTTCCGCTTCGTCCTTTCACAGTAGAACGCCTGTTTCTCAACGCTGGTTTTTGGCGCATCGAGGTAAATAAAAACAAGTATGAGGAGCATTTGTATTGCACCAAAATTAATTTATCGTACCTTAACCTTTACTTAAGATAGCAATTCCACTAAAACTACATTAGTACGACTATAATACGCACGACCTGGTGTGTGTTTTCAAAGATAATAACTTTTATTTACCCGCAAAACCGTTTTATTTTCCGGTTTATCTATGCCGGTCTTGACGTAGCTGTTATTGCGTACGGCTGATGCCGATCCACATCGACCAAGAGGTATGATTGACACCATTTACCGCCAACCAGAAATTACAATGTGTAGTAGGACACCTCCTCGTCTTTGGAGCGACTGAAGAACAGGGTAAGGTGGGCAAAGCGTCTGTTTTTGTTCAGGTCAATTAGAGCTCACTTTGCTTTGTCGTTGAACTTTTTTAAACATGAATGATAAACACAGTTTTAGTCCCCACGTACATGCACAGCACCATTAATTAGGCCTAAAAATGTCAATTAAAGCCTTAATAAAATGTTCAGAAAGCCTTGTGTCTAGTCTTTGTTTTGTTCAGCTGTATTCAACAATTTCTCCTTCAGGTCTGAGTGTGTAAATTTTGGTTCCAGCTCAAATCAGCAGCAGGTGATTTCCCTTTTTTTGCCTGAAGGGCTGCTAATAAGTGAAATCTCCTGCTGAGGTTTTTTAGTTAGAATTAAAATCTGAATACACACTTTGCCCTCTGTGAGACATGAATAATAGAAGAGTGAAGTCCCACTGTAGGCTGAAATTATTTTAGGCAGTTTTTCCACGTTTCAGTTAATATTCAGGTGTTAACTACTCTGACTGGAAGCTTACCAAGCAACTGAAAGAGGAAAACATCAGCAAAATTCAACCTCCAGAAGGGGATTTTGGGTGCAAGGACAAAAACCCCTCACCCAGATTAGAATATGTTTCTTTTTGATTCTTCACTAGACCTTCTCATCAGTGTATTTATTTATTACATGATGCTGACCTCACTTAACATTCCTCCAGTTTTGCAGGTGTTATAACTGATCAGCCCACAAGAAGCTACTTAAAGACTGAAATTCACTGTCAGCCAAATGCAGCATGGTAAAAATCATTTTGTTTATACATAACATTCATTTGGCAGGTGCTTTTGTCTAAAATAATTTATATATTTCACATACACAGATGCTGGAGGAAATTTGGAATTCAGTGACTTGCTCAAGCACACTTAGACATGTGGGCAGGGTGAGTCAGGAATCCAACTACCAACCCTACCATTAATGGGCAACCCCCTCTGCCACCTAAGACAGCCACTCTGTGACTTTTAGCATGTCAGAACAGGATGGCAACAACAATCAGTTCTATTCATTTTAAATTAATGCAAATTTCATCTTTCTCATACATGCAGACACACTCCACCTAGGATACTGACACACATAGCAGACATAGTAATTCCTGACAGGTGAAATCTTTACATCTAAATGTCTGGGTGCTTTTTAAAAACACTCAATGCCCTGCTGGCTTTGTCCTCCGGTTTACTTATTCGTGGCAGCTCAACATAATAATTACAGCTTTGCATGTAATCAGAATATCACAACAATGTGCGTGGCCTAGTTAGCCTGATGAAGAGAGGGTGGGTGAAAGAAGTCACCCTAATCCTCAAACTGCTGTCTGCGCCTCTTAGCATTAGACCTACTCTCACCCTACATCTCCATAACCAGGAGTCATGATCTCTAAGCCCTCGACGTGCAGCCTCTTCCTTGGGGCCATTTTGGACCGGTAACCATGGAAATGTGGGTCAT
The DNA here is from genome assembly GCA_037833715.1 of Toxotes lorentzi. Lineage (NCBI taxonomy): Eukaryota > Metazoa > Chordata > Actinopteri > Toxotidae > Toxotes > Toxotes lorentzi. The sequence goes on from JBBMJY010000009.1 coordinate 7,685,672, forward strand.
GAAGTGATGGCAGAGAGAAGAGACTTGTGGCTGGTGGTGGAGTCGGAGCACTGCAGGCTGCTGGAGAAGGCAGCAGCAGTAGATGACCATAAACTCTCGTTATATCTGGGTCACTGGGATGCTCCAGCTGCAACGAGCAGACAAGACGCTATTATGCAAGAAGAGGGACGAGGGAAGTTGTGGGCACAGGGGCTTATAGTTAAAGGGGACGTCTGTTTACTGAGCAGGGCGTATGTCAGGAGGGTGCATGATGATGAGACCAGCTGAGCTCTGCTTTGTCAGCTCAGCTGCTCAAAACATGCTGTTGTTTTGGTACTGGTAATGTATTAATGTTGTAGGCTATATTATTGTATATTGTTGTGTATACATACAATTACAAAAGAAGGACAGTTTTATACATTCATACATTTACTGTATTTAAAAACAAAAGAGTGGCCAAAATACTTTGCCAGTACAAAGTAAATACTAAAACTATATAAACTGAACATCTCTAAAAACAAATGCTGGCCATTTTGTAGCATATCTCTAAACATGCTGTTTACCTCAGTATAATCAGTTGAGATCATGATCCAATTAAATCTACAGGACGTTTTAATGCTCTATTAAATCTCAGGTGTGATTTCACTCTAAAAACATATCTACTTATTTTGCATTGTAACGCGGATATAAAACAAGTTGTTAGCCATGTTGTTGTGTCTCTCCCATTGTCCATGGCCCCCCACTCCATGACCCCCCCCCCCTCCCGGGCCGTTGGTTTTCGGACTTGTGATTGGTGGAGACGGGGTGGCTTTGTCGTCATAGCCCCAGTGCCCATTCATCAGTGGACTTGGGCGTTGTACTCCGCATCTCATTTGCGGCGGGGCCAATTTCTCCATTTACAAACTCTGCTCGAGAAAAAATTGAAAGAATTCGCGTTTCTTCTGCATCTCCGCCACTTTTTTATTGCAAGTTCTCACACGTCCCTTTGCGGTCACTTCGGTTTCGGGCTGATTTCTCGGCTTCGCTTGCAGAAGGAGGTGTCGGCTTTGAGTCGAAATTTTGGGAGGAAGCTTGCGGTCTTTGTTCATTCATTTGATCGGTTGGGTTCCTTTGTTGGACCGAAAGCATGGGAGCACAAATCTCCAAAACCGCTGGAAAAGAGGAGGCTGCGGTGGAAAAGCCAGCAGAAGGTGCGGCCGTTGCAGCCAAGACAAACGGACAGGTAAATTGTGTTTGAATTATTAAAATCTTAATTGCTCACGCGGAATTTTCTCCCAGTTTAGCAATGTGTTGCGTCAATGGCGTGCTCCATGTTCCCTGTAGCGCATCCCCACGCTCACCGGCGTTCAGGGAAAGTGGCCACATGTATCCATTTTCACCGGCGAGTGCTTTGTTACTATATTATCTCTCATGCAACGCTACATTATTCCAAACTCAGGATTTCTTACACAATTGAAATACTTTTATTTAGTATGTTTTAATTTATCTTTTCAACATTTAGGAGATCAGGCTGCATAAGTAATCTGCTGAATGTTTATGACGAAATGACTGCAATAGCATTTTAAATTTATGATAAACCCTTCACAGCCGTTCTGGGGCTTCAGCTCTCTAAACATTGTGTGTTTTTTTTTAATTCACTTGGTTGAAAAGTGTGCAGCGGGGGTTTGTGGCCGCTCTCGCTGTGGCATGGCCATTTTAAAAAAAACGATACCACGCCTTTGTTGCCAGGTTCAAGAAAGAAGCCACGTTTTTGTACACACGCAACCCACAAAGGCAATCGGTTATAAAAAGCACAGAGAATGGAATGAAAGAAGTATTTCCGACTTAAAATAAAACACGTTGGTTGACTACATGGGGCATGAAAAGAAAGGGGAAAAAAAATCCCCAAATTCCTATGTTGTTTCCACCGTCTCCACGTTGAACGCCACCTTCCGGTTCCTGGCGGTACTGCGGCCTAACCGAACAGCCTACTGCTGAGAGCAAGAAATCTGTCGTCACTCTCCTGGTAACAGATGTTGTTGCAGTTTTAGGGCTATTTTCCTATTGGTTACCACTAGATGGTGAATTTGATTTAATATGTGCACGCCAGATTATGCAGGTGGTATTCTTGCATTCACACGTTCATATATACAGGCTTGTGTTTGGCCTCAAATGCAAGGTTACAAGAATGAGTGTAGCTCCTTTTTACTTAAATGGCATGGTAATGTTCTTGTTCGGGAATGAAATTTGTTTTGTTTCCTCCCAGGAGAATGGCCATGCCAAGACCAATGGGGATGCCTCTCCAGCTGCAGAGGAGGCCAACAAGGCTGATGTTCAGGCCAATGGCAGTACTCCTACTGAGGAGGCGCCAAAAGAAGAAGGCGAGAAAGTAGAGGGTGCTGAGGCCAACGGAGAGAAGGAGCCTGCAGCCACAAATGGAGAAGCTTCTGCCAAGCCGGAGGAAGGCACTCCATCCACCAGTGAGGATGGAAAGCAGAAGAAAAAGCGCTTCTCCTTCAAGAAACCCTCCTTCAAGCTCAGCGGCTTCTCTTTCAAGAAGACCAAGAAGGAATCTGAGGAGGCAGCAGAGGAAGGAGCGGCGGCAGCTGCTGCAGCAGAACCAGCCGAAGGAGAGAAGGCGGCGGCAGAAGAGGGAGCTACTGAGGAGACCAAGCCAGCTGAAGAGGAAGCCAAGGAGGCAACCAAGGAGGCTGCAGCTGAGGAGTCAAAGGCTGAGGAGGAAGTGAAGGCAGAGGAAGCCGCAGCATCAGGAGGAGGAGAGGAGGAGAAACCAGCTGAAGCTTCACCCACTGAACCAGAAACGGCAGCCAGTCCAGAGGCCACAGCTGCCGCCGAGTAATCCTGCTGAACAAGACACCGGAATGAAGGAGACGATGGAGCCCGTCTGAGGGAATGCGAGGACTTGTCTAAAACCAGGGATTTTTTTTTGTTTATTTTTTGTTGGTGTTTGTTTACTATTCTGCAACCATCTCATCCATAATGACTGCAATGTCCGTGGCAGTGGTGGACAGGAGGTGTACTGGCGAGTGTGCTGCTTCCTCACTGCTCATTGGTGCTTGCATTTGTGACGTGGGTGAGTGTGAAAGTGCGAATGTGAGTGTGAATGTGAATGTTTTTCTACATGAAACCATGACTGTGTTGACACGTTGCTGAATTTGACATATTTAATCGAAGTATTTGGTGCTGGGCAATTGGATGTAGCAGCTAAAGCTGTGTCTACAAGATTTGACACATTGTGATATTTAAAGGGAAAGTCCTAAACCAAGTCTTAAATGTTGTCTTTGCAGTGCACAGTTGTTTACAACTCTTTAAGCTCAATGCTCCTGTGGACACAACCATTCCTTGAATGAACTAGATTTAGTTAACTGTCAAAAGAATAGATGCTCATCACTTTCCATTAGATTCCACCATTTCAAAACTCTGTAGTAATGCACGTTGTATAGACTTTGATATTACTGGTTTTATGACTGAGATACCTAAATGACTGAAGTTTTTAACAGATTACCCATTGTAAATGAAGTTTTCTTGTTTTTCACCATTTGTAAGATTGAATAAAATTGGGAGATGTTTTAAGCAAATTTTGAATCAAGCTGTGATGACTACAACACCACTGAAAACCTACTCCAGGAAGCACACAGGTGACAGGGTTAGGGGTGAAAACTTTGCATATCTTTTTGTATGTAATAAGACTTCACCTTATTCAGTATGGAATGTAGTATTTAGGTGCTCAGTTTGTTTTCTGTGAGCACTGAAGAATAAAAGGAATGAAGTGTGAATTGATGCTCTGAGCTCACTTATTTATAGTGTTTAGCAAATACCAAACATTCCTCACATTAATTTCTGTAGCTTGGGTAGGTGTGAGGTTTCAAGCTGTTGTTTTGTGGCTAAGATCAGCCACTAGACGAATACACACGCCAATGGATTCTTTGCTTTACAGCACCCTCATGTGGTGCAGTAGTGGAAAAGAAAATTGGATGTGTAAAGGAGCAGTTTTGAAAACTTGTCATAAGCTGTATATGGAGTCTCAAAACTTTTAAAATGAAGATGCTATGACTTCTCACACTTGAGAAAATATAATTTGTGGTAACTTGGTGTGAAAGCCTTTAGCAGGCTGTGAAATTATGTAGCAAAATGAAAATACAAAGGAGAACAAAGTTTAATATGCAGTGCAAGAATGATTACATTTTCCCAAAAAATATCATGTAAATGCAAAATAGCATGTGAATTACCTATTTTAAGCCTGTAGCACATCCTAAAATGTACATGATTATGGGTAGCACATTTTTTTTCTCTAAACCAACGTAACTTGCAGTGAAACAAAGTGAGATGTACTTGCCTCACTACAGTATTTTTAGGAAATGACTTGGTGAGCAACCACAGCATAATTATGTGATGAGAATCTGGGTTAGTTGTGTCTGATTCAATCACAGAGCTGCTGGTTTTGCACCATAAATGACAGTGTTTGAAACAAACATTTTTTATGCTGTCTAGAGTTTTAGTATCTACAGCGAACAGCTGCAGCACCCACCTAACAGAGGCCTGCGCTCACCATCAACATGTTGGGACTCCTTCTACAAAACCCCAAAATCCATAAAAAACACCAGCATCTTTTTAAGAGCAGCAGAGACTGCAGCAGACTTGGGTGTTTTTAGCTGACCACAGCTGTGCCCATGCTCATTTCAACCCATCTATTTCCCTTGCACCCACTTTAACCCTGTGTACTACAGCTTTGGCCACCGCAAGAAGGGTGTGTTTTACACATAATATTTCTATTTCTGCTTCCTGGTCTGCACATCCATCTTGGTCAGGTTGTTGAGGGATTTGCTTCCCATTCTGGCCCCCAGAGTGGCTCAAATGCAGCTCACAACAATGACATATCCCATCATTCCACACACTAATTCAATCCTCCTCAGGGTGTCTTCGTGCCAGTTCCTTTCTCAGTTCCATTGTTTACTTCTTTTTGGATAGATGGATAGACAAGATTATAGATGCGTAGGAATAAATAAAGACAAGTGGTTCTTTTAAAAACAAAAAATTATCAAGGTGAAATATTCCTATAAGTGTAGCACATAATTTTGGAGTGTGGCTTGTGGAGTCGACCAGAAGCAGCTCTCCGTCTGTGTTCCTGTCCATCCCACCTCATGCACAAACCACAGACTGTGCCCAAATGGCAGTCCCTTCAGATGGCAATCCTCAATGGTTTCCTTAAACCAGCTTCCTCTCTGTTCTGTCCCTTGGGCCCCTCACCTAACCACCATCTCTCTCTCCCAGGGAAGATCAAACAGCTACTGCCCCACCAGAGGACCATCCCTGTCCCTCATCCCACATGCTACAACTATTTTCAGGACACCCATAATCAGACTTGCATGGTGGAGTAGCTTTTGTAAACTTTGGCTGTCAAGCAGATGACCAGTAGCCCTCATGTGGGGAAAAGATTCATATTTTATGATCCTTGTCTATCTGAGCTTCTATACAGGGACTAGTGCTGTAAAATGTCTACATTTACTCAGGTACTTTAATTAAATGTGTATTTCCAGGGTTTTGTTTTTTTCACATGCTCAAATAGGGATGCAAATTGCTGATGGTAATTTGATTAACTGCATGTTTGTAAGGAAGTTTGACCCATTAAAGTAAAGTAGCAATTAATGTTGGTCCTGTATTGTGAGCTAATTTTGGGTCTTTTGTTCAGAGTCTCATTGTTTTTTTGTTTACACCGTGTTCATGAGGCAGATTTTAAATTCTTAAATAAATAAAATAATGAAATTCTTTTCTAACTAACTAACTAACTAACTAACTAACTAACTAACTAACTAACTAACAAACAGGCCCGCTCCACAAGACTGTCCAACAGCTTCATCCACCAGGCTGTCAGGATGCTGAACTCTGTACACTACCCCCCCTGCCCCTGGACCCCAACTCTGCTTTTTTTACTTCAGTAAAAGGGAACTGAATTCTCCTACCACTGACATAGACTCATGACAATATGTTAAATAATATAACATCAAAGTGTTACATTATTTTACTATATTATTTTTATCAGTTTACTAAAGGGGGATACTATGGTCTATCCTGAGGGTATATGTCTGAGGGTAATGTGCCAGCATCCATTCGTAATCATTTATGATCATCTTATTTATTTACCTTTTATATTTTTGCAGCAACAAAGTGTTTTTGCAGAATGCAGAATGGAGTAATTAAAATTTTGTATCCCTGTAAATGTAATTGGTCTATAGCAAAACAAATTAATTGTAAATGTTCATTTGGTTTTCATTTAAAAAGCGCTCCTGAGACAAAACATTTGTTAAGACATCTTTTATTTTGGTCATTATGCTTTACATGACATAATGCATGTTCAGGGATATAACAATGTTGCCGGTAAACAGTTGGTGTTTGTATGACAGTATTCTGGTGACTTATTTCATTATAACAGTCAATTTGACTATTACATTTCACAATATTCAAGTCACATACAAGGACAACAGTTACAACATGTTGCACAGAAAGTATTTGTGTACTTTTAATAAGATTATTGGTCACCCAAACAAAAACAAGGTTGTACAAAAACAAACAAACAAAAAAACAAACAGGAAAAAAAACAGACAACACTAAATTAAGACTCACCAGTTGAAGTCAGTATAAAAGGAACAGAGTGGAAAAGAAGAAGTCAGGACACAACACAGTTATAACACCTCGATTTCACATGCTGTCTCCATTACAAAAGCTCACTGTTAACTTTGTGGATTGCTTCCCCCCATCCCTGATCACTTGTTTTCATAAATTAGTTTTCCTTCTTCTAAGCACCTATTTCTTGTAGTTTTCAAGTCGAGATGCTACTATTCCTCAAAGGGTGAACTGCCTGTCTGTTTGGCTGAGGAAAAATGAACAGGGAGTTTACTTTAGTTTGAGAAATAGATTGCAAATTTAGTTGGTTGGCTTTTGGGAACTACTGTATCAACGTATCACGTTGAAGCAATGAGGAACCCAGAGAAAGAGCAGTGGACATTCTCGGCAGCAAAGACGCCATTGGCCTCGTCATCGGGGATCTGGACGTAGACTGTGTCCTGCTCGTCGAGCAAGAGGACAGCGCTGCCGGACATCTGGTCCAGGAAGCCCTTGTTGTACTCATCATAAGTGAACATAACAGGCTGGCCGTTCTTGTACAGAGCAACCAGGGCATGAGCTCCATTAACATGGATGCTGTAGGCAAAATAGTAAACTCCGGGAATCTGGCAAGTGAAAATGCCGGTCTCAGGATCATAGTGATTCTCAGCATTGTACACTATCTGGTCAAACTTAATGGGGCTGCCAGCAGCAGGGTAGGGGGTGGCCAGAGATGCAGTGAAAGCTGACATGGGGGACTTGACCATAACCTCACCAATTCCCTTGCCCTTCTCAAACACAACCTCACCAGGAGGACCTGGGGGACCAGGAGGGCCAGCTGGGCCAGTCTCTCCATCAGCACCAGGCTCCCCAGGGGCACCAGGGGGACCCTGAGGTCCGGGGACACCTTTAGCAGCCAAACCAGCAGGGCCAGGAGCACCAGGAAGACCTGGGTGTCCCTTAAGGCCAGGAGCACCAGCAGGACCTTGAGCCCCAGAGGGTCCTCTTGGACCTGGAGCACCATCAGCACCAGAGGAACCAGGTTCACCTGCACGGCCAGGAAGACCTTTGGGTCCAGCAGGGCCTGGAATACCTGGGGAACCTGGGGTACCTGGGGCACCTACATCACCTTTGTCGCCTGTGGGTCCAGTGGCTCCTCTAGACCCAGGAGGACCAGCTGCGCCTGGGTAACCCTGCTTACCTTGGAAACCCTGAGGACCCTGATCTCCCTTGTTTCCCTTAGGTCCCTGAGCTCCAGTTGGACCTGTGTCACCTTTAGGACCACCAGCACCAGGTTCACCTGGGAAACCTCTTGCACCCTGAGGTCCAGCAGGACCAGTGGGGCCAGTTGCACCAGTAGCACCAGTATATCCTGTTGGACCTTGCTCACCCTTTGCACCTGGGGCACCTGTGGCACCTGTAGCTCCTCTCTCTCCCTTCTCTCCATTTGCACCTGGCTTTCCATATCCGGGGACTCCAGGGGCACCAGTGGCCCCAGCAGGTCCCTGGTGGCCTTTAGGGCCGACTTGGCCAGGCAGGCCTGGGGCACCATTCTCACCTGGTTTACCTGGAAGACCTACACCTGGGGCACCAGTGTGTCCCTTAGGTCCCTGTGGTCCCATTGGACCAGGGGCACCATCCCTGCCTGGGCTACCTGACTTTCCTGGCTCTCCAGGTGCACCTGTTTTTCCTGGCTTTCCAACTCCAGGTGTACCTGGTTCTCCTGGTGGGCCTGTAGGTCCTTCAGGTCCTGTATCACCCTGAGGTCCAGGAGCTCCCACCCCTCTATCACCCTTAGGACCTGGCAGTCCAGGTATACCTGGGTGTCCTTTCAGACCAGGCTCTCCTCGAGGTCCCATTGCCCCAGGAAGACCTGAGGGTCCAGGCTTGCCAGTAGCAGAGAGGCCAGCGGGTCCAGGGCTTCCAGGAGATCCTGGTGCACCCCTAGGTCCCTGAGGGCCAGGGGCTCCAGTGTCTCCCTTCTCACCATGTTCTCCAGGGCTGCCAGGTTTGCCAGGTCCACCTGGGGAGCCAGGCTTGCCAGCAATGGAGCGGCCAGGAGCTCCAGGAGATCCAGGAGGTCCTTGGGGTCCAGGCAGACCTTCGGCACTTTCACCAGGGGGGCCAGGAGGGCCAGCAGGTCCCTCAGGGCCTGGCTCACCTGGAGGACCAGGCTCACCTGCCACTGACACCACTGTGAAGAGTTAAAGATTGAGCATCATCAGTCCTACCAAACACAAACAAACAAACAACAACAACAAAACCCCACAAAACTAACAGGTGAAAATGAACACAAAGCTGTGTTGCATATCAATGCCATAATCGGTTTCACTGTAATGTGTGTGATGCAGTGCTGAAATTAAAATAACTACTAAGATTTACAACTAGGATCAACTGTACTGTATTTTTCATGACCTGTCGGTTAGTTGTTTTTTTGTTGTTGTTATTTTGTGATGGATATGTGAACCTACAGCCTGAGCATCATTTTCACACTGTGATATCTCAGAATACTGGCTCTAGTATCTCTTGTACCTCTAACTACATTCAATTCAAGTGACAAAAAGCACAAGAAGAAGGCCAACTCTCAGGCCTGAGTTCATGTGAGTATCTGGCAGTATCTTACTGGTTGTTCAACAATCAACGTGAGAGATGCTCTGATGAACGATAATCTCATTCAGTGCTCCGGTATGTTGCGACATAAAGTCAAAAATGTCGGATCCAATACAAAATAATTGGTTGGAGGAGAGGCCAGTTTTATTCCCATGAACCAGTCTTGTGCTTTTGAGGTATGACTTAATGCAGCTGATTCAAAGGAGCAAAGAAAAAGTATTCTAATCCTAAACATGTAAATCCTTCATAAGAAATGTAGAAATTTGCCTCTGCATTTTTTTAAAGAAATAAATTTACATTAAATATTTATTTTATTATTTTGGCATGTAATTACTACGTAGAAAACCTATAAATAAAATTAAAATGTTTTTTTTTTATCAAAGAGCTTTAACAGAGCTTGTGTCGTGTTCGTGAAACAGTAGGTCTAAATAAGAGGGAGTCTTTTTTTTTTTTTTTTTTCATTTGTTGCCTTAATGTGGTCACATGTGTTTGAGCATAAAAGGCTCACTCCTTGGCTAACTGGAGCCGAGTTTGGATAAAGCCAAACAGATGTTTCTACTTCTGTGTTAAGCAGGCACACCCAAACAAACCACGCTGCTGGGTGACTGGACTGTAATTGTCAGTGTCAAACTAAAAATAATTCACTAACAGCTACTTTCCCAAATAAAAATAGCAGTATGTTGTTTCACACAAAAGCAACATCCCGTTTTTTTATAATCCATTTCAGCCCACACTCAAGACCACACAGTAATTAACATTTTTTAAACGTAATAAATCAATTTTTGCAGGGCTGAATGTACGAAATATGGGTTTTTTTCTTGTTTTGCATACAGAAGCTTTTAAAAAGGTTAATTTATGTTAGAAGAAAACTGAAGTGAGCCATGTCTAGCATGAGTTTCTGAAAGCAAGCAAACCGGCAAGATTTACAACTAAAGTGACTGAAATGGGAAAAAATATAACTGCCAGATTTAGTAAACACAATGCATTGAATACAAGAGTAGTCTGATAATATTATAATCCTTAAAATATTCAGTTTCAATTGTCTAAACCAGCAGCAGCTGGAAACAAACACTGACTATGCTGTTTTTTAAATAGATAGCTACAAAAAGTATGTAAAAAGTGCCTACTGTGTTAACCCATATGATAACAAAATGAAAAATGTCTAAAAACCATATCATTAAAAATGTTGCTGCTGTGATTACCTCAGCTGAATAAGAGGACAACTAAAAACCTCAGTCAGAAGTACAACAATAGTTAAAGAAATCCTGACATTAGACGTGTTTTTCAAGTCCTAGGACTTCCAGCAGAAGAAAACTGCAAAGCTCTGCACTGAGTAAATAAGTGCGCTTATTCAAACCCCAGATCTAAACGGGCTGTGTGATTGGATAAGCATGCACACTATTGCAGCCAATCAGAGCATGCGATAGTTTCAGAGCAAGGTGGAGTTGGGTTTTCAAAGCAAAGTGCAGCTGTCTGTGGCTAGCATCTGTCTGGCTACTTATGCTGCCCATATTGGCCACAACAAAGATGCATATTCCCTCGCTGAAGTTTCAACGGTAAGGCAAGATTGTCACGAAATGTGCTCAAGGAAAAACAAGGTTTTAGGTAGAGAAAGTCTGATTTTTAGTTTGTGAAGACAAATTTAATTTAAAAAGTAGAAATGTGAAAAAAAGGACTGTATAGAGGGCAGGTGGTTGCGTTTTCATACCGTGGCTCTTCACAGAGTAGGGCTGGTACTGAGGGGCGGCCTTCATCACCTTCTTTACCACATACCGTTCCCCATGGGCTGCTGTCAAGGTCACCGTGAGGAGGAGGATGCTGGCTACTCGTATGTCCATCTTGCAAGGTCAAACCTGCAGGGGAAACAAGGAGGCAGTCAGCACAATTGAGTTCAAGGTTCAAAGTGTCAGTGTTTAGTTTTCTCTCATTTTTGAGTTACTTTCCAAAGTTAAACCCTTCTCAGCTAAGTGTACATGTTATACATTTTCACAGAAACAGAGAGATAGAATAACTTAGTTTTTGATTTAGTCAGAGCATCCTGGATCCCTCAGGACTCTCTGAGTATCACCCAGGAAGCTCTAAGTGAGCCAAAATCTGCCTTTCTTCCCTAGCCTGCCACAGGAACCACTGTTGGCCTAGACAAAGCCAAGATGTTCACTACAGTCCTCCAGAGACAGAGATGTTTAGAGAGGAAGAGAAAACACACATACCGGCATCCAAAGGGGGGAAAAACAATCTTCTCAGCACCAGTGAGCTCCTGGTGCTGCTGTATATCCTTAGGGTAGGAGCACAACTGAGGATATGCTGCCTTCCAGTACAATGATGTGGGTATTTATACCATATCTACCCCTCGCATCATTAAAAAAAAAAGAAAAAAAAAAGGAGCCCCCACCAAGCAAGTACCTCCCTCCTCAGTGCTAGGCTGTAATTAGCAGACAGATCTGCCCAAAGCAGGCATGACACATCAGGGTGCCTCCATGTCTTGAATATCCAGACACATGATTATCACTTATTTCAGTCTTCTTCTGAACTAGAAAATGATCATGTTCAAAGCAAAAAAATAAATAAATGAATAAATACATAAACAAAGAACGCAAACAAGAGGAATAAAGCTATGACACCTTCATTTACAGCCTTGTTACGCTTATGGTCACAGATTTTCTGTAACATTTAAACATGTTTATATTCATGGATGTTTATAAGACCCCCTGCATAAATATGAAAATGTCAGAAAATAGTTAAAACAAATCTATTTAAAAAAAAAAAACCCTCCAGATTTGTAGTGGTACCTGTGCTGCTTCACAAAGCTTGCATTGAGCATGTACAGCACCAGACTCCAAATTTACATCATGTCCAGCCAGGCTGGTGGAGACGCGCCCTTACCTTTCTTGACCGTCTGGGCACCTCCATGCCTGCCATGATAAGGTAAACAAGGGAAATGGTGGGGAAAGCTTGTTCACAGTACTGTGGATGAAAAGGTACGGGAGATTTTAGATGTTTTAGTTGCCTTAGATTGAAAGCAAATAATCATGTTTATCCCTAAAGTAATGCAATCATTTAAGGGATTGACATATTTAGTTTTTCACATATTTACTTGTGTACATTTCCTGGGTGTTACTTGGTAGCTTGTCATTGTGGCTGATAGAGGACAAAGTGGCCTTGCTTTTAGTCTCTATTTCAGGATGACTACTTTTTTTAAGTTTGTGTATTTTTGTAAGTGTTTCACCCTCAAAACAGCTAATAAAACTATATAAGGAACCACTGGAAAAGACATTCGGGCTTGTTTCTGCGCAGCCCTGTGAATGCAGCCCAGTGTGCGACAGCCTTTATGTGCACTATTCATTTTTGGACACCAGAGGGCAGGTTTTACTGTTGTACAGCACTGCTCCATGGAGAGAGATGCTGCTGAAGTGGAGAAGGGGCCATGCCCCTGTGGTCACTTGTTATTTTTGGCCCCCTCAGTGTATATGTATCATCAGAGGTTTCAGGCCTATTCCTACAATTACAGCTGGTTTCTGTCATGATGTTGTATTTCCTCAATCAGCTCTATCCTCCAGTATTATCCTCCCTCACCCTCACCCTCCACCTTGCCTTGCTTACTTTGAGATCCTCCAACTGTAATTTGTCAGTTTCAGGATGGCCACATAGGAAATGCATACACCCAAATAATCACATGTTCTCAAACACACAAGCAGCCATAAACGATGTGTAGGGTATTCTATATTCCATCCCTAAAGCTTTCTCAACGTGGGACCCTTTATGGTACATGTTCTTCCTGTGTTCTTATGATGTGTATGCTGTGCATGCTGCTGGCAACATGTATATTTGCAGAAATTATGGTAACAAGTTGTACGATTGAGGTTGAAGTTTCTATATGAGGCGTCTATACCACACGTGACTGTGACAGGCATCTTTCACCGGGGGTATAATTAAAGATTCTACAACATGAAGCTTGTTTGAACCTTCTTTTTTTTTTTTTTTTTTTTTTTTTAATTAGACCAAATTATCTGCAATTTTCCAAAGTGCTACCTTCTCTGGCTTCTAGCACTTAATCATGTTTGGCAAGCATTGTTTAAGTTTGCTCTTCCTGTCAAATAAAACATAATGTAATTTGTGATCTTCATTTCCAAATGTTTGGAATTTTGCTCATAAGCATGACATGAGTGACAACTTACAGCAAAGGTGCAGACTGAGTACCTGAGGCGGTGCGATGATGGAGAGCTGTCACATTATGTGTGCACGTGACACATGTGACTTAAGCAGGAGAGGGATCACATTAGAGCCAAAATCATGTATGCAGGTCATATTTTTCATTTCGATTGCACATGTTTGCCCTCCCTTTATCAGCTGAGAAAAATCACATTTGTCCAAATGTTCAGCAGCTGAAGATTCATGGTTTGATTGAATTACTGATGAACACCACACCACATTGTTCTTGGTGCCACCACTTTATATATTTTTTAGTTATACTGTATTATTTTAAAATCTCTTTATGCTTGTGCCCCAAGAGGAGGCCCTGCCATTCCAGCTTTAGTCCGATTTAGATGAAATGACAGAGCAAGAGAGGGTGGAGTTAGGATTTTATATGTTTATAGGTTCAGATAATTTCAGTTTATTTATGTTTTTCAAACATGGAGAAACCGCTGCAAAAGAGGTCCTCCATTTTTAGTCCAATGTTCTGAGAACAATGATTCATCTTTTTATGCATAAAAAAACTAACAACAACCTGCATCCGCATGTGAGTCTGTAAAGAGGATGAAACATTCATGCTGAGCCTTGGAACCAGAGTATACTTTGGCTTGAGGAAGACTTGAATTAACAGTGTAATTTGGTTGTTGTTTATAACCTTGCAGCATATTTTTTATTTTCTAAACACGGCACTACACTCATTTGAGAAGGACTCTGTGTCCTTGTGCTTCTAGTGGTGGAATTGAAGACTGTGAATGTGCACGGCAGGGCTCCCTCTGCTCTGCTCATTACAGTACCACAGATGCTTGATGTGGTCAGCAGCCTCATTGTAATAACCATTAGGAATTAGGTTAACAGCCTTCAAACTGACGGTGGTGACGTCGCTTTGCTCTTATATTGTCGAGAACCCCTCGCTGTAAAATACACACATGCTTTCAGTTTCATGTCACTTTATACTCTTGATACATGACATTAAATGGTTTTACTGTATTTAGAAAAGAAAGAAAATGGCTAATTATGAGTGTGACACACCCAAAGTCACTGAGAGCTTGTGAAAGCTGCTCAGCTTCTTATTTCAGGACAGTGATTCGTGTCGATTTCAGATTTTGTTTTATGCTTGCTAACAATAGTTAAAGTGTTGAAGAATATTTTGGTGCAAACTTTTATCATCTTAACAGGATAACACTGATAGGTAAGACAAAAACAAGCATGGGAATCTGTGACGGGGCAAAATTTCTTCATCTGACCTTCCTGCAGAGGACATAAGCTGACATTCTGAGGTCCTGTTCCTTGTTCAGGCCTTCATCCGTATCTAACAACAGACTGTAGATTTCACTGAATTCCCCAGAGAGTACTGCTGGACAGTTTTACTGGCAATGTTAGTGATGTTTGTGCTTGTACTCTGCAATGATAACAGTGTTTGAAGAAAGGTTTTCGAATTTTGTCTGTTTTTGTTCACTCCACTGCCCAGGAATTGATGTTTCTGGTTTCTTTTCCATGCTGACTGAGGCTCAACCCACACCCAAGAGGAAAACATAATTGGCGGTTGATTTAAGGGGACCCAACCAAGCACGTGAGTTAAGCAACTTCTAAAGATACACCATCACGGCTGGGATACAAATTTAATGTTTCAATAAACTCCAAGGACCACTAAGAGCTACTTTAAACTTTATGAATGGCAGACTTAACCGGGGCCCTTGTGAGTGATTGTGGGGAAATTACAGGGTCCTGAAAGCAAACATGGACCCAAATGGAGCCGGAAGTGTAAAAGTAACTGAAAAATGGTAGTGGTGGTGATGGTAGCCTTAGGGGGATGAGGGCTGATGTTTGGGAGGTCACCACTTTGAATCCCCAGAAAGGCAGGAAAGTGGGGGGATGGATGAGAAAGTAACAGTTGGATGTCCTTCAACAACTCTCAGGTGTGAATTTTTGGAGCTGTATGAATGTGGAGCCGTGTGTTGACATGCAAGTTTTCCTGAGCTTCAAAAAACAAACATTAAAGCTGCAAGCAGCAATGACGGGCCCTCGCAATGAGCTACATGAGCGTCAGTTAACACTGCAACAGGAAATAATTCGTAAGTAGTAGTAGAAGTAATTCGAGTTATTTTTCAAAACTCAAGTCACTGTGAATGATATGTTCAGGTCTGAATATTTATCTACCAAACTAGCCATGCTCCAGTCTAAAAAAACTCAATAAAAGGAATGTGTAACACATAAATATCGCAGCAGTTCATTTGTTTTAAGCAATGCACTTAAGAGGGAGAGAGGAGCCTTCTGTGTGATAGAAAGAGCAGATGTCTCTGAGCGGCAGTTTAGATTTATATGTTGTATTCTGCCATGCCGTTGGAGAACTGTAGCTTTGGTTGGTCTGCGTATATCTTACACAAAACACAGAGTAATGAGAGAAAGGTTTTTCACACTGTTTTTCAAGTCTCCTTTCTACAAACTCAACGCGATGGTTGGTTGGCAATGTCTGGTTATCTGTCTTTGTGTGTCAGCCCTGCGATTTCGAAAAGTATCTGGTGAACTTTCACACCAGCAACAGCCAAAGGAAGGACCTTTCCCCAGCCACCCCCCCTGGGCCGCGGTTTGCCTTTATACTTTTACACTTTTCTCTGGACACACCTTTCCCC
>JBBMJY010000009.1:7709423-7735557 GCA_037833715.1 Toxotes lorentzi
GATAGATAGATAGATAGATAGATAGATAGATAGATAGATAGATAGATAGATAGATAGATAGATAGATAGATATACTTAGATAGATATACTTTATTGATCCCAAGCTGAAAAATTACAGCAAAGTGATATTCTCAGCAAGGTCGGCAAACATTTCTACCAGGTGGGACAAATCAACTGTTTAAGAGTACAGAGAAGTACCAATCATGAATAGGAAGAGGGCGTTCTGACAGGATTCACAGCAGGTGTGAAGGTGAGTTGGCGGGAAAACACGATGTCCCCACACATGAACAGGCAGAACATACAAACAAAGACAAACAACAATAAAGTGAGGGAGAAGGTCCCTGCCTAATCCTTACAACTTTTTTTTCTTTTGTAAGTTGTCATAGACATCATAGAAAGATCGAGAATCACTGGTTTAATCTTTAGTGTGCAGTTTAACAGTTATTTTTATAAGGTTATGGTATTTTTTTGGGTAAAATTTTAATTACATTTTTACCAGACTTTGTATTTCTTTCTCTGGAGCTACCAAAGCTTTTATACAGCTTTTTTCACATATGCAGTAGTACTCCCCAAGACCTGTAAAGACTATGATGTGTAAAACTCATGTGCAGTAAGTGTAGTACTTAAATGCCCTTACAGTGGTTGCTTTCCATGACTGGGATCAAGTTAACAGATAAAATGAGTAGAAGTGGAGGAAAATGTCACACAAATTGATTTAAAACAAACGTTAATTTTTAATTTGTACATTTTGGCTTGAGAACATGTTGTACTCCTTGGGCATTTTATTTAGCATTTTTTTTAGACACAAAGTGATGCTCAGGAACTCCTGAAATACTCTCAAGTATGGGTATGTGTTGGTGCATGAAACCACAAAATGCAGAGATGCTGTGCAGCTTCACGTCAGCTGAGAATCGTTCCATTCTTCTGAGCCCTGTGGTAGCTAGGGTTCATGAGAGACTTAATGAAAGCCTTGAAACATCCTGCATTCAATGCTTCCACAGATATTCGATCTGTAGAAATAGAATTGTAATTCTATGCTAAAACACAATATACCTCTAATTTGTCTGAGCTCTGATTGGAACTTTGATTGCTATATATAAGTTTATGATAGTTCATGGGACTTTTTCTGTTCTAAAATACAGATTACTTGAGATTTCTGCTGCAGTTGCTTTCGCTCGAAGATTGAATGGGGCCTTTTGGGGTTAGTATTGGATTTCATTCTCCTCCGGGGCATTTATTGTGCGGGTTACAGCGAGTTCAGACCCAGATAGCAGAGGGAGGGCGTTTTAGACTCCAGTGGTTGATATCAGGGGATATTTTTAACTCCCTGGCCTATCTGTTGTGGTGAAGGGTGTGTTCATCTGTGGGGAGGATTGGCGCTAAATGTCTAATTATGCTTGGTCCAATGTTCTCAACTTTCCCAGGGTACAGTAACAGTAACTTAATGCTGCACATGCTCTTTAATCAGTGATGTCAAACACCACATGAGGCAGTCTCACAGATAGAGCTCAGAAATCAGGTTGCAGAGCACGCGTCCCTTCTGTTGTCAGAGCTTTAATTATGTTGGTTTCACACGGGACAGACCATGAAGCTCATTTTGTGGGACTATATTCATCACCTGCACCTTGCTCAATCGACCTCTTTGAAAATCAACAACAGGTTGGTCTGAATTGAGATGAACAAGAGAAGAAATCTAAATTATGCCTACTTGTTAGTAGGATTTGTTGATGTATGTGGTTAGTTATATGAAACTAATTTATCTGCTTGGACTTTGTGCCACTAAAAACTGATCACCATATAGATAATGAAGTTTGTTTTCACTAAAGGGTGTGTAACACTGAAGTGAGTAGACTGCCAGATTGCAGTTCCGCCCAACTTTTAGTTTTCTCAGCAGGTCTGTTTGTGTTCCCAGAAACCCAAATGGTTCAGAGATGAAAGCTGCCAGACCTGGAAAAGTGACACAAGCCTCCAGATTGAAAAAAAAAGCAGGTGGACAACCACAACTAGACCCCTTGGGCCAAACACTTAACTCTCCACCTGAAATTCCCTCTTAGAAAAGAGGACCGTAAACACATGAGGCTGCCAAAAAACCTTACACTTTCCAAAAACGAGCCCTCATCCTTCATCCAAAATTGAGTCATTAGCTGCATACAGTACAGATCATTACACTAGTGCCACTTAAGTTGTTTAGGAATACATCTATTTATGGCTGACTCTGGGCTTCAGAAAGAAGTGAAGTTCTGTATTTGATATTTCTGTGAGATTTCTGGCATGTTCATTGAAAGGTGGAAGCTTTGAGAGTCTCCTGAGGCTCTGTATGAAAATTATTTGGGGTGGGAAGGCAGGCTGAACATTATGTTTTACTTTTTTATTTATTTATTTTAACCTGCCTCCACCCCCTGAACCTTCTGTTTCATTTCTTAAAAAACAAGATCTGCTCATTTTTTTGCATAAGGGAATTTGGTTTTATGTGCGAAGTGATATACAAAGAAAGCTTTAAAGCTGATATCATTTATGTTTTTTATAAGAAAAATGTATTACAGTGGGTGTGTCATTCAGAGTAATTAATTATCACCCAGGGCTGCAGCAGGCAGCGGGCAGCCGTTTTCAGCTAAAAAGCTCAGAAAAACCATTGTGCACTGCCACTGACAAGCACCAAACAGCAGACAGATACAGTTATCAACTAGCCAGTGAAGCTTCAGGAGTGGGTAGAGACCAAAAACAAAGGTAAAAGAGGGTGAACATTGGACTTATAATCATCAGTTGACCAGAAATACAACTTCAAATGAATGATAATTTTGCTCCTATATTAGCTTTATGTGTAAATAAGCAACTGTTTGCTATTGTTGGTTCCTCATATCAATTGAAATGGTGATGACGTGTCCATCTTGTCCACAACTTGTTTCTGCTGCCGCCAAGTGGCCAGAAAAATCAGTTATTGGATGTTTAAGTGTCTTAGCTTCAGTTTGATTAACGACAGAGGAATGGATGATAAAGTGTGTGAGTTGAAATCAGCCCTGCATGTACAAGATTTCATCTTTTTGATGAACATTTTGACATCTTATATAATAAATGTCAGAAGGGACTGCTGAATTAAAATGCAAATACAGGGGGAAAAAAAGCCTTCCCCGCTCCCACCCAGAAAGTCATCATATACCACCATCAGCAAAAATCATGACATGAACAGTGAACAATATTAGCCCTGTAGACATGGTTTGACTCTCTATACCGTACAGTATGATGCATATAACCCATGCTTCCATGGAGCAGGGCAGGGTGGGTGTCTGTGGTCACTGTCTCTACCCTCCGTGTCTCCAGTGGGCCACCCTACACATTTCTCACAGTGGCATTCTGCCAAACCCCAAGGTAGCAAGTCATGAAAATGAGAGTGTTGCCTTAGGAGTTAAAAAAAGATACGTTTTGATCATCCTCTTTGGCCATTTATTCCCATACTTGTTCTGTTGTATCTACAGAATTAGTATTGGTGGGGAAAGTGGGAATTAAAGTTCAATCGTTTAGGTTTTCTGCTACCTTACCATTATTCCTACCAAAAGGGATGCAAATTAAGATTCTCCTTGTCTTTCACCAACCACTAAAAGACTGAAAAATGCGTCATAAGGGACATGATACAGTAATTTGTGGCTTTGACTATAAATATGATGCACGATGCACAGAGAAGCATTGTGTATTCATTTTTCCCATAGGCTTTATTTAGTGAGGTACCTGCTGCCTTTTGCATAATTCTGAGGCAGTATTTCCTTCATGGTCTTTTTTTGGGAGTTGTTGCCAAAGAGTGGAAAATATATTTTCATATGACTTTATTATATTAAAAAAAATTCTTAAAGCATCTCTTTATCTTCTTATTTTCTTAAAACTCCGGTGGTACCCTTCTCCTTTGCCATGAACTGACATTTGACAAAAATACACTAAAGAAATATTTCATTTTTTATATGTTAGATTGGAAATCTGTGTAGAAATATATAGTGATTTTGTTTGCCAAAAAGAAAGAAATGCAAGTGCACAGAAATGTGCATTCCCAGTGACCTTATTTAAGGTCAGTTTGCCCAACACAAAGGTCTATCCCTCTTATAAACAAGCTATGTTTACAGCTGTGGTCTCTGAGACCTTGAACAGAAGTAATGCATCATTTTCTGTATCAGACCTCAAATCACAATTACAAGCAGTTCTCATTAAATCAGGAACCATAGAACTGATACGTATGTTTTTGAGCTGTTCAAATGGACCCCAAAATATATCATACCAAAAAGGCCATGTGCAGCTCACAGCTATTTCCTTCACACTCCAGCTATGTTAACATGTTAACAATCACAGCCCAGACAGCAGACATTTTTTCTTTAAATTTAGAAAAGCGCAAGAAGAAAATGTTCTTGTTTTCCTCTCCTGGTACTGACTCTGTGGCAGCATGGATATTTATAATGGGAGACCAATGTCTGGATACCCACCACACTTTCCTCCATAACTGTTGATTTTTGCATCCAATCCATTCCCCTCATGCGTAAAATGGCCATCTGGCCAGTACCCGAGAGCCCCTCAGGGCACCCTGTAGTGAGCCAAAGTCCGAGCCTACTCAGGCACTGAACTCCAGATTGCAAAGAGTGTTACATAAAGAGGAGCTGCTGTTCTCAACTTATTACATGCATAGAAGCAAAAAGTAAAGTAAAGTAAAAAAACAACAAAAAAAATCATTTAAATGCACCAAAGGTTTTTCTTGGAGTCTTCATTTAGGCGGAAGGAGGTGTATTTGTCCTTGTGTCTGCTTATTTTTACCTTTTTGGTTACTTACGGCTGTTGGTCAACATCAAAGATGAGAAAAACATTTTTGAGGCGCAGCATAACCTCAAGTGTTCAAAACAACATTAATGTTCCCTGAGGATGTCCGAGAGAGGGAAGGAGTGGACATAATCTCGGCCCCCAGGTCCACCCAGTGGTCACTGGTCATCAGGCACGGCCCGAAGCTCAGCCAGTCACAGAGCAGCAGCCCTCACAGTCAGCCCATATAAACCCTGAGAGATTCCCTTCACATCTCAATACAAGTAAAAAAGGAGTTGATGCTTTATGTTTTCCTGATACCTTTGTTGTTTATCCAAGAGTGTTTACAATGACTCAATAGCAGAAATTAAATGCCTGGATGATCAAAATTACAAGGACCTGATATGGAGGAGCAGACACAGCAGTTTTCCTGCAACCACATCAAAAGAAAAAAAAAAACTAGGAATATGGTTTTCTTGGGTTTTGGGATATGGTTTGGTTTATTTACATGACTCAGGGGCTAATTTTATACACTCAAAGTGAGAAATATCAAGTGTAGCCTTCTTGTCGCCCTTAATCTTACTTACACTCTCCAAAGGCTTCATGACACCCACACTTTGAAACATTAAATGAACAGAACTCTCAACTGCCTTTGACCCTCAGTGTGAACAATGAGAAACTCCCACAAAAAGCTCATTAGGAGGGAAAAATGGAAGAAATCTTGGCATGGGCATCATAAAGACATAATCCCTTCCAACATGCTCATAATTCACTATTTAGCTACATTGCAATTAGTCACTCACCCTGGGCCAAAAACTTACAAGCAGTCCGGCCAAGTCACTGTTCCAGCCCCCTTAGGCGTCTCCTTAACTTCTGTCCCAGAATGCATCAGGATAAAGACATGCTTGTAGTTATGGTTAGCCTTAATGACTAAATTCTAACAGAAATAGGCAAATGCATCTTGAGTCTGGTGTCCCGACTTAATGATATGTGTTTAAGTTTATTTACATGATTTCCATACTGAACATGTGGACAAACTGGAGTTTGTGTGATATTATTTGGAATACATGTCTGTTATGATCCCTAATGATATAGGGATGGTGCTGGTAATAACTGCCTCTAATTTCATATTCCATTCAAAGAACAAGCATGCCATTTGGTCGCTTGTAAAATTAGTTTATAACAGAAATGACCCGAGACTCTGCACTTCCTCAACCTGTTTTCATTTTTAAACCTGTAATTGTGATTATTTTTTCTTTGGGTCATAAATATATATTAATGCACAGCCTGAATTTAAAAAGAAAAAAAAGTCTCTCATGTGCAGCATGTTGACTTTCTATTTCCAGCTCTGTGCAGACAAATATACACAGACAGTGGAAACCATGATGGTGGGGATGCATATATACAGCAGTGGAGGATGGTCAAATTCCCTCTGGTCATCAGGGTGACCACAGGTGGTTTCTATGTAAAACACCACTGTCTGATCAGTAAATATATGTCCCTGAGTGTCCTCCACAATTCACTTTATAGCTGTTGCTGTCTACAGTGCCTCTAGGAAAAGGCTCAGACATACCGCCCTGAAAAAGTGCACTGCTTGCTCTTTTTCATTTTGAAACCAGTTATTTACACAATGTATTTTCTTTTTTCTAATTAGGGAACGTGTCTGGTCCATGGTGCATGAATTGAGTCCTTGTAGAGAGTTTGCGCAGATGACACAGTCTAATCTAGATAAATTATCAGGTGAGAAGCAGACACTTATCCAACTAGAAATGAATGGGATTCTCAGGAGTGCAGAGACATATGTGCATGAACAGGCAACAGACTGGCCTATTAGTGTCTTTACTATGCTGAAAAGCTGGTGCAGTTAGTGTGCATCAGCTCGCCATGCAGGTTACAGGCAAACTGTGGCTCTGTAAGGTCTTGCTGACAACCCTTACACTTCTGCTCCTTGTCCAGTCTCAGCTTTGTTTTTGAGGCCTGTATCTGCAAAGGAGAGATTAAAAGGACAACAGGAAAAAGGGTTCAGGAAAAAAAAAGAAAGAAAGAAGAATACACACAAAGTTCACTGCAGTAAAACATGTAAAATATGTTATTAAACTCACCCAAATGACCTTGTGCTGCATGAGCTCAGCCTGGGCCAGCGCCTTCTGCACTCTCACCATCCGCCTCCGGTGGAAGGTCTCCCTGACGGATCCAACTAAAAACTGGGAGACTAGTTGAACAGACCAGGAGTCAGGAAGGACCTGGATGACCTTCTCCACTGCAAAGACCTGAGGGTTGTTGTTGAGCAGATCCACTGCAGTGCTGGTGAGCTCCTCAGAGCTCAGGTAGATTTGGAGCAGGGTGAGCAGCAGGGCCTGCCTGAACTGAGTGTCCTGGCCCTGGGCAGCCCTGCAGCAGTAGGCCTCTGCAGCCCGGTGGTCTCGCTCTTGGTGAACAAGCACCTGCAGAGCCTGGGAGTGTTCCCCAGTCCTACCGAGGAGAATGGCTTTCTCGATGTGCAGAGTTGTTGACTTGACCCTCTCTGCAGTGAGAACAAAACAAGACCTTTACTGTGCTGTAGATGATTCTATAATGATATAAATTCTTATGAGGCACCCACACACCATACAGAGTAGAGACATCATAGAATTTGGATTCCCATAGCAGCTGTTGCAACTTCCCTCTGGTTGGTCTCAAATCTGCTTCCTTTTCCTCTCGCAGCGTCTGAGTAACATATGCCAAAGCCAGACAGCTGTGATGTCTCTCCTCCTGAGGGCAGATTACACCAATCATGTCTGAGTTCATTTAATAATGGAGCCAGGTTATCAGATTAGATCGCTGTTGCCGTACCAACCTCACTGCTCAAATCATGGATTAAGAACTCAAGATACAAAACCAAAGCCAGCGAGTACTTCTCCAAGAGAACTAGGACATCTTGGGTCTCCAGTCGATCATCTGGTGGACGCTTGGTGAAAATCTCCACACCTATCTTTTTAAAATAAACAAAAACTGTTGTTGGTGATTTAATAAACAGTAATTGCCCCATAATTAAGGCAATTTAGTTAATATGGTGGAGTGGCATTTTGCAGAGTGTTTATATCTGTAACACATAATTGTACTGTGCAACTCTGCCCTCCGCAGTCAAGTTGAAAGCATGAAAAACGACAGAGGCACCTCTTGGCTTCTTTGCAGAGTCCAGTCTGCAAATTTCCACACAATATCTCTGTCTTTCAGCTGACTGAGAGTCCACACGATGTGCCCATATGCATCTGAGCAAGAGGGGTCTTTGTTGGAGTCATCTGCAATCTTCACCCAAGTCTGGAAGAATATAACAGGCTAAAACACACAACATTTCTGCATGTGGTTAGTATAAAAAGTGTGAAGATTTGGGGAATAATACCTTAATTGCATCAATTGTCTTCCCGTGGCTTTGATAGAGGGAACCTAATGCAAAAAACCTGAAAATAAAAAAGAGATCAGAAACTGTAGCTAGCACAACAAACATAACAAAAACGGAATTATTTGAGACAATTCTTCAAAAACAATGATCATATTCCCAGTCATGGTTATCCAAAAAGAGTTGAATCAAGGTCAACTGGTCTTGGTACTAGGTACCTAAAGATATTTCACCTCACCCTATATCTTCTATCAGATATTTGTCTTCAACTATCTGCAACTAAGTCCAGTTGCCTAATTTATGCTCAATTCATTATTAAATTTGCGCTCTAAGCAAGATATCCTGATTTTCAAGTGTGACTGCAAGTCATCTATGTAACAAACGATGATATATTTTCACCTGTTGTGTTGCTCCAGAACAGGGACACAACGATCCAGCCTGCACTCATTAGGAAATGTCACAAGCTGCTGCAGATTTTCAGAGTCTCCCAGTTCTGCATACAGCCTCAGGAGGGCGCAGTCTACCTCTGTACTGCACTGCAAGTCTTGCTCAGTCCCCCTGACTGCTCTG
This sequence comes from Toxotes lorentzi, assembly GCA_037833715.1. Taxonomy (NCBI): domain Eukaryota; kingdom Metazoa; phylum Chordata; class Actinopteri; family Toxotidae; genus Toxotes; species Toxotes lorentzi. Next base: position 7,718,143 of record JBBMJY010000009.1, read on the forward strand.
AGAAAATCTCCCAGGAAGGCAAGGTAATGACGAAATGTGTTGCTGTCCTCTTGCCAGAGCACCTGGAGATCCCTGCCCTTGTTCACTTGATCAAGCTGGGATTGAAAGTCCTCGCTTAGACACGACTGCATGTTGGGGTAGAGGCGGATGATTTCTCTGGGGTCCAACTCACCTTTACTGTTCAAGTGGGTAATGAGCATTGATTTGTGTTAGACTTCAGTGTACATTTCAACAGAAAAAACAAAATCCACATACTATCAGGGCACAGTTTTCTGTGATTTATTTTGAGCTTTTTGAAAGTGGAGTGTTGTGTCAGGGGGTTTTACTCACATGAATAGACCTCTGGCCTCAGAAAAACCCTCCTGGTAAAAATGAGCAAATCCAGCCAGGCAAGTGATGGCCTTCTGCAGCTCCTGTCAGTAATAAATAAATAAATAAATGAATAAAACTCTCTTAAAACCAGACATTCATGACGCTGACCCATAGTTACTGTGCAAATATGTGAGCTGAAATAATTGAGGCAGAAGGCTGTGTGTCCTTAAATTTTGAGGGCAATGTTTTACACTTCAGGACATTCAAACAGCACAAATCCTGACAAATAATTTTAAAGAAATGACAAATGACTCATCAGCATGTTAATTCTAACATGCTCACCTCTGACCTGTAACCTGAGATACGGCACAGATTACACTAAATCTCAGACGCCATCTGCTGCCCTCAGTTGCATTCATCCAACTGGAATACACCTACAGTAGCAGCTCACAACAATGTATTCAGTCTGTGCCTCAACATCCTGGTGCAATCTGTTCTACAGGGATAAAATCTGAAACTCAGACACTACAGTGCAATGCCAGCTGGGGTTCTAATGCATGCACGTTATCTACACATCAGTAGTATATGAATCGACAGAATTAAAGCTGGTTGACTCTTTGCCAGTCATGTTACTTCTGTTTTCTGCAAATTTTAAATTCTTTTTTCCGTCTTTTAAAACAAAATTAGCAAAAAAAAAAAAAAAAGAAAGTCTTGCACAGTAAAACAACTGTCTAAAAAGTCTGGTCTTAATTTACTGGAGCAGGCTATTTTTTTGTAATTATTTCCTAAAATCTAGTTTTTTAACCTCTGAGAATGAGAACATATTTGTCAGAGATAAACATTTCAAAGCGGGAACATGTTTGCGTCATGCTATATGTCTACAAATTGCATTTCACCTTGTATGAGTCAAGTGGACGATGGCTTTGAACTCCATCCAGCAGCAATAATGCCTCCTCGACCCTCTCATGTCCTACAAGTGCCTGGATCTGTTCTTCGAATGGCACCAGACGCAGGCTGAAAATGTCTCTCTCTGTGAACACTAGCACACCATCTGAGGGGAGATTTGTTTTTGCTTTTTTGGAAACACTCAGTGTGTAGGAACAGTAGGTGTAAGAATGATTGAATGAATCAGTGCAAACTGAGACAGACATGGCCACATCTTTTGAAACAGGCGCTTGGCCTACAATCTGTCAGGATCAGGTCATGAATTGATATTGCCTGCTTTACCTGACGTGGTGAGCAGACCCTTCGCCCTGTGGAGACTCACAGTCTGTTTGCATTGCTGATCTAACATGCTGTAGACAGACAGCACTTGGGGCTGCAGGGTTAGGATGTAAGGGAAACATACTCCAGCTGCCAGTACCTCTAGAGGCCACTGCAGGGGAGGGCGCTGGCATATCCCTGTCTTCATCACAAACATGCCTGAGGGATGAGGATGGAGAAATTATATCTTGGCAAACTAAATATCCCCTGGCTAGATGAATATATGGGGGAGTGATATGATATGATTAATTATATAGCTGCTTTGAAAAGGAAGCATGTAATGACACATGGAAATGTCTGTGCTTAACAGCCTGTACAACAACATGTACCATAAACACTTTGGCAGCTCTCACCCAAAGATTCAGGTCCATTCAGGAGGAATTCCCCTTGTCCCACTGAGGTAACAATGACACGTTGCCTGCTGTGATTGTGAGGAAAAAGCTCCTCGCTTCTCCCAGTCTCAATGTCACAGAGGAGATACCTGTCACAGGTAGCTACACACAGACTGGTGCCATCTACGGCCAAGGCCACAAGATCCTGGAGCAGAGGGACTTCCTTTACAACCTCCCACCTGTCCACTCCCACCACGTGGATCCGGATCACCTTCCTGCGGCTAGAGGAAGTCACCATCTCCACACATCCTGCCTGAGCTGTGAGCAATGAGTCACACACCTCAAGCAAAGACACATGCTGGATTTTCTTCAGCGTAGGAACAGGCTCTAAGGAGAACATGTTGAGGGCAGTAACGCTCCGGTCACACAGGACCAGCAGATGGTTGAAAAGAGGAACTGCCCTCAGTTGAGCTACTGGGCTGCTAGAGCCTAGTTTTCGTGCCCTACCTTCTCTAGTTTTGCTCTGGTCAGGACTCAGATCTCCGTTTGTGTTGCCTGGTAAGATGAGGTGCTGGACTGTTGCATGTTTGGTCCCTATGTACACATTTCGATCATAGCACTCAAGGCACTGGATGCTGGATTTGTCCTTTTCTTTTGGGGCTTCTTGCTTTTCATAGACACCTGTTTGTGTGAAAGCTTTAAAAGCCATCGCAGACATTAATTAATGTTGGACTTTGGTTGTGCAACTCGCCTCAAGAGTTACTCAGATAAATAGCTCAGCAGCAAGCAGAGAAGTCCTCCAGTGGTAACACTTTCACTGTGAAAAGTCCTTTACAATATGTATCTGTCTAAATCAAAGACATAGCTCTTCTTCAGTGAAATATATAAAATAAGATGTTCCTACCGCTCTGCTGTTCCCCCTTCCTCTTTGATTCCTCCACAACCTTATGAAGTGTAAAGTAGTTTCACCTCCCCATGTGACTGTATCCTGACAGGAAATCTATGTCAGCATTTTACACCGCTCATCCTGCCATGTGAGGACACTTGCACAACTCATCCAGCTGCCTCACCAAGAAAACCAACTTTTACAAGTATCAAAACATTAGGTATGGCGAAGAAGACGGATATTTTGAGGTGCCCACAGTTATGGTCACTTGTATTCTTGGCTTGTGCAAGGACCAAAGTGGTGGCTTTGGTCAGCGGATAATGGACAAGTAGAAGAGCGACTGATCTGCTGATCAAACCATATATGGTCGCTCTCAGTTTGTTTACAGTGTACATGAGCTGGGTGTGATGAGGTCAAGAGGCAACAGACACACAGCGGAGGTTTGTTTTTTAGCAATGATTGTCTAAAGGATGACTGACAGGGGACAATGTGGTCATAAAAAGATCTGTATTTTAAACCTACCATCACAGCTATATTTGTCACTCTGAACTTTGTGTCTTTTGTCCTCCCTAAGGAATTTCAGTTAAAGGGACACATGCACACTCCTCCTCCGGATGGCATCATTGGAGCAAGTAAGACTTTAGGATAAACAAGAGCAGGCGCTAAAATGGTATCCACCTCAGTATGATGTACATAGACAGTTCTTTATTGGAACAACCTTTAGTATGTAAAGTATTTCATATGACAGAAGCATAAATCATGCATGTTTTTTGTTTCCTCAGTGTGAAGATTTTTTTCATCCAGAACACAAAGTGTTAATGTTATGCACACTAATCATAGAGTAGAAATACATGTAATACACACTGAGCATAGAGCGGAAATATATGTATGATGAAAGTCAGACCTTTATTTTAGGGAAAGATGTTTTAGGGCTGCAACTTTCATCAACAATCTGCAGATTTCTTTCAATGAATCTTCATAAAATGCCAGGAAATAATGAAAAATCATCATCATCATCATCATCATCATCATCATCATCATCATCATCATCAAAATCAGATTGCTCTTTTTATCTGATCAGTGGTCCAAAACCCAAAAATATTTAGTTTACTGTTATTCAAGATAAAGAAAAGTCATTTTGAAAAGCAATTAATGAATTACCAGAATAGAATGCATTTTCTGTCAGCTGACTAATCCATTAATTGAGCAGTCACCATCAGCTCTAATATGTTTGCAACACCATTTAATCCTTGACAAAAGTAAAAGTGTGTGAGGAAAATAGAAACAAAGAAAACATTCATCCACACTGGCACATATGGCACCCAGATACATCTTTTCATCTTTCTGGAAACATCACGGTTTTTGGGTGTGCAGTGTATGCATGTGTGTGTGTGTGTGGGCAGTGTGAGAGAACTAATGGTGTTTTATAATACCAAAATAAGCATTTGACATTCAGAGTTTGTTTATGCATCAGACATGCTAAGAAGAAATATTCATGAATCTACAGTATCTGTTTCAGAATACAAACCCCTCTTGTTATTTGGATTAAGGTTTGACCCTTCATGGGTCACTTCTCCCTGCCACAGTCAGTGCACAAGATGTTGTCGCGCTGGGTGAGGAAGCCGCGTCCCACCAGCGACATGGAGCACTGCACGCAGGTGAAACACTCGCTGTGCCACTGGCGCTCCTCAAAAGAGATGTACTTTGCCCCTGCCAAACCTGCACACATCAAACACAGAATGATGTATTTACACAATGTGCAGGTTAATACCAGATCTTCACCTTGTTTATCTGACGGTTCCTACACAAATGCAAATAAATATGAGCAGGAGTTCTGCATGAGCAGTGTCTAAGTGAATGAAAACCTGAGCACAGCCAGTGACTCACTGGTGATGGGCTTGGTGCAGCCCACACACTTCTTGGCATACAGGTTGCTGAAGCATTCGAGGCAGTAGGGGTAGTCTTCCCTGGAGGTGAAGCGCTGACCCGACAGTTGCTTTCTACAACTGATGCATATGAAGCACTCACGGTGCCAGGGCTTGTCTTGGTAGGTCACTCCACCTGTTGTGATGGCCTTAAGGTAACAACACACATACAAACACAAAGAGGCACACAACAATATTCATCTCACTATGCATCCTTTTACTATACAGTCACAGTGTGAGTGACATTAAATTGCCAGAGTCAGGGGGAATGACTGCAGCAGTCAATACAGATAAAACACTCAGCTGTAACCCTACCTTCTTACAAGCACAGCACTGGTAGGCAAACTGCTTCTCGAAGCAGGGCACACAGAAGTAGCCGGTGTCTTTGGGGATGAAGGATTTGGTTCCTATTGGCTGCTGGCAGCGGTGGCACAGGAAACAGGTCTCATGCCAGCTGTTCCCCTTGTATTCCATTTTGCGGGAACCTGGCACAGGGGACGAGAGCAGCTTAGTCAGCATATGGTACCTCCATGACAGAAGCACACTGTGGCCCAAAATAGTCCTGCTTTATCTGTCGGCAGGGGACAATGCAATCTTAATAATCTTGGAAAAAATTTTGGGAGTGGAGGAAACCGCATTGCTGTGTAGTGTTTTCTGTATTTATATCCAAATATATGAGCTTTATGTTTTTTCATTTTTACATTTGAGCACATATAACAATAGATGTGCCAAAACTATGATACCATGAAAGTCATGGAGTTTGCCCCTTTGACATTCAAAATCAACTCATTTAATCTCAAGGCCGACATGGGCAAGAAGCGCAAATCTAATACTCCGTGACTGGACAAACGCCATCTGCTGAGAAGGATTGTGTGACATGACACACAATCATACACACATTGATATATATAAGTGCGTCAGAGATGCTGATGAGTGGATTTTGTTACCAGGCTAGCTGTTTCCACCTGTTTACAGGTATCAATCTCCACATATAACTCTTTGCAAGAATGAGAATATGTGCCAAAATCTCAAACTATTCCTTTAATGAAACATTAGACGTGAAACAATATGAGTTATCTGCCTCATCAGATAGATTTACCAAGATACCATGGAGTTTTAAAAATGGAAATTTCAGTCTTGTATTGGAAAGAGCAGCAGGATGAATGACTGAAAGGTCCAGGACAGCTACTAAATGGACCGTGTGGTGTGAACACTTCCAAGGTCAAGAATGAACTTTCAATCTCAATGATTCATTTTTATAAAAGGTTATAATTACATTTGTTGTGGTCAAAGTAAATGTGACAGTGTATGATAATGTACCTGGCATAATGGTTTTCTTGCATGTGGTACACTTGGAGGAATAATCATGGGCATGGCATTCAGTGCAGAGCAGCAAATCATCCTTGGCGGCAAAGGCCTTTTCCGCCAGAGAGCGGCTACACTTGGCACACTTGAAGCACTGCTCGTGCCAGTGGCGATCCTTGTAGGACAGGTCCTGTAGGTAATTGATACATCATTTATTGCACTTGGATCTTATCCAAGGTAAAACATTTATTTAGCACATCCATGGTTAGAGGCATGTAGGAATAACAACAGTGGCATTAACAAGTTGGTGTTTTACATGGTCAGCGTTAATCAACTATATATACATATATACATCAAATGTTTCTCACCTTTGGATACTAATCTAAAGAAACACAACATAGGTTCTTATCTTACACATTGGTTGACAACAAAGCCATTGCTCTCAGGACAATACTGGTGCTTCCTTACCTTGCAGTTACAGCCAATTGGTAAAGAGCATCCCTCACAGCAGTTAGCGAACAGGTTCTCATAGCACTTAGTGCAGTACTGCGTGTCCTCTTTCATTATGTACTTCTTCCCCAGCAGGGAGTCTTTGCAATAATGGCAGTCGAAACGCTCGCTGGTGGACATTGTTCTTTGCTTTTTTTAGCTGCAGGTCAAAGAGAGCAGGAGTAGGAAAACTGGATGATAAAGAAGAATAGGAGAGATGGAAAATGGCCTATAATAAGCAATCTCTTACCCCTCCCATCAACCAAGTAAAGAGGCCAAGCAATTTTTCCCCTTCTTTCAAAAGAATCTGGAAAAAAAGCAGTGTTGTATTAAAGAAGTCTTTACCTCGGTTCACATGGGGCGAGGATGAGGCTGAAGCTGGGGGCTGCAGAGAGAGAATGGTCCAGGCACAGGGATAGGTCAGGGATGAAAAGGGGTAAGGCAGGATTAGGGGTATCCACTGGGGGGGATCTTCTATAAATACTGGCCCTCTTATTAGCGGTAATCTCTGGGGAGAATGGACATGCTCCACTGCATCATTCTGCACCTTTTAAGGGAGCTGATGCACAGATCACTAAGCCTTTGAACTGATGAAATCATTGTTGCTTCATCTCAAAAATGCGGAAAGGCAATAAGAAATGCAATTTTATGACTATGACTAGAATTTATGTGAAGTGTGATCAACTTCAGATAAATACACATCAGTAAAAGATGAGATTTAAGCTTCAAGATGCAAAATCTATTCTCATTTTCACATATCAGTTTGGATATTGGTGCCACAGCAGAGATGGTTGGCCATTTGGATGCTATGACGTGTCTGGACGCACTTGTGGCCTTTGTCAGTGCCTGCTACACACACAAGCAGTTGCAGATGGCTTATGAGAGGTAGGCGCCAGCAGCTTTGTGGTTGCCAGGTACTGAACTATATTGCCAGGACCTCTCTGTGGCTATTGAGAGCTCCTTGGCAGCACTTCAGAAAGGGGAAGCTGCGGGCCCGTGGATGTTCAATCCATCCACGGCAAAATAAAGGAGGAGGAGAAATGACAGCTTGGTGGTGACTATCTTGCTGATAGCAATACTCTTAAGTAACTTCTTTGAAAACCCGCTCTTAGCGTGATGCTATGGAACAAAAGCTCCCAGCTATGGTGCCATGAACATATAGTCACAATACAACATATAATTCAAGTGCTTCATGTTTGTCTGTGTGTATTTTTGGCTCAGTCAGCCATACTAAGTGAATGCACAGTTGTAGTGTCAAAAATGTGTCTCTGAAGCAGTACAAATCCTCATTTTCCACCTGGATAATAATCCAGATTCTTCTGCATCATTGACTGACAGTCGACTAATTACATTTCATTCTTGGAACATGCGCTCATATCATTTTTCCAAAAGGATCAGGGGGCGGACATCTTCATAAAAATAGCCTGGGAAGACCACCAGCCCAGCCCACAGGCCTAATCCCTCGTATACACACACAGGAAGGTCAGTGACAGGGATGAGGCAAAGAGGAATGTAACTCTCTTACTCTCTGTCTTCTCTCTAGATTTGCTTCAGTACCACTACTTGTTAAAAAAAACATATCTAGAATTACACTCTAGTAATAAATATATAAGGATCAATCATTTTTTGGATCAACAGATGATGATGGAACATGGTTCTGCCGTGTATGTAGGTGGTACCTACAAACCTCTGAGGATTTATGGCAGGCTATGCTATTTTTGACCTACAAGATGCATGTTATGTAAGCCTTTCAAAACAGAATAACCAAATCATGTCAGCAGCTCAGGTGTAGAAAAGGTTTTTGATTTGAAGCCATGCCATGCTTCAGGTTCTTTTTATTCTCTCATTATAAGTAGGTGGATCCGCCGGATTACACAGAGTTATCTGATGCTCTGGATTAAATTGCCAGTGTTTTGTATCCTTGCTCCCTGCTGGTGTCCAGATCAGTGGCACAAAGCGATGCAGACCTTAAATAAACCCAGAACCAACTGTAGGACAAATATAGCCATTGCCTCCCAAAAGCTTCCAATCTTTGTTGCATTGCTGCACAGTATGTCTGTCATCATGTGACATCAAGCCAGAGTGGAGGTGACCCATATTCACCAGCAAACAAAAACTCTCATCCCTTCCAGTGTGCTGGCATAATATGAAAAAAAAAGAAAAGCAAATTACATGTCAACAGGCTGCGTTGTTCACTGAATATTAAAACTGAGATTATTGTATATTGTGTTCATATTGTGTTTATATTGTCAGCATTAATCTGCATTCATGCTGGTGTGTTTGTAATTTTATTATAGCTGCTCTGATTTGTATCTGATAGATAACAGGTGCTGGTCTTTGTCTCTTAGATTATTAACATCTACACCAGACAGTGCCAACGCTGCAGAGCAAAAGCTTGCTGATCTTGCATATTCCTTTTGCCTGCTTAATCCTCTGAAGTCAACTAGTGAGCAGCTGCCAACAGATTTCGTATGCGGCCTGTCCAGCCACAATAAATAGGCCTTTATTTGACCTGGGCTCGGGTGTCCTCTTATCTTAATGTATTCAGGCTTTACAATAAGGTGTCAGTGGCTGTTTTTTCCCCCTCTTAATCAAATGATCTCAGAGAAGAAGAGAAGCATTTACTTTGGTGGCTCCTTTGAGGTGGTGACTCGTTATAGACTGAGACAGATCAACACAACACAGTTGCATTTCTCTGAAGCACAAAAGCCTTGGCGCACCAGAGTTGACAACTGGTTGGCATGGTGATGACAGCATAAGTGGGATCCATTAGGTTGAGATGAGGGGCGGCTCTAGTAGTTAATGAGAGGACTCACACAAACCTGGCCCTTTGAGCAGGCCTCTGCTCTCTTCTGCAACATGCAGAGCTCGCTTTCAACGCAGCGTTTTCGACTGAACAGGATAGCCACACGGGGTTGCCGGGGGCCAGGAGATACAATCTACTAAGTCCACAATCTCGCAAAACCTTACACCCCTTCAGGGAGGCCCTGTGAGTGCCTGGGTAATGCCTCCACTAACTCTGCCCCCACCATCCACCAGTTCTCACCAAAGTGAGTCATGGTATGAGTGGGTGACAAGGTCTGTCACAGAGCCAGACATATGATCTCCACGGCTAAAGAGAGAAAGTTGTCTACTCCTTGGAATGCACAAACCATTAACATGTTCTTCTCTTCGATCCCAGCCCACAGATTTTGTGATATTTCGATCAACTGTGTAGATTAAGCTGCTGATTACCTTTTGGCGCCAGCAGTCAGAGACTAAAATATACTTCAATGTATGACCTAAATACAGACATTACAGCTGGAATTTGTAAGATGTCTCAGATCAGTCAGATAACAATCACTTGTTCACCGCCGGCAAAACATAGATTGCATTCAAAAGTAAAAAAATTCAAACGTTACCCTACCTGTGACAGGAAAGATCACAGTCTTCTGTAAAACTCATACAGCTTCAGAGCCCAAAAAGAAGACTTCCTTTTTTCTCCAGCTCTCAAGAAAACTCTCCAGGAGTAATAACTCCATCCTCAGTGCCTTGTGCAGAAACACTTTCCATTACACTAATTCTGCAGCACAAATAAACAGACTTCCGTTTACTGAAAATGCTCCAGATTCTCAGATGATTCAAAAAGCCCCAGCGGTCATCGATATGTGTGGGAATCATCAAAACATGGTGTGGAATTTAAATGACAGAGAAGATAAATAGTAAAATGTTCCTTACTAGCAATGTTGCCACATTTTTTTTTTTATAAGAATCTGCTTCATGTCAAACCTTCAAAAACTGATATTTTGGCCCCTTGGGGGTAGCAGAAACAAGCTGTGAACACAACACTGACATATCACCATTTGAGTCGACATGACAAACTTGATAGCAAACAGTTGCTTATTTACATGTCCAGCAATTGCAGAGCATTATCATTCATTTAGAGTCATGTTCCTGGCCAGCTGGTAAATGTAAGTCCAGTGTTCACTATGTTTTGGCTCCGTTTTTGGTCTCTACCAACTCTTTAGGGTTCCTGTATCTGTCTGTTTAGCTGTTAAATGCTCCACCATGTTTATCTGCTGGGCAGGTGGTGTACGGTGGGTTTAACCAAGCTTTCTTTCTTTTGCTGAAAATAGCTGCCTGTAATTATCAGAAAAGACCTCTTTTGTTTAATCCATGAAAAAACTGAAGTGTAAAAAAATATTTGCCCATGTATACTGTCAGAACACCAGTCAAAATATTACTGGTCCCTGACAAAGAAATTGTGTTAAACAAGTTAATTGCTGAACTTTAGAGGTGCTGGTTGAAGAGTTTTGTAACCGTTTTGCATAGCCAGGATAACAGTTTACCCTGTTCCCGGTCTTTTAGCTGAGCTAAGATAAATAATGCTGCTGAATCTATCGATATGTTTACTGCACACACATGACAATGGTAGGATCTTCTCATGTAACTCTTTGCAAGAAAGTGGACAAGCACATTTCCCAAAATGTCAAACATCTTGGCAGAACAACAGATGCAATCTAAAGCGTAATGTTCTGTAATGTATTTGACCAAGCCAGTGTGAAGGACAATGACCTCCTCTGTGGCACTGTCTTGAGCTCTGCAGACTGGAAGGACTATCCCCCCTACATCCACCTGAACTTTCACACTAATCCCCAACTGACATCGATGGATTATTTGTGCCGCCGATCTGGGCAACACACACGCTTATCACACACTTTGACCTGCAGCGTTAAGCGGAGGCAGTTGACAAATATGTGTCATCTCTGCGTGGTGGAGGAGACGACTGCAAATACCAGAGTGCCAGTGAGGATATGGGGTAACTAACAACAGACAGGGGATCGAGGCGTAACCACCACAACATGCTCTCCTCGCTCTCATCAATCACTTATCAAGGCTTTTGGATTGCTATTTATACCTCCATCTGCATTACATGGCACTGTAGACCAGTGTGGGCATCAAGTATGGAAATTGGTTTTGATATAGATGCAAGTACACTCTATTAGATGACATCCTGAAAACTGTGTTAAGACCAACAAACCTCATCTAACCTGAAGAACTCAAACTTTTATATACACAGAGATGATCCATGTAAAATGAGTGAAATGTTTCAACATAAAGAAAAACTTTGACAATTTGGAAAATATGCTTATCAGCTCTTTCTTGCCAGGAGTTACATGAAAATATGAATACAACTTCCATGTTTGTACAGTAAACAGTTTCAGTGTAAGATTTTTTTCAAACTATTACCATCAAATATATCACCAGCTGTCTCTTCACCAAAAATAGAGATGCATTCTCCATTTGTGTTTACTCATTTATCCATATCTTTATTTTCTTTGACACTATCAGACATCTACAGTTAAAACACAACATTTGGCAAAATACATTGATTTGGCAAAAAAAAAAAACTTGTACTGATTGACTCACTGATAATTTCAGTGAACTGGCAGAAAATGAGCATTTCTGGAGAAATCTTCAGGCTCAACCACACGGGAAGATTTCATCCCACTCGGTATACAGTGTTTTTAAGGACTCCAGCAATATCAGTGCCAGGTCAGACAGTATCCAGAGACATCCTGATTAACTCTCTGGTGCTGTGACACATTCACAGACTCAGACAGGGGGACAGAGAAGCCACAGCTGCTCATGTTTGTTTTTGTGCAAAAAAAGAGAGAAAGGAAGAGAGGTTGAAAGAGACGGACAACACGGAGAAAAACAATTCTTTTTTTCCTTAAAGTCACCAGCCACATTGGACAAGAAACCTTTGTTTTCATACATGAGATTGGACTGTACAATATGAAACCATGGGTGGCAGTTTCATAGTTAATCTGCGGGACAGGCCGAGGTCTTGGATGACAGTTTCTGAACAATAGTTCCATCTAAGACAGCCACCAGTACAGTGAGTCACACAACTCCACACGAATAAAAGTGCTATGTCTCTGCTGCATTTTGGCACGACTTTTTCTATTGGGTCATGCCAACAGGATTAACGCCTAATAAAAAAACTTCTTCAGTGTAAAATTGCCTCCCTTGACGAAATCGTCCACCTTACAACACTAAAACCATTGTCCCTTATCCTTTTCAAGTGTCTCTCTCCTTTCGTTTCAATTCACAGTCTCTTGAAGTACAAGCATCACTTACAAAGGTACAGCGAAATCACATTCACTGCCTGACACCACTTGCATGTTATAAAGAGATTTGAACATTAAAAATATATACAACACACTGTTTCTTTTCCCCATAAATGCAAACAGCAGGCTCTCTCTCGGGTTCACATATAGGAATGATCTGTGTTAGTGGGCTTGTTTGATCCAGATGATGATTCACTTTACAACAAGGTTTATATACAAGTTGTTTTATGGCATTTAGAACCATACTCCATAAGAAAAATAATTGAATTCATCATAATTTACATCAGTGGTCCCTTTGACAGCGAAGTACTATCAAAATGATAATAACCTGACACATGTTTGAGTATTTTGACCAAGAAGCCACCGGCTTATCTTGCATAAAATGTTGACATGGTTTTGCACAGTACTTCTGTAAAAACTTAACCATCATGTCGATAGCTGCTGAGTGCTGTTGAGATGCATTGTTCAGTGGAATAGCTGTTTTGACTACATTTATAAGCGGTGTGGTATCTACAGATGAAAAGCTGTCTTTTTGTAGCGTGATCTTGAGTGGTGTAGTGCTGTAAACAGGATTGTAAACAAAACAAAAAAAAAATCCAAAAATAATATCTTTTGCATGCAACCGCCAACTACCCAAACAACACTGTGGTGTTATGATTCAAAGACAGAAACACAGATGATCTTGAAGTAATCATGAGCCTCTCACATTTTCCTTAACAGATCCCAAATGTGTGTTAATATTTAAGGTCAAATTGTGCGATAAGAGTACAGTACACAGAAAAATAGCTTTAAAAAAGGAGTCAGTTATGTGTTCTTTTGCGTGCTATTTCCTGTCACTGTATTCAGTCAAAAATTACAGACTTTTGCAGATCAAATCAGAATGCAACATAATGAGTTGTGTGGGAGTTTCAGACTGCAGAACAATGGCTCTGTACTGTACTATCATCATCCACATGGGATCCAACTGCACTGACACATAACATGTGACAATGAACAATTCACAACATGATTAAAATAGTAACCTCCCTCTCACAAAGCAGAGTCACATCTGCTGTGGGAGACTACTAGGGTAATGATCACCATATGCCATCAACAACCACACAATACGATGACCGTCTGGCTTACTGTACATGTGTAAAGATAGGTAACAGTTGGATTAGCAGTGCAAATGCAAAGTTACAAAAATATGGAAAAAATGACAGCTACATAATTCCAAAAATTCACAATATGTACATGACACAATTGAACTACTTTCACATTTGAGTTCAGTAAACACTGCATAGGTGACTGCATCACTAGCACAGATGAGATTGTTTTTTTTTATCATATAATGCCTCACTTGAATAAATATTACATAAATATTTTCACTTTCATGTCAGTCTCCTTCTGCAGCCAATACTATTGCAAGGTCCGATGTGTGCCAGTTCATGAGAAGGTGAAATTTAAAGAAAAAAAAACAACAACAAAACAACCTTGCATCATGAATATCATCTGTCATACAGGAACATTCATGCAATCAAGCATTCATACGAATAATTGAACAAAAACATAAAAAAATAGCAGCAAATGTGGTCATGTTAAGCAAAACATGGGTTGAAATAATAAAAAATGTAGTGCATTTGTAATTCATTAAAAAATAAATACAGGTAATAACTGAATAATGCAAAAGGCTAAGTAAGGCTTAGCGAAAATTGGCTTGCAAATTAAAAAAAAACAAGATGGACATCTCACCGGGCCACTGAACCAACAGAAAAACATCATTCGGGAGCTCTGGACAGAACAGTAATGAACCTTCATGTCAACCGAAGGACAAAAATCTTAAAGCACTGCCTTCAATAACAAAACAAGCACTGCATAGCCCTTCAAAGCACTATCCACCCCAGTACCACTTGTCAAGGTTATTGAACGCCTTATACTCCTTGTGCCTACGCAGGTAATCACAAGCCAAGCATGTGTGCTCTGCCCAGAAATAGGCCTTCTTAACTTTAAAGTGCCGCCGCCACTCAAAGTACCTGAGGTACATTTCCTCATTCTTGTCCAGGAGCAGCAGGTAATCCGCCAGCTCCTTGGGCGAGGTGAAGTCGTCCACGTGGATAAAAGCGTCTCCCTGGATAAAGTTCTCGTAGTTCTGCCTGGGCGGGCCGAGAACCACTGGCACTGTCCCCACAGAGAGCGGGTTGTACAGTTTCTCAGTAATGTAGTCTTTGTGGATGGAGTTCTCAAAAGCCAGGTAGAACTTACAGCTGGCGATGGTGGGGAAGTAGTCTTGGTCAGAGATGTACTCCCCGAAGGCTTGTCCATATGCATGAACTTCAATGTGTTTGTACAGCTCATTGTAGTACTTCACCCGCACGTGGTCCTGGTTCCAGTTGCTCACAATCCAGCAGATCAGCTTGTTTTTGCTGGGTGGGACAAAGTCCTCCTCGCCCTCGGCTGCTACGATGGACCCATAAGGCACTTCAATGTCAGCATCCTGACGGTAATTGAGAGTCAGATTGAACAGGTTCTCTATCCCTGGCAGCTGGGATGAGTGTGATGGCGACTCCAAGTTCATCCATATCCACTTCTGGAAGGATGGTCGCTGGAGCGGCGGCAGGTTGGACAGGTCAGTGCAGATGTCTCGGTGATGGATGATGACCCCATCTGACTTATTGTAGAGGTTTCTGTCTGCTGTGATGAAACAACCTTCGATGTTGAAGAGAGAGCTGCAGACACTCAGGTCATAGGTTTGTCCAAAGGGCCAGAGCCAGATCAGCACGGTGGTCACGTTTTTATCACTCTTGGTGGAGAAGAGGTTCTTAACCCGGTCTGTAGATACTGTTGACTCTACGGGACCTGATAACCAGCTGGTGGATGGTTTAAAATACATCAAAAACAGAGTCACAAAGCATCCCAGTATGAAAGTGCCAAGCAGAAGGGGTCGTAGGATTCTGTGAAAAGGTGCAGATGGCATACTCTGTCCTGAGAAGGACAAAGCAATGAAAAAAAAGCAAGAATTAAGTCATGATTAACAAGATAGCACAGCCAGACTAATCACCTAATTATATAAAGGTCTTGCACATTACCACCATGTGTTTATAAAGTCTATTATACTGGATCATTGACTCAGTCAAGTGCACTTGGCTTGTGAGCATCTGCATGTGAACACAGTGTTCCTATTCTTGTTATAATGTACACACAATACTCAATACTCATTAAGAAAAATGTGTGTTCTCCCTGGGTTCATTATAATACAAACCTTGTGGATTTGACTGAATGCTGAAATCCAAGCAAGAGTAGAAGTTGTGGGAATCGGAGGGAGCAGTTTCTACATTGGGTCGACGGCGGGATCGATCTTCGTTGTGATTCAGTGCTCATAGAAAAAAAAATGCAGGTCACAAGAGAAGAGATGCGTCTTTGCTCTTACGTAGAATAGTAATGATCCTTAACGATCTAATGTGGTGTGTTTGATCTTGAACGCACAGGTCTTCTTAATGATGCCTCCTTTAGGTGAGTAGAGAGAGAGAGAATCAGTGAGAATCAATCAGGGCTAGGTTAGAGAAAAGAAACAAACCATCACCCCGAAAACAGGATGCATTTGTTGTGCTTATATGCAGCCAGCGCGCAGAAAAAAAAAAAAAACAAACTCTCCACAAACAAGTCGTTCAAATAAGCTGGAAAATAAAATTAAAACACCAAGGTTATTGCAAAATTGACAGTTAATCATGGATGTTGTTTCAAATTTCCCAGTTAAGCATGGCTGTAAGCTTCCAGCTGTTATTAGTTTTTGGCTTTCACCATGTATTGTAAGAGAATGCTGCCATCTTAAGGCTGAGGAGAGCAGAAAGGCCTCCTGACTCTCCAGCTGTCTGGGGCTCCACACACCAGCATGTTGCATAAAGAGGCCATACAAGCAGATTGAGTGCAGATATAAACCTTGAGAGATGAGTTTGTTTATTCCATGCATCACTAACTGGTATTACTGACATATTTAAGTCATTGATACCAGCTCCAACACTGATACTGTTCACATCATCTGCCCAGTATGCCATATGGGGAATGATATTGGCCTTACGTATGGCAGCGCCCCTTCATCTCCTTCATTCGTACTATCCTCGGTGACTTAGGTACACAGATCTGCACCCTAAGGCAAAATGAACCAGGGCCAGATGAATGTAACTCCTTTTAAAGGCTTACGGTATCAATACATTTTCATGTAAGCAAATCCTCTTACAGCACTGAACCACGCTTTCTGTCAGCAGCAGTGATAAGCTCTTTGCTTTACAGAGGATGCAGCCCGGGCATACCCTCACATGTTATGTGATGTAAAACACAGTGTATACTCAGAAAGACTGAAGTGTCAGTGAAGTGAAGGGATCAAAATCAGGCTTATTCAATATGCAGTGTGTGGTAAAGTTATAGTGTCTCCATGGTGATGGTGCTGAGGTCAGAGTATTTCACATGAGAAGGTAATATGGCTCACACAGTTGTTATTTCCCTCCCTCCTTTCCATCTCTGTACAAACAAATAGGACCAGAGTGGGACACGTGCGCAGCTCAAGCATTCATTCACATTTTAAAAAACATAGCTGGGGTTTTGTCAAATGCATTGTGATGTATTTGGGACACAAAAAGAGCACGGCATGGGTGAGTAGTCTGCAGCGGGGCTACGTTTGAAATGACTGGAGAAAGGCAGAAAAACGCGGCCACAGATTTTGGGAGCATCAGTCACAGTAAAGCATCAAATCCTTGTTGTGGTTTTAACAGGTAGGCCAAAGGGCTCAAGAAAGACGATCATGTCCTGCAAAAATC
>JBBMJY010000009.1:7735563-7806198 GCA_037833715.1 Toxotes lorentzi
TATATATATTTGTTTGTTTGTTTTGTTTTTTTAGACTGATTTGTGTGTATTTGTGTGTATTCCGAAGGCTACGGGACTGATTGTAAAAGGACATCCCAGGTGATAATTACTGTCCAGCTACTGAGCACTGAAGGTCATTTTAAAACGTGATGCTATAGTGGTGCCACTGTTTAAAATGGTTGTCATTCGGTGTGAACCTGCATTGAAGTTGATGAGAATATTCCAGATTTCCACTGGAATATTTCATGTGTTGCTGTGCACAGCAGCCCTTTTGCGCACCAGAAACGCACAAAAAATGATATATATATATATATATATATAAAGGTTAGCCTGGAGGATGATGCCGAAAGAAATGTACAGTATTTGAGCTGCAAACACAGAAGAGAGCAATCCAAATACAAGTCACATTCACGAGAGAAACCCCTTTTTATTCCCTAAAGTATAAATTGTCCACGTGCATGTAAAAAATAAAATAAATAAACACCCCAAGGAAAAATCGAAATGCACCCGTCAGTGAATTTGCTGTGACATTTTTCTGTGGAGATCATTTCTAATTAGCTGGCGAGGATTTGCCGTCATAACCAGGTACTGCTGCTCAGCCATGGGGCGCAGGGGGGGAAAAAATAGCCATGCATTTCACTCACCATCTCGACAGGCGTGAGTCAAAATAGACCTTTCTTCTCATTTCCCCCAGAGGTCCGTAGTCTTTTCAAAGACACCTTGCAACATACGGAAGATGTGGATGCGTCTGGCGTAAAAAAAAAGATCGCGCCCGTCCGCCGTATTTGCAGGAATAGATCCGGATGAGCCCACATCCATCGTCTTGATCCCGGAAAATGATGGTACCTATCGTTGCAATGTGCGCTGAATCTTCCCCACTGCTGCACACCGACGCAGAGAATGATGGCTGCAAAAAATAAATAAATAAATAAAAGAAGAAGAAGAATAAGGGAAAAAAAAATTTGGCGGCTACCCCGTCAGCCTGCACTCGAAATTCATGGCTCGTTGTGTGAGGACGCCATGTATGCTCAGGGATGTGATGCGATGTGGAATAATTCCCTGCTGGCTGCCCATGCGCTACCTTGCTCTGTTTACCGTCAATGCAGCTGCAGGCTGTGGCGAAGCTCCAGTGTGTGTGGGATGCTGAGAGTCCGCGTTAGTGCATATTACACTTTAATCATCAGCTTAAGGTTCTCATCTGAATAAACAGGTGAATCATTTGTGCTGCAAGCTGAGGACGGACCAGAAGGTTTCCCCTCACTTGGCCTCTAACGACTGATCGTCCGAATAACAAAATAAAAGGGAGGTATCTGTGGTGCATGGCCGCCTTGTAGTGATGTAGCGAAAGGCTGAACTATGACCGCAAGTGAATGATGATAATTCACCTCCACCTCTAACTGAATCAGTTGTAAGTAAAACGGTTTATGCAAACTGTCACAGAACTTCCAGGTAATTTACATCAGCTGATAGAATTAGAATTAGAATTCCATATTGCAACGAGTATTAGCGAGCGGTCAGACAAAAACACTGTGTTGGTGGGAGTTTGTAGCTTCAGGTACCTGAGCGACACGAAATAATATCAACAAAGTACAATTTGGGTAACAGATGGATTTGATTTTTTATCTGATGCCAGTACTGTGCAACTTTTATAATATGAGAAAGGATTTTAATGCTCTGGGACATTATCACAGCCGCAGTAATTAAAGGTTGTGATGTAAACAGCAGAAATACAGGTGTTCATGTTACATACGGTGTGCTTGCATGCATTTGTCACCACAGTGCTTTGTATTCCCTGGAATATTCCCTGGAATACAAAGCACTGTATTCCCTGTATTCCCTGATGATGTCAGGGAATACAGTGCTTTGTATTCCCTGGAAAAACCCACATAACCACAGTGACATCATCAGGGTTATTTGCCCAGACTTAAAGGTACCCTTTAAAGGTTTTTGGGGGTTTTTCTTTTAGCAAGTCTCTTTTGTTTGTCGAGGATGCACATGCACACAGGTGACACGATACACATTTCTACCAATAGATTCATACTATTTCACCAACTGACAGGAGACAGTACTGTGCCAAGACACCGTAATGCAGCAACAAAGGCAGCTAAGAAGATTGCAAGCTAGCAAACATGTAGCAAACATGATGTAAACAATGCAGCATTTAAAATACTTACTACTAAAAATCAGCTGAGCGAATGTTTTATGAGGAAAATAATGCATTCAACTCAGTTTTACATCTCAAGGATACATGTAATGCTTTTTGGTGAGAAGCAGTGACATCTTTAAGAAAGCTGCAACTGTTTTCGTAGGCTGAATAGTACTAACCATGACAAGTGAGCTGACTGTAATGTGAAAAACGACAGAAGTGCCCATTAAAAATATTAAGCACGTGGAATTTTATAAGTGATATAAACTCTGTGATAGTGAAAAGAAACTGAATTTTACCTTCTTAATATGAGAATTTATGCAGTAACAGGGTTCCAAACAATCAGAGGGGTAATTTGTCTGAGGTGACGTAAGCAGACAGAGACATCACTTTGACACACCATGGCAACATGTACCAGGTATGTGCCATGGTAACAGACCATTAATAGAAAAGCAAAGTATTGCAGGGATAGAAATGATCTTGTCTTTACCCTCTACTCTGTCACTGAGTTGCTGTCTGTTTCAATAACTGAAGTGCTGTCCTGCAGTCCTTCTGTTTGCATCACCGCGATTCATCCTAAGAGTTTAGCTTGACATGCCTTTGAAATTTCAAGATGCATGTCGTGCTTTTTTTCTTGTATTGTTTTTGGGCTGAGACAGAGTTGGAAGCAGAGTGAGGCGACAGCTTTGTACCACCAGACTTCTTTGTTTACTTGTGTCTTTCCATCCTTTCCAGGGTGTACTTTATTTATTTCTGCTGAGGTTTAATATAGTCACAAATTACAGGAAGGCAAGTCATGCCCACGCACAGTTTCACCTGGATACAGTGGAGACAGTGATAAAACATGCGGGTAACATTATGAGTCCCAAAATGTGCAAAGCTGTGTAAGCTAGAAGTAATAAGACATCAGTTAAATTAACAATAATTCACCCAAGTGCAAAAAATAACATACATCACTGCAGCTAAAATTAAGATAATGAAGAAGCTCACTTGCCCGTGGCTTTGCAAATCATTTGGCTTTCCTCATATAATTATTCAACATTTGTATTTTGTTGTCCATTCTGCAACTAGAATTTCATTTAGTTTTTATGTAATTATTTGATACCGCTGTGAATAAACATTTGCTAAGGTCAGTCAGATCATTCCTGCCACTTTCGTCGCTCGCCCCCAAATATCGCAGCCCATTTGCGAGTTATCTCCAGGTAGATTGCAGGTTTGTTGGGCAGGTAATCCAGATACACAGTCTGGCTCGTTTTGGGAATTGCCATCTCAATCTGAGTCCCCTCGTGCCATTCATTAAAAGATGTTATAGAGATGAAATCAGGCCTGGCTTCTAATGCGGCACTGAGCGAGGTCTCATAGTATTTGCCGTTGATGCGGTTTCGAGTGTTTTGGAAGTTCCAGGGTCGAACGCTTGTGTCAATATAACCTGGGCCTACACTTGGGATAAATATCAGGTTGTTATCTTCACAGAACGCCTTAATAGAGTCCCAGTTCCGCTGGGTGGACCCATAGGAGAACCCATTGGTAGCAAAGTAGGTGTAGATACCATCGAAACCTGATGTCAGGACATCCCTTTTATGTTTCTCCTCTACCAGAAGGGCAATGAAGATGGCATCATATGGGGTATCCCTGATACTGTTACTCTCTGTGTGCTTTAGCAGTTTGGCCCACTGCTCAGAGTTCATCAGATATGAGTCATACACATAGAAGAGTGGAAGAAGCTTGCCAGTATTTGTACGGTACTTGAAGAAAGCAGGGTGCTCTCCATATCTGAGGAGAAGAGTTATCAGATAAACAACTAAAGATAGGAAAATGTCAAAGGAATTAACAGACTGATGCAAACACAATAGTTATTGATTAATGCGATGAGTAACGACAGTGTGACTCCCTCAGAGAGAAGACCACGAGACTGACAACACTGAAGAAACAAAGCACTACTTACTTCTCTATGATGTATTTGACATTAGAGAACATACTGACTTCATCTCTCCCTTTGTATGGTTCAATGTGAAAAGCTACCTGTAAACACAGAAATGACAGCAACATAAACACTGGCAGAACAAACATTCTTACCTACGTTCATTTTTCTGAAATTTCATTTTAATCTTTGGAATATTATACATGTTTTTAAGGGACTCTGTGCATCAACATTTTGTCAGCTACTGCTTACAAAACAAGTAGTTATGAAACTCACTGCCATCTTCATACAGACCTTAATATGGTATTTCTGTGCCACTTCCAGCAGCAAAGGCACAATGTCATCTGTTGGTTCACCATTGTCATCCTTGAAATTAGGAGGATACCAAGAAACAGCAATGACACCTGAGAATAAACAGTTAAAGGTCAAATATGAACCTCGAACCTGAATTAACACACTCACATACTAGTTCATTAATATGAAAAACCTTATTCATATAGTATCAAGGTATTGCGGTAATATTAGATGTGCAGTGGGAAGTTCTGATACGTCAGCTCCATCTACCAATATGTAATACCGATAACTGATATCAGTGCTGTCTCTTTTCTGAATCTAAAACCTGTATACCTCCCTGCATGGACTTCATTGGTATCATTTTTTAATAAGGTGACATGAGTCATCATCTAGTCTGTGTCTTGCATCTCATAGCAAAAATACTGAATTCTATAATGATATTAATGATGATACTGTATTAAATGTACATTGGCCTAACCACTACCCAACCCACTTAATCAGATCAGCGTATGATTAACAATATCGCCCAACTCTCTCTCAATATAACAGTATCATGATTTCACAAAATCATCATCACAAAATGGTTTCACTGGACAAAGAAAATTGCTAATGTTGAATTACTGTCCAGCCCTGGAGTGAAATACAGATTAATCCCTCTCTTACCAATAGCTGCTGTACGTAGCTGCTGCATATGAGCCTCTATAATGGAGGGATCCCTGGAACTGTAAGCTCCTAGAGAGGGGTAAAAGTTGGACCCAATGTCATCAGGTGGACTGTGTCTCCCTTGTGGATACCCCTGAGCCACCTTGAAGTCCCAGTGTGGAAGCTGAGGATGGTCCCAGTGGATATATTTGCCATCAAACTTGGGGCTGCCATACCAGGTGTAGTAGAAGGCATGGAGATAGTAGTTTGGAGGAGGAAACTTCCTCAGCGTAGCCTCCAGGTCTTCATTCTTGTCTGACTTAGCAGAGTCATTCATTTTGATCTGGTCAGGTTTATTGTTGTTTTCTCTCTGAACCTGATTGTCATTCTTTCTGTCTGCAAACAGCTGGACGCCGACAGGGCTGCTGAACGGAGAGTCCTCTGGTGTGAGTGCTTTCAAGACCGCTGTTATGATGAGGACAAGCAACACCAAAGCAATTAATGTGATGCAAGATTTGCGCCTAAACCTTGCCATTCTTTAGTCTGTGCTCGAGGCTTTCCACAGTTCATTGCTGGGACAGTAGTGAGGGACTGTTGAGGGAGAGGATGCCATTGGAACCTGGTCAATGAGTTTTTGTTCAGCCTGGTGGTTTGAACAAAGGATATATATAAATTAATCTGCCCATTGTTGTCATGATTAATCAACTAATTGTTTGGGCTATGAAAGGTCAGAAAATGGTCAAAAATGCCCATCACAATTTCCCGTAGACCAAAGTGGTGTCTTCCCATTCATTGTTTGTCTTACCAACAGTGAAAACACAAAGATTTTCAGTTTAGGGCTGAAACTAATAATTATTTTCATAACAAATTCAATTAATTGACTTATGTTTCTCGGGGAAATAGTGAAACTAAAACGTACAGTGGGGGGTTAACAGGGGCCCGATGACAAAACATTGCCCCAGGAACCCAGTCTGAATGCGGAAGTCGTGTCAAAAATACAGTAGCAGTTATGCTCAATTTGTTTTCCCGTACATACTGCAGGTTCTCGATGACTAAAGACAACATTAACATGCCGAAAACATTAGCCACTTAAGCTCTACCTGTACTGATGAACTTTGGACTTGTCAACAGCAGCCACGAATAACCGGTGACAACACAATATATTAGTTTTACCCTCCGACAACCAAACACGTCGCTTGCTTCCGTTTTACATCTGCGTGTACTTAAATGTGATATATGACATTAGAAACACAGTCCGTTAAATACCTCGAACGACTCTTCATAAATAATTTTCACTGCATCTTATGCAGAGGACGGGACACAACCTGCAGTTCTGGTTCAGTAACGGTGCTGGAAAACGTAACAGATCTGTAAACGCTCCACCTGCGCGTGAGCAGGTGACTGTGACCCATCCACATTGCATATCACGCTGATGTTACGCGCTGCGTCCTGTCCAATCAGCAACAACCACAGAGGCGGTTTCACTGAATCACATTAGGAGATGCCGCCTCCATTCGTTTCGGAGGGTGTATTACACACACAAAATCCTCACTAACAAAGGCCAATAAATTTAAAGTATTAAAAGTATTTATGTAATATTGTCAGGGCTGCAGATAAAAAAATATTTCATCCTAAATTAAGGTTAACTGAATAATTGTTAGGTCTACAAAATGGTAGAAAATTGAGATAAGTACATTCAAAAAAAAAAAAAAGACACACCATTGAAGCCATAAGTACATAATATTTGTCAGTTTAGCTCTTTAAATGTCTTTAATGAAGTGAAAATGAGTGTGTACGATATTTTAGTAGTAGATCAGATGGATAGATAACAAGTATTATCACAAATTAACACAATGGTTAGATTGTGTGTAATGGAACAAACTACATTTATTGCCATCTTTTTCTGTTCACAAAACTTCATAGTTGTCATTATCTACTTGGGCAGATAGAAGAACCACTGTTGCAAAAGCAGAACTGCAGAAAGGAGAAGTGGACGCCTCCATCCCACCAGATCCTCTCCTACCTGACGTCTGATGGCTGAAACAGGGGCTGTGCAAGATGCACAGGTTAGGCAAGAGAAGTAATTGCTTCAGAGACATGGTTAGTTAGGCCTAAAATTAATACCATACCCATGTTTTATGGTAGGAATAATAATCCACATTTTACAAGTTAAATGTAATTACTTCCCTCCTCAGTTCTTTTCCCAGGAGAACTTCAGCTCAGAGAGCATCATCTACTACACTCTCCTCTTTCTAAAAGTGGGACTGTGGATCATCTATATTTGGATCTTGTCTCACTTCCACCTGAGCACACGTTTCCTCCTACCACTGACCTTCTGCTTGTATTCAGGTGCAATGCAGAACGTTTTGAACTGGGTTATGATGCCTCTACTGGCCTCAGCTGTGTGAACGGTCTCACTGTGTCGAATATGCACAGAGTAAGGAAAATAAAGTAATTTTACATGTGTGTGTGTGAGAGATAAAAAAAAAAAAAAGTGAAGAGGGACAAGCAACTTTGCAGTGTTTCCAGTTTCTAAACAGTATAGAGACAAACATTATTGCAAAGTAATCAGAAAAATAGATATAATTTTAGTTTCCATCCATTTTATTGAATTTATAGACTTTCAAACAAACTTGTACAAATTGCAAAACAGCTTTTGGTAACACCTCATTGTTTTCTTATTATCATCGTTAGGAAATAAATTAAGTGAATAAAAAGTAAACAATGTGAATAGAGAACATAGAAATACAACAGAAAGAAGAATACCACAAAGAGCAAAAACAAAGAAAGAAGAAGAGGCAACTGTTTCCCACAAAAAGTCAACTGCATCTCATTTGCAGTAGACTGAAGCTGAAGAGCTAACCAGGCTAATCGCTGGTCACTTGAACAACAAGTACCTCAAACATTCTGTACTGGCGTTGTAATGAAAAGGCCATCTTGAGCCATCTAGTTTAAAATTTAAATCGGATTTGTGCTAGTTTGCACTGTAATACTGTATCTGCACACCAGGTGGCATCAGTATCACACAACAAAATTGCCTGGTCCTGTCACCCACTCCCAACTCCACCAGTTTCCATATTCCATGCCTGAACAGCTTGGGTGATCGGAAAGGAGGATCGCTGGCATTTTAATACCAAACTTCCTAAAGCAAACAACAATTTAAACACTGTGGATCATTTAAAGCCCTGTTAGTTATTTTAATTATTCCATCATTATAACACGGTAAGGGACTAGTTTACTACTTAGACTTAGATGCTTCCAAAATTGCAACCAGTGCTGTTTGATATTTCCTATCCTTATCTGCTTCTTCACGCAAAGACTAGGAAAGCACAATTTTATAAGCACTTTTAGTACACCATCTATCCAGTATGTCTGCAGGTGAAATACTGAGCATAAGTGACTCATTAGTTAAATGTCTCTAAATGGATTCAACTTTGCATGGGTACAAAATTTAAAAAAAAATCTCTCAGCATTTTTCACTGTGAATAAACGGCATTACATGAGGGAAATTATGTTGATGAGAAAGAATAACAAATGGACCCTGGAAAATATCAATAACAGGTCTGTGTGAGAAGTGGCATGTTTTTTTGTGTGGGCGTGGTGTTGAGGCACAGGGGGACATAACAGAGTGGAGGAACTGATGCCCAGAGGGTGTTCGGGTAGAGCACGTCCACTCCCAGCAGCATCTGATTTAGCCTCTATATTTCATTCAAGCCGGTCGCTTCACATTCTTTGCTACTCAGAGGGAGGTGCACTTTTGCAATGGTTAAATATACAAAATGTGTTTGTGCACAACAACCAACCGCAAAGAGCACTGCACAAGCTATAATGAGTTTGAACAGTTAAACTGGAATATAAGAGATGTTATTTGTGTCTACGGATTTAGCACTGCACGGAAATCTTAGTCTCATTGAAATATGTTTGAGGGATTCTCTCTGTTTTCTGAGAGGTCAAGGCAAAACAATTTCCAATCCTCATTATGTTTTTGTGAAACTGAAAAAAGAATTCCTCTAACTCAGTCACTTTGCCCCTCTACAAAGAGAAGGCATTTCCTTACATGACACAGAACCTCAGAAAATCTCAAATGGAACTGGAAGTAAAACCACCAAAAAGATTATTCATTAATAATATCAAAAATACTAACAAACAGGCAAAAAAAAAAAAAAAAAAAAAAAAGATTGGTCACAACAAATTTATGCACACATACACATTAAGAAAAGAGCTGTCAGTGGAGTTAGGGAAGGGGTGGGTGATTGGGGAAGAAAGAGGAGAAAGATTTGGGCAATTAGATAAGCCCTGTATCTTTGCTATACAGGGGAGTTACAGGGGTTGCCGTGATGGCAGACCAAGGACGGACAGGGTAACACGGAGGGGCAGAGCCAAGGCTATACGTTCACCTCTTCTTGGGGGCTTGGGTGGTGCGGGGTGGGGTGACGGGCCGACCAGAATTTACACCACCATACTGGTACTTGGCCTTCTTCTCTGAGGGCTTTAGGATCTTGAAGACACAGATAAACGGAGAGAGATGTATGAGAAAGTGCTAATGTGTGCAATATCAAAAGGCACTCAGCATAAATGTACATGCGTCCCTATAACTTTTTACACTACCTGGAAGGAACACATGAGGGATTCATCAACGCTCATCATGCCACCTGCGTTGTCAAACTCCCCACAGTAGTTTGGAGCCGAGAAAAGTGTGACCAGTTGGCGTTTGGCAAAGAACTCATATCCATCCTCCACAACCTGTTAGAGGGCACATGACATTACTCCGACGCCTACAGCGATCAATACTAAGAAACAGATCTTCAGCTACTTTCAGAATCCAACTTAGCTATCAAAGTTGAGTGTACATAACCACCTACACCTGAATCAATATGAAACGCCCAGCACAGAGCCAAAATAGCTGTGGCTAGTGCTCTTGTCCTAGTTCCGTTGTTTGATCAATTAACAGAAAAGTTATTCCAGTTCCAAAAATCAGTTGTGTGATGTCTTGTGTGACAAATGCAAACAGTAGCTTGTCATTCATGGATTGAT
The DNA here is from genome assembly GCA_037833715.1 of Toxotes lorentzi. Taxonomy (NCBI): domain Eukaryota; kingdom Metazoa; phylum Chordata; class Actinopteri; family Toxotidae; genus Toxotes; species Toxotes lorentzi. Next base: position 7,745,601 of record JBBMJY010000009.1, read on the forward strand.
TTTCCATTTTAAATAAGCAAGATAAAACAAAACAAAAAGAAAATTGGTAATAAGTGAGTACTCAGTAAAGTTAGAATAAATGGTACATAGGTTAAAAAAAACTGATGAAATAGGAGCAGAAAATGAGTGACTACACTGTTGCACCAGGTCTATTAATATGTGGTTTAGCTGTGGGGTCTGTGTCTTTGTTTCAGTCCCAGTAATTACTTTTACCAAAGACACATAATCTAATTGAGGTGAGCTGTCATTAAAGTGCACGGCCTACCAATTGTAAGTCCTTAAGAAAAAATACACCCTGCAAGATCAATTTGCTTGCAGTGTGCTCTCTGCTTTTACACTCCATATCCAGGTTCTCTACCTTAATTCCCTTAATAATTACCTGGTGGGCTCTGCAGATGAGGTCCAGGTCATGGCGGTTGAGGAATTTGCTGACCACGTCCGCCCCGAAGGTGAAGGAGACCCCGCGGTCGTTCTCTCCCCAGCCTTGTACATCCTTATCTGGGTCTGACCACAACAGGTCACACAGCAGGCCTGAGAAACAAATAGGGAGAGGAGAGAAGGAGACAGGGGTCACGTAAGCCAGGAAGGAGCTGAAAGAAGAGCATAGACAGCCAACAGGGAGGAAGAATGTGCTAAAATCCAGCTGACTTTGCTGATGTAACACAGGAGATCTACTGATGCAACGCTCGTTCGTTCAGGAAGAGACAGACTGGGTGTTTTCATTTAAAGGTAAACTTAAATTCCAGGGAGAAATCCAGAGGAAGTGAACATGTTCAGTTTCAAGGATGAGCATGCACCCAAGTACATGCAAACACACACACACACACAGTACCTGTATCAGGCACATCTGTTGGCCTCATGATCCTGCGAATCTGCTCCATTGACTGCAAATCAGGCGATAGCCCTGAAACAGAAACGAAAGAGGATGCTTTTCATTGGAGGCCATCAAAAAGCCACTGTGTAGATTTGGGAGAAGGGTAGGAATGGTTAGAGAGGGTACTGTACAAACAGTAGCCTTCTCACCTCCATGGCAGCAGAAGATCTTTTCGTCAATAATAGCAGCGATGGGGAGGCAGTTAAAGCAGTCAGTGAAGGTCTTCCACAACTTAATGTTGAACCTGCGCTTACCTGCGAGAGCACACAAACACACATCATTGCAATATAATTATATATGTACTTCAGGGATGTCTGGGTGTAGGATGAATTTACTTCTACCCACACTCATCATAGAACCCGTAGATGCGGTTGATGGAAGCACACTCATGGTTGCCCCTGAGAAGGAAAAAGTTCTCTGGGTATTTGATCTTGTAGGCCAACAGAAGGCAGATGGTTTCCAGGGACTGCTTCCCTCTGTCCACGTAGTCGCCCAGGAAAAGGTAGTTTGCCTCTGGAGGGAAGCCACCATATTCAAAGAGCCTCAGCAGATCTGTGTATTGCCCATGGATGTCACCTGAGGAGAGGATGTGAGAGGCCAGGGGGAAGACAAGGCGTTAATTTGACAGTATACTGTAGGTGCTGGGATGGGAGGGGGTGCAACATAGAGAGGAAAACAATGAGAAGAATTTAAGATAGTTGAGCGGAGGTGTAGAGATTATTAAAAACTGTGATGATGCAATCTGTGGATGCATATGCTTAGACACCAGCTCCTATTTCTCTGAACCTTTTTTTTTTTATTTAAGAACATGGCCAGATAAGTAGGTTGGTTGGATATATGACTGTGGCTATGCTTTACTGGGACTAATACACACACAAAATGAGCCATTACAGCTGCCACCAGATCAATGCCGTGGCCCCTGGGAAATGAGCTAGCAAGGGAAAGAACGCTTACAATCCAGGCTAATCACAAAAATAAAGGATGAACATCCACGCATCCACAGAAACTAACTTTAATTTTAACAGTTCTCCCAGGATTCAGGGTCGCCCTCTCCTCTCTTTGACATCAGTCAGGCAGTGATGAGCTGGAGGCGCACTCACCAAAGCACAGGATCTCTTCTGGGGAGCGTCACTTCATCACCTAACCAAGACCTGCTTCCTTTTATATCCTCTTGCACAAACCTAAGAGCTGGTCTAATTTGGGCTAAGTGCTCCAGACAAAGATGACTGCAGAGTGCCTCACCAGAAGGGCTAGGACAATAATAACAGGCTTTATTGTTACCAAAACGGAAAGCAAATACATGTGCCACACTCTTTTTATGGCAATGCTTCATTACAAGATGGCACCAAATACAAATTAAAATGAAATAGGTCTCGTTATGCTGTGCAGCTGTCTGGCCTTGAGATTAAAACAACCAACAGAAATTGCAACTTTATCCTGGAGTCTTAAGAGTGGCTGGCATGGTTTCTTCTATTTCACGATGCCCGTCAGTGATCTAGGCACCAAAACGCAAACCACAACTGGCACCAAACCTATATGGCTACAGGCCTACATTTATTTTTGCCTGTGTCTAGGGATGGCATGTAAAAGCACACTTTTCTGTGCAAATGAATGATTAAATGAATAGTTCTGAATGTTTGAAGTCTAGCTCTGTCTCATGCTCCGTGTTCATATTGAGCTCAGCCAGTTAGTTTGTGTCTCACCATCAATCATTTTCTTTGTCCTGGACACGCAGCCCCAGCTTGCCATCTAGAGGTTTGATGCAAGTACTGGTAACACCTTCACAGTCCTTCGCATTAATAATACAATATCAACACTTCAATGAAACAACTTTTAAAGTATTAATGCAGCGCTACTGCATCATAATCTAGGTCACTGGAGTTTCACCTTCTCATAGGAGAGTGAAAAGGTGGCGGAGCGAACCCATTTGTCGTGAGGACTTTACCAAAACAAGAATTATTTTTGGTTTTCAGCAAACAGACCTGTGAACTGCTTAAACCTACAAATACCATATAAAACATGAAAACACTGACTTTGATCAACACATGTTTTTTATGGTCATGGCAGACAGAAAGTAAATACAGAGGGCTGAGTGAATACAGAGGACAAAAAAGAAATGGACATGAAGCAATAAACAATCCCCCTTGTTCATTTACGCTGCAGTTTTATCAAAGGAGTTAAGGAAATTTAGGAACAAAGCCATATTTGGATAAAATGGTAGAAGCAAACACGAGGCAACATAGACTGTAATCTCTGCAGCAATGGTTTCAGGTTAGTGAACTTTGTTAGAGCAGATCTAAACTTCAGCTGAACTGTAGCTCTGTAGCAAAACTGGATAAACTGGATTAAAAAATAATGCTCTTTCTTTCATGGCATACCAAACTACTTCTCAGCTTTGCTGCCATTTTCATTGTGTTGTTTAGTTGTTACTTCTTCTTCTTATCCAGAATTATTTAGAAGCCTCAATTTGATTGGCTGTCTGTCATGTTGCCTTCAGAAGAGGGACCCGAGTTTAGTTTTAGACCAACCATCTATCGCTAAGAGTTGCTGCATGATTTGGTTTAGTCCAAGTTATTGCTGTGTACATGAATTTGTGAGCTTCACCAGGACTGGCTATCTACTGGATACCCCCTGCCTGCCCTCTAACAAGGAATTGTACAGTGACAGTGAATTATTTACTCAGCACTGCCTCTGCAGTGTCAAAACAGTCCAAGAATAGCACAGAGATTTAGGGTTTAAAAGGCAGAGCAAAAGGCAGAAAGCCAAAAAACAAAAAATAAAAAGAGCACTGAACTTGAGGTCACTGTTATAAATGTGGAAGATTTGTCTCAAAAGACAAGACAATATAAAAGCCAAGGTCATAACACAGCTCTACAATAATAAAAGTGCAAAGTAGTGCATTTAATGACACCCATGTGGGTTTGTAAATGGATATTCATGGCAAAATATAGGAAATATTTATATTCATGGTGCATTGCTATTATGTACTGAAATAACAGGTAAATCCAATAAGTAATGATTAAATAAAGAATAAAACAAAATGATACCTATGTCTGCACAATGTAATGGCCATTATATTAGCCAAACGTTACGACACGGGTACTTAAGCAATAAAGCTATAATCAAGCATGCAGTTGCATGACCTTGTGTAGTCAAATGATCAGCTGGTTCAAAAGCACCCACATAAAAATACAACACCAGTGTGAGGAATAATAAAGCTCAGAGCACACTGCAAAATGATAACAACAAATGAACTGCTGAGTGGTTTTGGGATCCACTTCACACAACAAAGAAAACACGCTGATGTTCATAAAAAGGTTCCACAAGAAAACAAGGAAAGAAGACTGTAACTTTGGAAGACTTGATTTGTCCCACTTTGACAGCTGAAGCCCCATATTATTGTCAGATAAGCTTTGGAATCTATTTTGACATGGAAGGATGACTGTGGATTTTGTCTCCCATCACAAGGGATCTCCTAAGGGCAAGTTTACACAGGAGGAATGAATACAGCGAGTGTGAAAACCTGTTTCAATGACCATAAGGACACGTGGCAGGTGTGTGAAGACAAAATTTAAATAATTATGAACCCATCCTTTAACTCTTGCACTTGAAAATGTTGCAGTGCATTCTGCAATGTCTTCATCTAAGTCTCTTTCGTCTGTGAACTGTGCTACTTTTCAGTGAGTACTTGTTGTCAGACAATAATAAAAGTCATCCTATTCAACTGCTGAGAGTCTGAAAATGTATGATAAATGCTACTGCAGAATGCACACCTACACATACACATAGCAGCCATGCTTGTGGTCTTTCTTCAGCTAATTCAACAGCCTAGCTAATCAATTACATTTTCTTCTAAAGCAGTAAAGTCCTATTATGGTTTACATGCAACCGCGTGCCAATTTTGCCAAGGATTGTGATTACAGGGTGGTTGTTCAGCATTATCATCTCTAGATTATTTTAGTAACTAAATTAGTATCTAACTCGTCCTTACAATGAGGGTTTGATTATTATTATTATTTGTGTCACTGCACAAGGAACATCATTGTCAACAACAATAAAAAATCCAAATTTATATTATTCTGTTTAAATAAATGATAAAACCAATAATATCAAAGCTGCCAGTCTGGGCAAAACTGTGCCAGTGGCATTAAGGTTAACATGTGTGAGAGGGTAAATACAGAACCTGATCCATGTGACCTTAGTAAATAATTTAAGTCATTCACTGTTAGGTCTTTTATAGTCAGTGATGGTGCTCCAAAACTCAGCTGTGGGTTAAATGCAAGTACCGGTAAGCAGCCTGAGTTTTAGAAGCAGCAGCAACAGAAAAAGAAAGTAAAAGAGAGACAAAGAAACCTCACACAGTGACAAATAGCACTACCTCAGGCTCATTTATATGAGTAATGTGTCAGAGTTAAGTCTACATTGATGGAGCCATCTAAGGCCATTAAAACCAGTGATTGTGATCTGATCACAGTAGTGTCAGATACATGGACAACATCACTCTCTCAAAATTCAATTTGGCAGGAAACTAAATCAATAAGACTTCATCAAATTACTGTTTCCCTTTACAACATTTATCACTTAAAATACAAATACTGCCATGAGAGGTTGATACATTATGATAACAATAAACAAAGTAAATGTGTGTGGGAGGAAACTGGTATGAGGAAAGCCACAAATGAACTGTGTGTAAGCCTGAGCATATACAGTATATGAGCTGGTGTGCTGTATTTTCAAGGACTAGCACATATATTGGGCAGTTCAGACTTGTTTTCAGTTACAGCACTACACTGCGGGAGGAGATAAAGCATGTGGGAGTGTGCTGAGATGTGCAGCAGCCAGCTAGAGATAGTGATGGCTATTTCTACTGTTGAGAAGGAGCTAACTCGCAAATATGTGGTTCTTTGCTCTACTTCTGCTCGTCTATGTTATGTGTGTAAGACAGTGATATGCCATTGGTGTATATGTTTGCAACTCCCCTATATGTACAGTTTGGTGACATACACAGGGCAGTCAAGTCAAGAGAACAACAGTGGCTTAATATATGACCAAGGCTGAGGCAGTGTTATCCTGCCTGGTTACATAAGTAAACTCTGTATCAAAGAAATAGATTGCTGCTCTGGGCTGTGCATGCTGTGCTCTGCAGAGTGGGAGTTTGCCACTGGTGCACTCGACCCTTCAGAGTCAAAATGAAGCTTTCTGTTTGAGCTGCTCTTCACAAATTAAGATTATGTTGTTGTTTGACATTTGTCATGGGTTCGCTTCTAAAATCAATTATTGGACCACAGAAAAAGCTAATATAAAAAGTGCTGACATTTTGTTATGCTTATGAAAAGTGAACAGGCTTTTATGTTTGGTGTTTGTTGTCATGGCCATGAATTACTCACTTGAAGCGTAGTATGTCAATTCAAGTAGTGGGGTAAATGCACAGTGGCACTGGACTCATTTTCAGAAATCATGAAGGTATCTGGCAGGCAGCTAGTGCTTGTGCAAATTACTGTTTGTTTATTTAAGGAGTTATTTTCAGATTATTCTCCTATTATTCCTCCCTGTGCTTGTAAACCTTTCAATTTAGAAGTGCTTTAAAGGAAGCATCCCAGTAGGGTATGTTACACAGCACAGAGGGTCACAAAAGAGTGAAAGCACGGACAGAAACATACAACACTGACCACAGATCTTCAGGGGTGCCTCAAGCTCCAGCAGGATGGGCTGGCTGAGGAAGATCTCCCTGGATTTGATGCAGAGGCCCCGCACCTCTGCCTCGGTCATCTGGACTATCTTTCCCGGGCGACATCCCCGCACTGAAGAGAAGAGAAAAGACACTGTCAGTGCTCTAGGTTTTTTTCATCACTTTAAGTGCTAATGCAGCAACACTGGGAACCCCAAACACCACCAAGTTCATCAGAATGAGGCCACGATAGAATAATTTTTCACCCAAGGGAGAAAACAGTTATGGCAGAACAACGAAGCAATCTTAAAATCTGATGAGCTGTGGGCGTAATGATTCTGTAGCTTATAGCTGCTAAGTCTCAGCCATACTTAAGAAACCCACTGCTTAGACCACGAGAGCAGCTTGCATCTTCAGCAGTGGTGTGGGTTTATTGGCTGTGTAGTTGCACTGTTAGCTTAAGCCTTCTTTCTGGGGTTCTGCCACAGCTCTGGGTGCAGATTTATCTTGCACCGATGAAAAGAGGAGTGAGAATTGCAAATGCTGGCTACAGTCAGCAGTCGAAATAGTCGGAGATATGAAAAGTGAGGATATCTATAAAAACTGCTTCCTCATCATATTACCTGGAGGCCAGAATATATGACTTAAGGTTTCACTTAGTTTAAAAAAAATCTGTGATATTTGTGTTTTTATTTCTGCTTCGGATGGCCTGGTTAGTGAAATCAGTCACGTAGCATTACACAAAAACAGAACAGTACTAATGCTAATCATGAGCCGAAGTGCAAATAAATGAATAACATTTAAATTGATCAATTGGACTCAAGGTAACTGGACTGCATCTACAGAGCCCATTTAACTTGAGTCCTAGTTTGTCACAAAAACACAAATCAAAGCACATACGTGAAGATGAACCATTGATGATGGAAACAAAAGCAATAAACAAATCCTTGACTGAGGAATTATGTAATAACTAACCATTTTGGTACTGCCTTAAAGCTTGACAACCTCTAAAAGGATAGATGAGCTTGGCAAAAAAAAATGTGTGTTAGCCAGAGAAGAAATTTCCTTAAACCATTTTCTTCCTTGCCTTTTTGTTTCCTTAAAGGATGACAAATTCTATAATGGCCAAACAAGGAGCGGTTTAAAATGGATGAACTGGTGCATTGGTGTGGAATTCCCTTAGCTTAGTAAATGCATTTTTGTGCATACATAAACGCACACGTGTGCACACACATGCTACTTGCACACCGTACCCAAGACTCCCTCACTGTCACTGTCTCATTAGTCATGTAATCCAACCAAATCTGAGAGAAGAGAGCAAACCAGAGGAATATGGAACCTCACAGACTGTGAGTCTGTGCCAAAAACTATTCCAGGGTGCCACCAACCTCAATTAACGGTTGCTTTTTACACCATCACTTTTCTTTATCATCCATCTACTGTATCTGCACTGCTTCATACCCATGTGCTGAGTATGGTGTGAAGCATGAAATTGCAGAAGTAGGGCTCTTCACTCAACGGCCAGGCCTCATCAGAGCTGAGCGAGTTAAGCTTGGATGCTTAGCCTGCTCGGCTTTAACACTGAACCTTTCACTGTTCGCACTTCTGCAGGCTGGCACTTTTAAAAGAGATTACGTTCTTAAGAACATTGAGGGGCAAAGGCTAAAATGAAGCAATGACAAGGATTTGCCACCATCATAAACCAAATCACTGTTTATGTGTGCGTGTCTGAGTGTGTGTGTGTGCGTGTGACTGTACGCGTGCCTGGACAAAGTGACACAGTGTTTCATAAGTTTAAATTCCAATAAATAAGTACTCTCACTGACACTTGGCTTTTCCACAAGACCGCATTTTCTTGGACAGCAAAACATACAGTGAGCTATTATGTGATGTTGGGACACAGAATGAAGGCTAAAGGTCTTTCAAATCATCTGGTTTAGAAACTTAGCTCTGGTACAAATGTGCTGAACAGATCTGAAAATGCCACCGAATTTGTTTCAGACCAAAACTGGTTTTGTTACATCTACAATTATACCCACAAAAAACAGGCAGAACTCTGTGGGAAGCCATGCAAAGCTAATAATATATTTCTTTTTATTAAAAGGGTCAAACCAATCTAGAATAAGATGCTGAGAAAATAAACATGACAACAATGGAAAATACAAATCAATCTCAAAGCTGTTATTTTCCTAATTAATAATTTGGCATATAAAATGTCAGAAAATAGTGAAAAATGCCTGTTACACTTTCATAAAGTCATGGTCAACGTCTACAAAATGTTTTTTGTCCAGAAACCCAAAAACTGTTGATTTACTATCACACAAGACAAAGACAGGCAGCAGACCCTCAAACTTGAGAAGATGGAGCTTGTGATTATTTGGTGTTTTCTCCTTGAAAAAAAAAAGACAAACAAGAAATTATCTAGATAGTTGACAACTGATTTTCGGTTGAGAGACTACTCGGTTAATCGCTGTAAACATTTCAGATCTGATGCATTTTCTTAGTTAGATACACTGAGCCCCTTCAGAATAAGGTTACATAAAGATTTTCAGAACACGCACAAGACCAAAGCTTTATGTTGCCTCAATTTCTTCCCTTTGGATCCAGACTCATTTTATCAATAAATTTAACAGCCTGTCGTTGGAATTAACTAGGAAATACTTAATACTGCTCTGGTGGTGGCATTTCTCTATCACAGGGAGACAACCAACATAGAAACCGGGGTACATCATGTGCTTTCTATCTGGCATTTATAATATTCTTAAATGATTTGCTCATTAGATTAAATTTCATTCTACAAAACCAACAACCCATACTTGATTCTAACTCTCTATTAAGTTCACACCGCTAGCAACAAAGCTGAGCAATTATGGAAGAAAGCCTTTGAGGTGATAGCATCCGAATCAGTTTAGTCATGTGCAGTCACTAGCTTTATTAGCATGAAAAAGAAAAGAGACACCATCCCCATTTTACACCAACAAGATCACAACAAAACTGACCACTGACAGATGCCAGTGCCAAGTCCAACTTGTATCAAAAATATGAGCAGCACAATCACAAAGTCACTGCAGTCCAAGCTGAGTGCCAAGGGATTCGCAGTGTGTGGAGGATCAACAAGCTCTCTAGATGAGAAAAATGGCAAGCCACAAGTCGCAGTCACTAGCTGTCAAATACCAATTACCGCAAACCTTCAGATGACTGATGATCATGACTCTGTTGACACTAGATGTGATTTTGTTTCACAGTCGAGAGTGGAAAATGGACAAGAAGTTGACTGCAGGCTGGGAAGAAATGGAATTTTTTTTCTATTTATTTTCAATTGATTTTACCATGTGGTAGTGATGTTAACTCATTTAAAATTAAACTAACAAAGAAACACAAGGCAGTTTCAGTGTGACAGTGTTCTGCAGCAATAATTATAAATACAAAATCTTAGCATTTCAATGCTGGCATAGAGTTTCATCTCCAACAGAGCCACAGATACTGGTGGAAAGTATGCCAAGGACAGCTGAATTTGCCTTAGTGGTCCAGTCTGACTCAAAGGATATCTCACGGGGGGAACAGAAAACTCCCCGCTTTCTCTATAGCAGGTGGACAGCCAACACAGAAGGATTTTTGCACATGCCTATCTCTGCCAAATCCAAAATCTGGTCTTCACACAACAACAAAAATCCCTTTGATTTACCAAGTACAAAAGAAACATTGTGAACACAGCAACACAAGATGATGAGTTTAACCTGTAGATATGAACAGTTTTGAGAACAGGTCAGAAAAACACACAGTTGTTCTTAACTTATTATAATTTTTCAGTGTCCCACATTTGTGCTGTTATCCACCTGTGCTAACACATTTAAAGTCAATGAGTGTGCATCATAGGCCCTGTGTGATTGAGTGCACTGTATCACAGCAACCTGCCCACCAAAACACACCTACAAACCCCGTGAGGAGTGAGCAGCACAAGATGAGACTGCCTAACACAAACCAGAATAACTTACAAGCTAAATTTGACCGGGATGTAGTGACAAAGACATTCAATATCAGTTGAACGGTTTAGCTAATTATTTATCTTGAATGTAGGCCTATGTGCACTGCATACTAAGGTGTCAAAAGAGTCCTCTTCCCAGTAATGTGACATTAACCAGGTCACCATTGGAAATTGAACAGTCTATCATAACTACGACTCTCAGCAGCGCGGATATGGAGCAAAAATTAACCGTGTCAAGGGCAGGGGCGCTGCTGAAAATCGGTGTATATGCTCTAGGGAAAAAAAAAATAACTTAACCTATGTGATCGACGCAACCGTAAACGACATGTGAAATTCTTCTAGGCTTTATTTTAATATTATCTCGAACAGGACAAAAGTCCCCAGCCCCTCCTTCTCGATACACACCAGCCGTAGATAATTTGGCATATAAATAAGCCAGAACACGGCAAATAGATAAATATATAGATATATATACACACACACATATATATGTGTGTGTATATATATGGCAGAAAGTTTAATCACACGCTAAAGTGAAGACCACGAAACGATAAAATTAGTTAGCAACAGTAAGGTAGCTATTATAGCGAAAACTGAGAGATGTAGGCGTTTACCGCTGACAGTGTTTATAAACACGGCCAGCTAACGGTAACGTTAACCAGAGCTAGCCGGGGATACACCGTTACGGCTGGCTGACGTTAGCCATACAAGCTAACACTTCCCTGTGTTTCCTGAGGCAGCCGCGTTAGTTACTGCATAAATCTGACAGCAGCCTGAGTGCACCCAAAACACTAACTCTGTTTAATGTTATAGACTGTGTTAAAGTTGTTCACCTTCCAGAAGCCGAGAGATGAGGCTGTCCACGTTCAATTCACCCTCCGCCATCTTCACACTGATGTTGAACAGTGTTAGCCGGTTCGATTCCCCTCACAGACACCAGGAGGCGCGGTTATCAAGAAAACAGTAACAGTAGGTGAGAGAGTGACTACACTTAAACGTACTTTAACCACATTTATATTAATTAAAGGAGTTTATTCGTGACTTTAGGTTAACAGACATGCATCTTATTTTCAGCTCCTTCCAGCATACACGCTGGTATTTTGAAACTGATCTAAAACACAGGCACAATTTCAACTATGTCTGCAGTGGTATGGAGAAATTTTCAGGTCCTTACCTTTACAAGAAAAGCCATGAATTTAAAATAAGTAAAACTGCAAAAGAGTTGTCAGCAAAATGTACTTCTGCAGCAGAATCTCCCCTGTAAGAGTTATTACACCCAGCTGCCATTTAATCAGGGACACCTGTACCGTCTGTGACAATTTATTACAACAGCTCTGCCATCGACTCCATGGAGCTCATTTTAGTTCCCTTTGTACCCCCATATAATATTTTATAAAGTGATGGTGAAAGTGAAAATTGCACAAAATGAAAATACTCAAGTAAATACAAAAGTTCAAACACTTCAAAGCTGTACTAAGTACAATACTTGAGTAAATGTACTTCCCCCTAATGTATGTTCGTGACATAAATAACAGAAGCAGTTGGTGGCTTTCATCACTGGAAAGAGGTCATAAAATAACCCCTTCCATGTTTTATCAGTAGGCTGTATTGCTGATAAAGCTAATAAATGTAGGCTGATGTGTGCTGTGCTTCTAGCAGAGTAACTTGTGCATGAGTGGTTTGTGTCATTTATGATATGGTGACATTCTGTATTTCATGTGTATCTAAAATAAATACCATTAAGTTGTAATGGTGATGACTGGTTGCTGTCTGATTGTTTGGATGTCATGTGAGCAGTCACAGGAAATTATAAAATTATTTATTCCAAATAGCCAAAAGAACCAACATTACAATCAAAGGTATTAAGGTTATTTAAAAAACTGAAGAAGAAATCAAATTAACTTGTCTTTGCAAGAATCCATAATGGCAAAAAATGACCACACATACTAAATTTATATCTACACTCACTGTAAGTGTAATGTTATCACACCCAGAATGATTAACTGAGTACATTTACTTCAAGAACTTGAAATAAATGTACTCAGTTACATTTTCATTTTAACAAAATTAAAAATACAGGAGCAGAAATAAGTTAATTTGCAGTCAGTAATGTCAGTCTTATTTTTGCATGAAACCTCCTTTGTTTGATTTATAGCAGCTGTGTGGTTGTATTGTTTCACCAAGTCAGTTGTTAGTCCAGCTACAACATTTAATTATGCCTTACAGGTTAATGCAACAGTGATATAAGAATGTGAAGGGAACCATCCTTCACAAGTACTAAATACTACGACAATTTTTTCAGCCTTTTGAAATTGGTGTACCCTTGCCACTTCTGCATTCAGTAATATGTTCTGTGGTTCAAGGACAATAATTAACTTTTCCAGACATAGCAGACAGGGCTATCTTATCATGTCTTATTATGAAAAACTGCCTTATCACCACAAACAATGTGTTCTCAACAATCACTTTAAATGATGCTTTGAGTTTTTCCTTTGATGGTTCAGCGCAAAAATACAGTAAGTGGCACTTTAAAACACAGTGCCTTTCATCTCCACTGCAGCTGTCATCCTCTTCTTGCTTCTCTTGGCTCTGCAGGAGAGGAGGAGCCAGGTGACAGAGCAACCAATCAGGAGACAAATACCCGCCAGTACAGCAGCGAGCCATACTGGCACATTGTCTGAGCAATAAGAGGTAAGAGGCAAGGCTGTGCTGTGCGTTGTGGAGCTCTGAGATAGTGTCGTGCTGTGAGTTTTGGGTGCTGTAGTGGTGGTCGAACTGGGCAAGCTGTTCACTTTGGTGAAGATGTACGGATGCTCCTGGAACAGAGAATTAAGAAGGCCATAAACTAAGTCAAATACACTTCCATGGACTGTTATTATGCACAAACTGTACAGACAAATGACAACTGGGTCGGCAGAAGCATGTGAGAGATGCTTGTGTGGCAGCTTTCTTACCTCAGTGGGGCATTTGATGCTATTTCTGGCATTTGTGAAATTGTTGTATGTCTGTTTTTGACCCACTGGCTCAAACTAGAGATAAAACAGAAATACATCTTTCCAAACAGCAGTGAGATGTGGTCATTTAGACAGACCTTATCCAAAACCCTTCCCCTGTCAAATTCAGTTAGCCTTTCACTATCCACCTAGCCAAGACTCACCATGTTATTCCACAGAGCTACAGCCATGTCAGCATGTCCCCGTTCACTGAAGTGGAAACAGTCCTCAGAGAAGTAGGTAGCGTCAGGTCTGCCGTCCTGGAGAAGAGATAATACAACATCAGTGTTTGTAGGAATTATGTGCGCTGAAAGCAAGGAAAGACTTGCTACTAATGCCTAACCTAAACCTACACTACAGTATGTTTCTACAGTGTATGTGGAGAGTAGGGTCGACAAATAACTTACAGTATTCAAAGGAACAACAGAGTTCTTAAAAAAGGGCTGCACGACCACAGCAAAGTCCTCTCTGCCATCATAGCGACCTCCGTACACCAGTTTTTCTGTCTCAATCTGAAAGAAAGGCCACAAATGCTGACGTTATTACAGCTAATGTAAAGATCCTGTGTCATCAACACTCGTCAGCAAGGACAATGTTTGGTCTCACCTGTAATTCACGATTGATCCGTTTAACTTCAGCCAGCTCAGGGGAATCCTCTCCTGGTAACAGGAAGCACGGGCAGACATACCTGAGGACAAAAGATGGAAATGAACAGCTGATTTTGGAAAATAAAATGCTTTAAAAATGTAGAGTCATCACAGCTTGCTGCATAATGCAACCTACTGCATAGTACAACATTTGTGGAAGAGCTAGTTAAATGCCAAATTATTACATATTTCTTCCCTGATGAGTCAAAAGACCACTCTGCCTTGGAGTCAGTGGTCTTGGTTCACACAGAGTTGATTAGGCATGAGTGGATCGATGAGCTTACTTTTGTAACACACTGCACCCAAGACTGTCCCTTTTGATCCTGCGAAGGCCTTCGATTTCCAGGATTTCCAAGACATTGACTATCGTCCTGGGAAGCTACAGCCAAAATAAAGGAAACATGACTTTTCAGAAATTATCCATTCAGGTATCAATGAAAAGTGAACTTTCATCACAGATATTTCAAGTAATGGTATTTATTGCACAATCAGGTTTGCTTTTTCAGTAGATAACATTTCTTTACCTCTTTGTACAACATATCCAAGCTTGTCATCATATGATGGCTGTAGTTCTGAGGTGAAAAAGACGCCTGTAGTATTGAGACACACAATGTACAAGACTGTTTATTAATTCATAGTCAAGACGCATACACCTAAGCCCAGTCATGCCCTTATTTTTTCAATAACAATTGTTTTCTGTTTTGGCCAGTGAAAGGATAGCAGGATAATTAAGGCACATTTGAGGGGAACTGGCCGTGTTTGTATCTAAAAAGCACATATCAACCGAAAGAGTCGATGTCTTGCAGCATGTGTGAGCGTACACGCAACAACTACTATCACAGTCTCAGAGCTCATCTTAAATTGATACTCTGCTTTGATATTCTGCTTCAAAGCACAAACATTAAAAGAGAAACTACCCTGTCAGTGGAGCTCGAGGAGGGTAATGGAGAGAGAGAACAAAAAAAAACGAAAAAAAAGACAAGGGAAATGGAAGTAAAATGTGAAAGGAGAAAGAGAGAGTGAGACAGAGGGAGAGAGACAGAGACAGGATGAAGAGAGTCTGGGTTTACTTCTGTGTTGTTTATGCCTCTTAGAGAACAAGGCCCGTCACTATGCCCCGTGTGCTTGTTTAATGCAGACAGAGGCTGAGATAGAGGAGGGAGTGGGGTGGTGTTCTGTGTTGGAGGGGTAAAGTGACAGAATGTGCTCATTGAAAAGAAACCATGTCTGCTCTCATCTCACTCTGACACAATAAAACAATTAGGGGAGGGCTGCTCACAAAGCTTGGTTATTCTGCTCCAGTGCTTAGTCCCATTTGGAGAGTGATATCATGAGACAGCTCTACACAGGGCATTGCACAACACTACAGGATGTTTAACCACTGTGCTATGGTAGGAGATTTACAAAAGGGAGTGCTTTGAAAACGCCCTTCATCCATTGGATCATCCAGTATTTCCTGTGATGACTTCTTAAAGCAGCTCACCCGGTCGTTGCAGTACTGACACAGGTCATTGCCTCCAATGAAGAGGGTCACCAGCTTCCAGTCATTGTGGAAATCCACTGACTATTTCCATTAAATGGATGGAGAAAGAATCAGAGAGACAGGGACAAAGAGATGGAACAAAGATTACATTTTCTTATTTATCTTCCACCTTACTTTAACATAATTTGTGGTCATGACATCACATTGGTACATGCATTAGAATTTGTTAATATAATATCTTAAACTCACAGAGTCATTTTTCATTGTATCTATCAGATGTTGGACCTGCCCTGGGATTCCTCTGTTTAAAATTAGAGATATTCATGAGTGCACAAAGTATTTGAAAGTGAACCATTTGCACCTGATAACGGATCAAAGAAACGTTAGAACTCACCCTACTTTAGCCCCAGATACAGCCATGTTGTAGCCGGTCTGCCATTTCCCTTGTCCCTTTGACACTCCTTTGATTTTAGGATTGAACTTCTTAAGAATATCTTATGCAAAAAAGAAGGAATATTACTGCACAAGAGAGGAGATTCAAACTTTCTTACAGTCCAACTCTGTCATCTAGTGGTGCTATTGTGCACTGCATTTCATGAAAGGTAAAGTAGAAAGAGAATAAGCTTGTGACTTACTGGGTAATGTTGTGACAGTATCAAGAGTTTTGTCTCCTCCGATGCTTTTTAATAAAAAAACAAACAATGAATGAAATGTTCACAAAGCATTGTATAATGTTTGTGTGTCATCTCCCACCTCCACGACACTCCTCTGTACTCGGTACTTAGCTGCAGCAGATTCTTTGCCTTAGCACCAAACCCAGTCTACATGCAGAGAAAGATGGTTGAATTATTTTGTCATATATTATCAGATAATATGATGATGGGATGTTACTTCAGTTTCTAATTTTTAGTCTTAAAACTTATTTGGCACTTTTCAAAATAGAAAATAGATCTACAAATACACGTATAAAACATAAAGTGAGGAAGACTGTGAGAGGCAACTGAAAGCTAAGGGGAAAACATCTAGTCAGTGCTTTATCCTTTAGTTTGGATTTTTTTACCCAAAAAATAAAAATAAGGATAAAATCCTTGGTCAGATTTTTGTGTACAAACTTACCGTGATAGAGTCTCCCAGAGCAGCCACCACTGTGATGTCTGCTGGCCGTAACCTGTGAGCTAACAAAAGATCAACATGAGCATATTTTACATCTAACCCTTCTATTTCACTTTAGGTAATACCAGAGTAACACCGCCAATTCTTACCTGAAGTCGGCACAGAGTCGGACGGAGCTGTGTTAACACAGGGGAAGTCACTTCCCCAGTTCTAAAGAATGACAGAGACATATTTTAGGCATTCATAGTAATAATTTATTACCTGGCATCATGCATAAATTCTATGACTGTGACCTACTGGGATAGGAGCAGGAGTGGCTGGAGGGCCTGGAAAGGTGTAGTTGCTGTTGACAGTGGTTCTGAAGAATGGGTTGGTCTAATAAAGAAATAACCAAAATAAAAGCATCAATACACAAAACTGATAAAAATGACAAATGATGTCTAGGTTTTGAGAGATTGTTGGACTCTGTGAATGTTGCTGGATGAAAACTTACTTCAGAGGGACACTTCAAATCAATGTCTGCTGTAAAGTCCTGTGTGAAAGTCTTGTTGCCCACTGGCTCTAACTAAGAAATTAGAGAAGTCAGTGATTCATTTTGGATCATCATGACAGAAAAAAAATGTGCCAAAATACAAACATAGGAAAAGTCCTCTAATAAAGTAAATCCTACCATGTTGTTCCAAAGAGCACGAGCCATGCGAGCGTGAGCTTTCTGGCTGAGATGAAAACAGTCGGGTGAAAAGAAAGAGCGATCAGGCCGGCCATCCTTTTGCAAAAAAAAAGGGAGGGGAGGGAGGACATTTTAGAAGATATATTAAAACTCAAATAGTAATAATTAATGTGTCAAGTGTCTTACCTCTAACACAGGAAGGAAAACCTCTCTGAAGAGGGGCTGCAGCACCACAGTGAAGTTGTCGTGTGTGTCGTACCGCCCAGAGTCAATTAGCTCTCTCATAGCATGCTGGAGAGAGAGACAGCCACAAGATAAAGACCAAAAAATAAGCATAAACAGGTATTTGACTTTTCAGTGCCAATTATTTTGAGTTGACAGTGCAGTAATGGTAGCACTCACAAAACTGGTTTAGCCCTCAGAGTTCCAGGTTAATTTTTTTCCCTTTCAGTCTTTGTTTAGCGACTCTTACACTGTCCTTATCCAACAGGCATCATGTCCCTTTTTTTGGCACAAACTCAGCTGTGACTCTATTCTGACTTATTTCGGTACCTTTTTTGTCTACTACAAATCTATAATCTATAGACAGTTCATCCCAACATGATAAATATATATGAAGTTGCTATGTTACTAAAAATAAAAAATAAAAATGTGTATTCACTGACTAATTAACAGACTTCAAAGGGTTTGTTGCAGCCACAGAAATATGTCTTAATTTGAACATTTCTTTGTTCTGTACCTGATAAGCTCTGTTGAAGTCAATGGCCTTCTGGAGTTCAGAGGATCCCTCTTTAGGCTTCAGTATGCAGGGGCAAAGTAAACTGGAACACAAACATCAAAACTGTTAAATGATGACTTTATCATTTTTATTTTTTTTCCCATCAAACTGTTTGTGTCTTACACAACCAAACATAACCAACCTAACAAACCAGGTGGGACAGCCCAGAGTCTTATCTCTGTGCAGATCACGAAGTGGTATAATGTTTAACAGCTCTACCAGATTGACGATGGCACGGGGCACCTGGGTGATGCAAAACATAAAGGTCACAAGCTGTTTGTATTTTGGATTCTGACTTTTGAAATTGCTAACATACAGTGAAGTTGCATGTTTGTGTTTGCAAAGTGCAAGAGGATGAAGAACATACTTCACTGTGGAGTATATCCAGAGCTTCGCGGATACGACTGACCACATTACTGGGCGAGAAAAAAATCTGTGAAGAAAATGCTTCTGACTTAGACTCAAAGCATGAGATGGAACCTTTCCAAGCAAAAATACCAAACAATTGCTCAGTCCAGCTTCTCAAATGTTAGGATTTGCTGCTTTTTTTTTTTTTTTTTATCTTTTATGATGGTTCTGAACTGTTGATAGAACCATCATAAATGGTTCTATATCCTCTGTTATAATGTAAAACAGCTAAATAATCATACATAAGTATTGCATAAAAATAGACCAAATATAAGTAGTACTCACGCTGTCTGTGCAGAAGTCACATATGTCATTGCCTCCAACAAACATGGTGATCACTTTCCAATCATTGTGGAAATCAATGCGCTATAAATAAGAAAAGAGGTAAATGTTCTGTTAATTTTGTAATTATGGACATAAGAAGGTTACACCTGAGCATATCTATATGTGCCCCTACTGCTGGTTACCACCGCCTTACCATATCATTTTTCATTTTGTCCACTAGGATGCGCACCTGTTGCACCATATCACTGAAAACAGAAGCAGAAAAGTTTTGTAGTCTTGAAAAGTACATATCCTTTGTTCTGGTGTCCTATAAGTTCTGCAAAGGTTTCATTTGTTAGGATTCAAGAGGACATGACTGACCCACTCTTAGCTCCTGCCACAGCCTGATTGAGAAAGGCCTTAGGATCGTTCTCATTAGCTATTCCCTCTGAGAAGCCGGTCAGGGAGGGGTTAAACTCCCTCAGGATGTCTGCAAACCACAATCGCAGAGAATTAGAGGATAAACTGATTGATTGAACAGGATTGTGTACATTCTGTATGTTGTGAAAGATACGGTCATGTAAATTATTTTATTATTTTAATTTCTCACAAACTATCAGTAGATCAGTAGATGCTGAAAGAACCTCAACTAAAAGTCCAATTACTTCCTTCATTTTGCTTGAAAGCTCTGGAAATTGTTAGTGAGTGAAATCTTGAGTTGAGATTTTATGTATATATTTATTTTCCAAATAAGCAGACTTCATATTTTTTTGTGAGGAAATGTCACCTCGTATCATGTTATTCTATGATTTATTGTCTTTCTGTGGTAATATTCAAGGAAGCAATTTACAACTTATCAATAATCTGTGAATTTTATCTCACAATTGTAACATATTTTAAAGATGGCATCCTAAAAATATTCAGTTTATTCAGATTGTTATCTGGCATGAAAAGTAGGTCTGCTGGATAGTGTGGTCTTTAATGATGGTGATAAGATTCTGTAATATAGATGTTATCAAGCAAAATGCTACAGATGGCCCATGATGGACATCTCAGTGTGTATGAAATAAATCTCAAGTAAGTTATTTTTTGTTTTTGATGTAATTTCATTTGATAAAATAAAAATAAAAGTCAAACATACTTGGCAGTGTAGTTACAGTTGTGATGTTTTCATCACCACCAATGCTGAAAATTGCAGAAGCAGCTTGTTAGTTTTTAAATGCAGCTCACAGTCATCAGATTCATTGTTGAAGTCATTTCCCACACTATCAAAATTTGAACAAGGTGTACTTGAGCTTATCTTACCTCCATGACAGTCCTCTGTACTGTCTTATCACTAACAGAAGGTTGTCTGTCTCTGCACCCACACCATTGGCTGCCTGCAGAAAACGTCAGATGTGAGATACTGAGACTGTGTAGAACCAAAAGAGATATTTATTGAACCAGAAGCGTGTACTGCAAGCCACAGTGTGAAAACATCCACAAACTATTTCTCTGTATAAAAGTCAGAATTGCATTACAATTTTTTCATGTAAAACTTATAATTGGGCGGGTGGGTTAAAAACATTTGTTCATTCAGTGTATCAAATGAATTCTAAATGATGCTTGACGCTCACTGTCAGGGAATCGCCCACTGCTGCCACCACCTTGATATCTCCAGGTCTGAGTTTATGAACTACACAGGAAATAGAATAATTATAACACATTTCCAAAAATATATTAGGAGAAAACAGAATAAGAGCTATTTTTTTTTCTTTTTTTACCTGAAGTTGGTGTAGTGGGAGATGAGCTACGGTCTGTGCAAGGTATCTCAGTGCCCATAACCTGAAAACAGACAGTATCCTTCTGTAAGTCACTGCTACTACTTACTGTATGTACTGTTATGCTACTGTAGTTCTGAAGCTGAGCTGAAAGACTTACAGGATCTGTTAGGGTGGAGACTTTGCTGTAAACTGTCTTTTCTCTGTCAGTGGGTGAATTTCTCTGTGTCCGTAGGAAGGGTCGTTCCTGAGATGAGAGTGGAAAAGAAGTGAGTCACAGGATTAACCATAGTATCAGTATCAGATTTAAATCTCATATCGAAAGTCTGCTTTGTGATTTGGAGAGTCTAGGATTGAATGATGAATAATGACGCAAAACCTTTGGTGAAAACATTTTGTGTGTCTTTGTGACATGTTTGCATCAAGGCTAGAACACAACACACCGTATTACCTCATTAAGGGGTGACTTTGAATATGGTGTTATGTGATGGCACACCTCACCTGAGTAGGGCAAGGAATAGTGACGACACCGTTGTCCATGACCTCTGTCTGACCTGTCGGTGGCTGAAGCTGGAGGAGGAAAATAGATGATTGGATAAGATTTGAGGTTCAGGCGGAGGCCATTCTGTGCAGTCAATAACCACACAGTGTCTGACAGCACTGATTTCACAACCCTTGCATTCATATATACATGCTGAGTTAACAATGCTGGAGAAAGTCATCATGTAGATAATCCCATCAAGTTAATCTTTACATCTCTTATCTAATCTCTTTTCAGAGCAACAAATGTTCACTGTAATTGCTGTTCCATCTTACTTTTGTTTTGAGGTCAGTTTCAGTATCAGTAACAGAATACAGATCAATGATGAAGGTTTTCAGGTTGTCAGACCTTCTGCACTATACATACACTGTACATTTAATCTGCCATTCATGACTTTGATTTATAAGAAAATACCATGTTTGTCCACAGCTGAAGAGCAAGTTGGTTTTGGT
The DNA here is from genome assembly GCA_037833715.1 of Toxotes lorentzi. Taxonomy (NCBI): domain Eukaryota; kingdom Metazoa; phylum Chordata; class Actinopteri; family Toxotidae; genus Toxotes; species Toxotes lorentzi. The sequence goes on from JBBMJY010000009.1 coordinate 7,767,237, forward strand.
ATGGTATTTCAGACCATGTGTTGGCCTACAAAGAAACACACAATACATTGTAGTTACACATTGACCATTTTAAGGGTCTTTCATGCATTGTTACAGGAAGGAAGGCTGTCTATCTTTCAGTTGTCAGTTATTGTTGATTATGACTGGCACCTGGAAATAGCTTTTCTTTACTTACAGAATCAGAGTTGGGTTCAAGGATAACTGGGACAGACTGTAGCATGGCAGCGAAGTCTGCACTTTTGCTGTGCCACCTTGGATTTTTCAAGACATGACTAAGAGAATCCTGAGAACAAGACAAATGGGTAATTGTGAAGTAAGCAGCCAAATATGGTTCAGATGAACATGAGTCGGATGCAAACAGTAACCATTTTTTTCCATTTACCTGCAGTGTTTTTAGAAGAATTGCTTTACGTAGGCGTTGGTTTATGCTTTTATCTCTCATACACTCACACCTGCTTCAAAATAAAAGGGAAGCACATCAATGTACAATGAGCAAGATCATAACACCACAGACTACATATGTGTATGCAGAATGCAAGGTTTCATTCAGCTTTTTAAAATTTAAAACACTCACTTATCCTGCTGATGGTATGTGCTCCATACTGTGACATGAATTAAAGTGTGACGCAACTGTAAACATACACAAAGCATATTAGTTTTTTTCATTTGTTCATGGCAAAATTCTAGTCAACAGAAAGTACCATACCCTGTTTTGCAATATCTGCAGAGCCGCTTCCACATCCTGCACAACAGCTTTAACATCTGCAAAACCCTGAAACACAAAGAAGTAGTTATACACTCTCATCATCCTTTACGAAACCTAACATTTGTAATAACATGACTTTGTATGAAGCGAAAAATCTTACATGTGGTGAACAGGCACACATGGAATCTGCCGGGACAAACAGCAGCACAAACTTCCAGTCTGAGACCTATAGCAACATATGAATGATATACAAGATGTACAAAAGAGCAAAAGTGAGCATCCTCTATCTGTGAGCTGCGGGTCTAACTGCAAGAGAATATACAACATAAACAATTACTAGATTACTGTTACTACTGCTATCTCTGCCATGAAATGAAATTTGTTTACAGGTGATAATGGAACAATTTGACATTTCTGGAAAATTCACTTATTTGGGTTCTTGCTGAGAGTTAGAAAAGAACATTACAACCAGACTGGTTGTAATATGAAGCTACAGCCAGGAGACGGTTAGCTTAGCATACTGAAGAAGGGGCAAACGGCGAGCCTAGCTGAAAAGATCTGCCTACCAGAATCTGAAAAGCTCACTAATTAACATGTCCCATCTCGTTTGTTTAATTTATTCAAAAACTGAAATGTAAAATTCACAAGTTGATGTTTTACAGGGGTTACTTCCTGAAGTGTTGTTTGGCCATGAAATGAACAGACATAATTTTCTCATTTATCTCAAATGGAGGAAAACGTGTTGTATTGTTGGAGTTGCTTGTCCTTCCAAATATTAACCGTGTTGTCCTCGGCTAGCTCATGTGAATCCATAAACTATTTACGAATCTGCTTCCAGTTAAAGTAATCATTTAAAATACATTGTGATGAGAGGGTTAATGTGCACCTGATGTGACAGGGACAAAGACAGTTCCTCAGCTTCCTCCAACAAACTCCTGCAACACAAGTGCAGCAATCTCATTAAACAGCATTTATTTATGTGACTGTACATGTGTGTGTCACGTGTACGTGTGCTTTACCTGGGCTGCAGAGAGGTCTGATCCACATGTTGAGTCATCATGTCAGGGTTAAACATGGACAGCAACTCTGTTAAAGACACACAGATACAATTGTAAAGACTGAAATAAATCTTCAGCATGTTTAATTCCAGCACAATCAGAGAGTGGATTGTATACACATTATTTGATAATTGCTGTTGTGAAAAAAAGAAAATGGGTTTGCTTAATTTCAGTTGAAATGAGGGTCAACAACCTGTGTTTATGGCCCGCTGTCTTATCCTTAGAGATAAACTCAACTAAAATATAAGATTATTGTTCTGAGAACATATTCATCAAAGTGTGCTCTGTCTGGCATTTCCTGCAACATGGTCTTGACTTCTACCTTAAATCTACTGAAAGTTAATAAGTGACCGAGCAGGATTATTGTGGTTAGCTAAAACAAAATCAATGCTCGGGACAAGGCCAGAGAACACAATTAGGAAACTAAATAATTTAGCAAAATGCTGATTATTGCTGTTTTCAGCTTAAACAGTACAGGACTTTTTCAACTGAAGATAAAGATGTATTCAAAATTATTATCTTCCATTTACAAACAATGTAAGAATATCATAACCAGAAGGAAAATCAGGAGTCCCTCAAGTACCTTGTGATTGCAAATAGTCAGTGCATATGTGGGCAAAAAAAATAGAAGACTTCATCTTGCCAATTTAGACTGATTATGCCCTTTTGACTTTCCAGTTGATCACAGAAATACTCAGTGGTGAGAAACTGCAGTGGGTGAAAATGTATAGACTTACCAGCTAGCCCACTGACCACTCTGGATGCTTCATCCCTAATGATGAAGACATACATGTTGTTAGAAACAAGCACGGTTGGTAAATTTTTAAAGCTCCAGATTTAAAGCAGTTGTGGAAAACGCTGCACACTTCCCGTGATTTAAATATTACTGAACTATATGTGAGCATTTCATTCTCAGCTCTTACCTGTGTGAGAGTGGAATTCCCAGGGTGTAAACAGCTGAGATATCAGTAGGTCTGAGAGCATCAACTGATGGTAAGAAAAACAAAGGACTTAAATGGTCACCAATGCTATGATACAACACTGGATAATATATTGAATGATTTGGATAGAAGTCAAGTAAATAAGAGGCCTGAATTTTGTGTGTGATCACTCAGACTGGGACAGATCAGTAACAGAAAATACCTACCTGAGGAGGATGGAGACAAGGGGCCAGGTACTGGTGAGCAAAGTATTGGCATGTAACTTTCTGTCTGTGGCAGAAATACAGTTCATCAGACTTTCGTTGTCACAGTGTGAACAGAGGAAATAAAGCAAATGACTGATGACACATCTAATTTTAATGAACACTAAAGTTTAATAACTGACAGTTCAGTACCTTCTCTGAATTTTCTGTTGACAGTTCATTTTCTCTTACATTAGTGTTGGCAGCGTCTGAATGTGACATTAGAAACAAACAAACAAAACAACTCAGCATCCAAAGGGACATTGTGTTGAAAAGTAAAGAGTTTTTTTTTAAGTGTAAAAACTTACAGAGAATACAGGTAAAAACAGTAAAAAGACTTTGACTTCCCAAACCCATTGTACTGGTTTGTAAACAGATAATAAATGACGATATAGTGAACCACAGTTGTAATAATATACAGTATATCTTCTAAAGAGAAGATACAATATGAACAATATAAAAAATATAAAATATAAACAATATTTAAAAAAACTACTGCGTATTAACTCTAAAATGCACGTAAAGCAACAGCTAGATAAGAGCGTAAACTATTCATAAGCTAGTCATCATCATTTTGGTAAAAGGCTCATTAGTGCTAAATTAGGTACAACATGCATTAAAGAGCAGTGTGAACATGACCCCGACAAACCTACTAAGAAGTAGACTGGCTTCAACAAGTAATTCTGTGCATTCAATTTGTGAATGTATTATTGTGGTCTGCACTTTACCTGTAAACGGAGCGCAGGATCCAACAAGGGCTGCAAGAATCAGGAGCGCAGATCTAGTAGTCATGATGAGGTGAGATACTGAGTGCCTTCCACACTGAGAGGGGTTTGTGTAATGCCCTCCTCCTTTTTTCCCCCTCAGCCTCAGAGAAAGAATGACTGTAAGCTCTCACTGACTGTAAAAGTACACTGTACCTGTAAAGAGGGGGAAGAAGGAAAAGAGTTCCCAGGAGGGCAAAGTTTTAAAAGGAAAAGAAGGGGGGAAAGAAGAGGAAAACCACTCATGTGAGAAGAAAAATGATAATTCCTGCTATTTTTTTTTCAACCACCCTCTTTTATTCTCAGTCATATCCTCATTTTATCAGTTTATCTGGATAACAATCAACCAAATTACTAGTCATACCTCCTTCTTCATATCTATGCTTTTGTTTGTCACTGTGTAGCTGTGTCATCCTGCAATCTATCCTGTAAATCTAAATAAATCTTGTGTTTTGCAACAGACCAAACAGACACATTATGGAAGGTCAGTGAAATGTTAAGTCACATTTATGGCTATGACCGTGACACTTTATGAATCGTCAATAAATCCAGACATCACACATTTAATGGGTGAGACAATCCTTCACAATTCACATACATATCATATTGTGGATTATGTTGTTTTACAGTACTGAATCAGACAGTAACACTTTCCAATGTCCAAGATTAAAAAAGCAATCAAATGTCACTGTATATCAATAATCAGCATATCAGTATAGACATTGATTGAACAGAAACCTTTACAATCATATTAAATGAGACATCAGTTCTAGATTTTCTGTTATCAGTGTATCAACTGTATAATTTAGTGTAAAACATTGTAAATTAAAATAAAAAAAATCACTGTTATCATTAAGTATTTAAGTAAAAGGGATAAAACTGAGAGATTTGACATTATCAAAAGACACATTTTGAAGCTGCTCCATTATTTCAACCAATACAACAGAGTTTATGGACACAGTGATAGTAACCAGAGTGCTTTTCCAAGGATATGAATACATTTCTGGTTCGTAATAAAACTCATTTGGGTGTAAAAGCTCAAACAACCATAAATATTCTGCCTCTTGATCAGGGTTTATAATCTAAGTCTCCCAGCTTTTAGAGTGGGTTTTTTATGTTACAGTACAGTAATAATTATACTGACACAACTATTGACTATAACTATATGAGTAGTCCTACAGTTTCATTTAAATCATGTTTATATGCTGCTCTCTAAATTAGAGCTCTGCTAGTGCTTTACTCAACACACGTTTAGAAAACAGTTCCTAACATCTGATGATAAATGTAAGTACCGGTGTTTCATATATTTCTCCAGGGTTACATAAGAATATGTTAACAACCTGCAATTTAGTAAAACTGGATAGATTTAGTTTTGGAGATGAGATGAGATATGATTAGATTGCTAAACACCTTATGACTTTAACCTTAGATTGGCTTTGCAGATAGCCTGACCCTTGGAATCAAGAGAGAGTAAAATAACAAGTTATCTTGATTTTGTGGCATTATCATAGTTTGTTTATGGATAGTTTTTTATGGGTTATAATGTTTTTATATGTTGCATCAAAATAAATGTATCCATCAAAATGTTCTGGTGGCCCAACCCTTTGCTAAGGGATTTTGTTGTTGTTTGTTGTTTTTTCCTTGGAGCTTGAAGGTTCTGCACTTGAATATGCAGCTCTTCATGATAAACACATTTAATATGATTGCTGAAAAAGTCTTCAGGAGGCTACTGGTGTGTAGTATGGGTTTGGTCAGGGGGTCTTTCATGATGAGTATTGTCCTCCTGCCTTTGTGACTGGTTCATTTTGACAATGGGTTTTCATTCTTAGGCATTCAAGTGCACCTGTGCTCACATGATCACACTCTTTGGTCATGTGTGTGGATAAATCAGTAGGTATATTGTAAAATTAGACTCTCTTTAGTGCAAAATTACCTTGTTTTTTTCTCTTCCTATCCTTCCACTGCAGCTCCACAGGGAATCACACAAAACAGAGGGAATTTTGTTCTAAGAAGACTGTAACTTTACAAGATATCCACTTGATTTGACTAACCCAAAGCCTGCTCTTAACTCGAGATAAACGTTTGAATAAATCTTTGCATGAGAGGACTGTGGATTTCGTCGCCCATCACTTACAATAAAATGAACGAATGGGGAAGTGTATCTGAAATGCATCTGTTACAGGACTGTTTAATGCTGTATTCACTGGAGCCGTGCGGGATTACTACGGTGGTCTGTAGTCAAAGATACTCACGGTTCTTTGGTGTAATGTAAGCCTTTTATAAGCCATTTTCTTCCATGTGGAGGTTTTGCTCGTCTCTGCTGACACCTGGTGGAGCACCGACGCGCCATCATGACCGGATGTTGATACTAGCTTGGAGCGGAGCGCAGACAGGAACAGCTGAAAAAGAACAACAAAGCCACGACGACGACGACGGCACAAACAACAGATGTGCGTCTAAACTAAACCTCAGATATCGGTGACATCGCCGCTGTCGGGGACATTTTGTGCCACTGAAACAAATCTGAAACGGTAGGAAGCCGCCAGTCGGAGCTAAGCAGAAGTATACGTTTTGTTGTTGTTCTCTTGTTCCCTAGCTTGTTATCATTATCGCTGCTAGCTGAACGGCTAACCTAACGTTAGCTTCTTTTGGCTTGACAAGTCAGCGCGACCCCACTCAGTCAAAATACCCTAAACCACAATGAAAACCAGCTAATGTCTTCCGTTTTATCACCTAGTAGAAAGTGTTCGTGTTTCTCAGATAGGGTATTTTAGTATTCGTCGTAATGGCTTTTATTTTAAGCACCATTCAAAGCTGCCATCTACAGTCCACATTACTCATGACAGGGCAGTCAGGAACAAAAAGTACTTGTTGAAGTCAGAGCTGCTGTGACAATGGGAAGTAACAAGAACACCACTAAATACAATTTAGTAAACACATGTGAGCTCACGATGTTTTGCTTGTTTGGTTTTTGAGTGTCAGTTTTAAAGTTAAGACATTTCTATGTCTTGCTAAGTTGCTTTATGATGCCTTGTAAATATCTTGTAAAAATCGTTTACTGAAGATGACACTGTGCTGATTGGGCTACAGACCATTTTGCAGGTGTGAGTAATATAGATAAAATAAAATATATGTATAATTTTATATGGTGGTCTAGATATTTGCCCTGCTAGTTACCCATTTGGAAAATCAATTGAAAAAAACACTGTTAATGGATCAAATAACCAGATAAGAGTGCCTGTTATAACTGGAACAAGAACAAAAAAAAAAGCTAGACAGAAACCAAAATAACTTGTTCCTTATTTCATTGTGATTACTGAAACTAGGCCCAGTTGTCTTTGACTTAGCATCTCTAGACCTGGCCTTGATGATTGAGAGTCATCACACATACAATAATCCAATGATGTTGGCATTGATTGACAGCATTCCCCACAGTCACCTCATACACCCAGCAATGTTAAAAGCAAATGGGATGGAAAATCCTCATGCAGTTCACAACACTCAACTTTGGAGTGTTGTGTTGCCTTTATTGCCTAATAGCTGTTTATGTTCAAGTTTAGTTTTTAGTTCACTTTCAAGCCATAAATCCTTGTCCATTTTGTTTTTATCCTACATCAGCCCTAGTCCAATCTTTCCCAGAGATTTGACAATGGGACGCATCTTCTTAGACCACATCGGCGGAACACGCCTCTTCTCCTGTGCCAACTGTGACACCATCCTGACGAATAGGTCTGAGCTTATCTCAACTCGTTTTACAGGTGCCACGGGCAGAGCTTTCCTCTTTAATAAGGTACAGTGAAAGCCATGAAGAAAGGAGAATCGTGTACTCCTAAGTCAGACCGGATACATACATTTAGTATCTCATTCCCTGCTTGAAAGACCCTGTGCATGCTTGTGTTTCAACCCTACAGGTGGTGAACCTGCAGTACAGCGAGGTACAGGACAGAGTGATGCTTACCGGCAGGCACATGGTGAGAGACGTCAGCTGCAAAAACTGCAACAGCAAGCTGGGTTGGATCTATGAGTTTGCTACTGAGGACAGTCAGCGGTACAAAGAGGGTCGTGTCATCCTGGAGAGGGCACTGGTTAGGGAGAGTGAGGGCTTTGAAGAGCATGTCCCCTCCGACAACTCATGATCCCCTAAAGTTGGATTAACTTATGTGAGAAGGCTCGCTCCTGTGCCCTCCTTTCCCTCTCCTTTATCCCCTTGCCTCTGTGCTGCATACATCTACCTGCAGACTTAGTGGTCAGTGAAGTTTTGGCTGACCCCCCCAATCCACCCACTTCCCTTCCCTGTCTCTGGCCTATGACCTTAGACCTCTGCTGATTAGAAGATTGGTTTGCTGGATCTATTCTTGCTGAATAGGCATCCCCAAAATACTCCCTGATTTATGTGTCACCGGGTACACCCCACCCCATAACAGCTGGGGACACTGTTAGGAGTTGTAACTTCACTTGTTTAAGTGTTCATGCACGGTCACACAGATGATTTTCATCATCGCTGCACAAGGCATGCTCCACAGTTTTTTGTATGGTAGTTAAATACACGCATGATAATAGATGTGGTCAGTCACATTGAAAAACATCACCTGGTTGTTTTGTTTATTTAGATAACTCAAGGCGGTAGAGCAGACTGTTTTCATCATCCAGACATGGGCAGAGCAACCAGCTCAGTCTACACAGCATTGTTAAATAAACCAGTGGACATGCCACATACATACATATTTCTTTGGTGGGGCTTGCGCTTCTGTGTTGTGAACTTTGTCTCACTGTATTTGTCACTGGTGAGCTCTGAACACATTTAAGACAATGATAGTTGTAATTTCTGTATCAGTTACCTTTTATTAGCTGGTAGTGTGATGAATGTAATAGTGTTTCAAATCTCTGTTCTCATCCAAATGATACCGTGAGGACCGCACAGACTGATGTCATATTTAAGTATTCATTGTTGTGTTTGATGATGATAGCAGTTTTATTTAGATTTGGCTAATGTGCAATTATTTTGATTGACATGACATTTTTGAAATGCACACAAAGTGGCTTAATTTTCCCATTCTTACAGTTCATAATGTGAAAGTGAGCTCCTGTACAGTAGAAAATCGTAGAGTTAATCGTACAGTTTTATTGAGTTCTACCAGTCAGTATCTGTTACCATGGATTCTGTGCCTGTGCACGTGTGCCGTGTGAAGAGCAACATGTCACTTTGGTGATATATCAGGAGCATGTACCTTCCAGCCATGTGTCGTCAGTATGACGGGAGGAGGGATGTGTCTGTGGCATGATGGAGACATTCTCTGGCTGCCTGCTGTCTTAAAAACAGGATTATGAGAGGATGGGTCATACAAGCATTCGAAATAAGCTGGGGGACAGTGGGGGGACAAACTAACAGAGCCTCTGAAGAAAAAACTGGAACCACAACACAACAGGGATTCAGCAAATGTTTATTTTTTTCTGTAACAGCACAATGTTGGAAACAACAGCAAACCAAAAATATGTGTCCATCAAGCTTGAGTCTGATTTTTGAACTGAATTCATTTAAATCCAATCTAACAGATGAATGCTGAGGCTGACCCCCTAGGGTCAAGTTGCTCTTGAAACAGTGACCCTTTCTCTTTTTATAATCCTGGGCTTAAGGCAATTTGGTCATAAGATGACTTGTTCCTTACAACACAAAGCCAAACAAGCTTTAATGGAGTAATATATCTTTAAAGTCAAGCCTGTGTCTCTGACTGGGCCAGAGCCTCTGTTTTATATCGTCAGTGCCCTGCAAAGAATTCAAAATGTCAAATTGTTTAAAAAAAAAATCTGAGTTTTCATGACATTTGAGGTTATTTTTGGACTGGGTTGTAGCACAGCATCATGGCCCTGGTGTAACATTGTGCCATTTCAGAGGGTGAATGCCTGCAGGCGTTACCAGAATGGTCCAGCCTTTGCAAGTGACACTGTTCATGTTTTTGCTCGCCTTTACAAGGCCATGCACGACTGTGCAAATTGTCATTTCTACGAAAAATGTTAATTATATACAGAACACTGACACCATCCATATCCTAGAGTCAGTGCAGTGTACAGTCAGTGGGCCATGACAGAATATAGCTATCATTTGTTGTTCACTTTTAGCATTTTATTGATAGGCCAATTGTTTTTATTTGCTTTACTCTATATTATTATTATTATTTTATTGACTATTGATACATTTCTCTTATTGTATATTTTCCTGATTGGAGGTTTGAAGAAAATGTTTTCTTGTATGGCAATCGCAAGATTTTCTCTGATGTGATTTCTAAATAAAGATATAGTCTTGCTGGGTTCAATTATTCTCTCATGTTTGTGCTTGTGCTTGTTTTGTAGCTTAGTACGTGTTTTTAATCAAGAGCACAAGAACAGGTGTTGGAACACATGGCGTGAATCATTGTCTTGCCATTTTTCTTTTCTCTCTCTCTAAAAAATACTTTGTGCAACAAGACATTAGCTGTTCGGATTTGCAACTGTGGCTTAAGCCTGGTGCTCAAGGCAAATCAGATTTACATATTTAGTGTTTGAATGTTGTCATGTTGATATCCATAAAGGGATCTTGACGAGGTGAAGATAACGACTGAGTCAACAGTGAAACCAAAGCTTTGGACCTCTAGGTGGCAGCGGAATACCGGGTAACAGGATGATCGCTGAAGATGTTTTCCCTTGGAAGCACGATTGCTGAGTCCCTGCCTCTGACATTAGCCTGCTTGGCATGGTCCTAAGAGCTTCACTGCAGACTAGAAATACATGATGTTACTCCTTGGAACGGAGAAAATGAATGAACTTTACTTAATTATTTAAAGTCAAATAAATGCCCAAGAAAGGCAAACGCTGAATGAGTTGTTAGGAGAAAAGGTGAAAGGAGAAGTAAACATTTGGTGACCAAAAATATACCACATCTAGACTATAAATCCTACCTATTTAGTACTCACTATGAATCACCCACGATGCAGAGGTTTGACTGCATTTTGGTTTATAAATAGTCTGTGACGATTCACCCCTAATCCACCCACTAATGTTGCAGTGCTGCCGTAGAGTTATTTATAGCTCTTATCCTGTAGGAAGGCTTCTTTGTTGGTGTGTCTGTGAGGGTCTGTGTCACTGTGGTGGAATCAACAACAGGTCTGCTTTCCTGCGATCACTCCTGGAGGCACCCTACACTGGGCCCGCAGCACTAAACTTAGCTCTCACAAATATTAATTAAGGTAGTTGAAAACAGCAAACTGTTCTGGTCTATTTTTGTATCCCCTTCACTTGCTTGTTTTCTTTTTTTTTGAGGGATCTAAAGCATTAATGGATTGAGAAGACTGATCTTTTTACGACCATATCTAGTGCCATTTAAATGCCGGACATGACTGGAGGCAAAGAGGCGGCTCCATCTCCAGAGAACTGACTGTCCTTTATAATTCATACTAGTCTTTGACTTTGTCCCTGCATAACCTCAGGATTGTCTGCTGTCTTTATTGAAAAAGCCATCTGGCCAGATAAGGATAATTACACTGCCTTGTTGATCCTATTAGTCTGTATGCAATAGGCAAGACATGGCACAAATCTAAATGTGACAAAGTCTTTCTGTGCATGTGTGTTCACAGAGAGAGCTATTTTTCCTTCCCCTTCAGAGACTTCCATAGCACTCTTGGGCAGGATTTGTAACATTGAGATTCCCTAAAGGCTTTAACCTCAAGCTCCTATACACTCATCCAACTATTCTATTACTGAGAGAGTCACTCTTTTAGGAATAAATCTAATAAGAGGGGAAAAAAAGACGCACCAGTGATGTGCTCTCATGTGTCTCACACAGAATGATGGAGTCTGTGTGTATCATCCGTCTTCCTACCACCCACTGTCAAATCTATCAGAGCAAATTCGAAGTTATATTGAGATGCAGACGATGATTTGGGGGGAAAAGAAGAGACCAAAAAAGGAACCGGCAGCATAATTGCACCCTTAATTGGCCCATGATTCATCATCCCCAGACAGCTATTTTAGTTTATCCTCGCCTTTTGTCTCTCTTCGATTCCACGGGATGTCAGCATCACACCCCCTCTCTCTATCCCTTCAGGAGAACAGCGATATAGAATATAGAAATAAACTTCTCTCTTTCCACCACTCTCTCTTCACACACACAAAGGAGTGACATCATTCTGTCAGCAGCAGAAAATAGCATGCTTTCCATTGACATCACTCTACATCCGGTTGCTAGGAGACAGGGGAGTCAACATTAGTTACTATGGCGACTGCACTTCACCTTCAAAGCTCCTGACCTTTTTAGTTGTCTATGGTAGACTAGAATGTGTGTGTGTGTGTACAAAACAGACAATGCAAACTATAGCCCTAGTGTTGTGTAACATCAACGTTCAAGGTCTTGTTGACTCATTTGCTGTAGTGTAGTGATTGTTAGTGCATTGTAGATTAAAGCACTGCCCAGAAAATGCACAAGATGCCCTGCAGCATGCAGAAAAGTCAGTGTGAAAGCATAAACACAAAGTAAAGCAGGTGCTGCTCTACATGAGTGGAGTGATGAATGAAATCAAAGAAACCCTACGTAATCTAGTAATGTCAAACAATAATGTCAGCAATGTTTGTAACATTTTAAACTGATGATACCCAAAGATCAAGTGACATAAAACTTGAAAAGAATGATGCCTGGAAACACAAATGGTTCATACAGTATATTTATTCAGATATATATTCCTTCCTTTAAGAGACTGACTCGTAACAGTGTCCACTGTGTTTACCTGAGGACAGTGACTTTAAAGAGGTCCAGCATCAGCAAGTGATTGTAAAATGAGCAACGCAAAACAGCAAAAGTAAACGAGTAATACATGTATATTCTAGCTGGTTCAGGAGTTTTATATGGATTGAGAAATGGATATAGTACCCCGTTTGGTAAACTACGACATGCTGATGATAAAACTGTTAATGCAGCTGATCACAGTGACTGGAAACAGCTCCTTTACACTTTAACTACAGGAGCTTCAGATTTACATAAACAAGAAAGATGTATCAGTCTACTTTCTGTAATGTTGTTAACCACGAAAGACATTTATCTCACAAAACAGGGTTGAAGTGGTCAGATAGATCACTCACTGCACAGTGTTACTGAAACTGCTAAAGACTGTCAAAGACAAACTCCCAGAATTAACGTGGTTTGAAATGGTACTGAGCTCAGTGGTAAAGAAAGTCGGTGGCTAAAAGTGTGGTTGAAGCGTCACTCCAATCTTGTTTCCATTTCTGTCCTTTTTTGGCACAATTGGAGGAGCTTTCTCAGCTGTCACTGCGCCTGCTAATTGAGTTTAGCAGGCGCATCAATGCCAGTCCTCCAGAGAGTGACACAGGCAGAGGTGGGCATTACAGGGCTTTTTTGGATTAGGTTGAGTTCAGGGCCAGTTTTCCACTCCAAGTCTGGTCCTCCGTGCCACCCTGCACATCGAGGGGTAATGTTGTCCCAACAGGACATTCTTCCACCCCAGCACCACCCACATCCTGTCTCTACAAGGTATCCCTTCATTCCCAGAAAGGGAAGAAAGCTCAACTGCTTCTACAGTTATCCAGCCATAAGGTCTCAGATCTTTGACCTTGATGAGTTGATCATTACGTGATCATTAAAGTGTTGTCTCAGTGTAACTGCAGACAACCTTGCTAGTGGTTGGTGAGGCTGTGCTTTCCTAACAAGACAGGCTACTTTCCGTTTGGTTGCTGTTTTTTTAAACATCACATCTGCTTTTCTCACCTTTGGCTTTTATGTGCAAAAGCTACTTGAGCAAACAAGCAGAATAATTTATGTTAAGACTTTTACAGTAATAAACATCATCACACAAGTTATCTCTAAGGACTAATTGGGAAAAATAAATTCCACAATTTGAATAAAAGGGTAATCATACCCATAAAGGTAAAAAATGGTGCATATATACCTGTATTTTCCTTAATAATTCTCTGGGAATTACATCTGTCCTTTTCCTTCCTTCACAGAGACTATTGATGAAAGCTGATTCATTTAACTAGTCCCCGCAGTCTGACCCAGCTAACTACAGTGCTGATTTGAATATTGGTTAGAGTCAAGTCATTATAGGTACAGGTGGTCTGTACTATGGCTCTGCTCCAAAACTTATGACATAAAACCAAGGGCAACACAAAACACAATAAAACCAGTTTCAAGGACATGGCAACAGTATCCAAAATATTAACAGCATTGTTTCAGGACACACATTGACAGTGAGATTCTGAACGAACAGCCATAACACCAACAACATAGAATGGGTAAAATGCACTGACAGCAAGCTAATTAACAGTGATTATACAAGAAGAGGACAGGGCAGGTGACTCATCATGTATGGTGACTTCCTTGAATCCAACACAGATAAATGTACATAACATTCCTCTTTTTTTTTTTTTTTCTTTAACAGAACATTAAGCTCTTTCCACCGAAGCCTTTCAAAGGCATGGAGCTCTGGGTCCCTATAAGGGATCCTCTAGCCCTCTGGAATGAACAGGCCAAGACAAAGGAGTCCTCAGTGTCCTTGCTGAGCATAGGTGGAAACATGTCATTGTCCAGGCAACCCCGTCTTCCATCCTCACTGCATCTTCCCATCCAACACTATCTTCTTGTCACCCTTGTCAGCAGCCATTGACTTCCAGTATCGATGGCAGGCCAACTCCAGCAGCTCCAGCCCTCCCACCAGCTTCTGCTGGGCCACATACACTCCAACCATGACCAGGAAATACAGCCTGAATGGAGCCCACATCCACAGGCCAGTGAAGCACAGAGCAATGAAGCTGCTCCAGTACAGCAGTGAGGCGGCTTTTATCAGACCCACTCGCAGCTCTGACTTACAAGGCGGTACATGTGCAACACCATCCCTGTCAAAGGCCCGGGGCTGGCCTGAGTAGAAGTCACGAAGACGGACCTCCTTCTCAGCCCAGCGCTCTCGACACCAAGATTCTAAGTCTGAGGAAGAGGAGGGCAGAGAAGCCACTGGGTAGCGGCGGACGTGGAAGTGGATCTCACGGGGGAAAAGCCCCAGGATGAGGTGGCGTTCTGTCTGAGGAATGTTCTTGGGGTATGCCACTGTAATATCATGGACGGCATCCAGGTTGTCACCTAGGAAAAGGTAAACAATTTTGAAATCATCAAAAGATAGAATACTATAATAGTTTGAAAAGAAAAGTAAAACATGACTTAGTATTCAAACTTAATGTAAACTGTGCAGTTCCAGACATGAAGACATGACACTACAGGGAGACTTAATATTATCCCTTCTCCACATCCACACTGGTTATTCAAACCATGTTATGCACCCTTCAAAATCCCAGCTCTTAACTCAAGCACACATATACCTCTAATTATCCAGGGGCTTAGAGCTTCATCCCCTCTTTACTTTCAAAACTACCATGAGCTCTATACCATCATCAGTAAACCTCGGTGCCCTTACAACACACAGGGAGAGCTGAATGAAATATCAAGTGGACAGGATGACACCTGCCAGCGCCTGCTCCTGTACAGCTCATCTCTAACACGGTAAAAATAGAGCTCCGGGGGGCACAGTGGGACTTGGACAAAGACACCATGCACAGCGTGTCAGTCAGCGGTGCAGAGAGAGCAGAGGAGAATTAGTGAAGTCTGATGACATCACACTGATTCACAACACCTGCTTGGAGAGTTAGTGCCATACTCAGCATCCAGGGCGGTCGGGGGAGGGGGGACTGCAGGGCCAGAGGTGGTATTTAAGAACTTTGGAGGACTGCCAGAATTAGCTCATAGGGAAACATGAGAATCTCAGGGGTGCTGTAATGGCTGGCAGTAGGATGAAGCATAGGTCTGACACTTTGAAGAATAACAGGTATGATCCCTCTTCTACAAACAGTGTCAGTGGAATAACTACAGTCATTATGGTAGCATGTCATTTTCCCTAGGTAATGCTGATAAAACACTTCCATAAAAACAACAGGCTTTGTGTCCTACTTATTTTCCTTGCAACCAAATAATGCTTATCATCAAAAATGAATTAACACAAAGCACATGTCTACTGTTTGACTAGCCCATCAGTTTAAGCAGATTTTTAAGTGAGTGTCACGTTTAATGTAGGCATTACAGGATTTCAGAAACTGCTGATGTGGATCACAACTGACCTTTCCGTAGTCTGTCCACAATAAAATTGAATCCAGTGGTTCGGGGATGCAGCACATACTCAAATTTCGGCAGGCTGTTCTGGGCAGCAAACACATCGCTCTTCACTCTTGTATTTTCTGCAGGAGACACAGACACACAGTAATAAACCTTTAGCAGCTACGACCACCAAAGACGCAGTAAGTGTTAACTATTATACTAAATGCTATATGTTCTCATTGGGAAGCAATTAGTATTTGAATATTGTATGCATCATATTACTGTTACTGTTACCGCCAATGACTGAAATTAATTCTTATGTTTAAATTAAAAACTAAAACTAAAAATGACCTTTTCATTCACATTAGATTGAAACTGATGTTTTTTGAAACATCGGTACAAGTAATACATACATTAAATTAAAATCCAGTGTTGTGTAATTTCTCAGTTTTAGTTGTTTATTTGGGTTAATGTTGATTTTGCACATAAACAGTGTGAGACTATTTACTGCATAACAGTTAGGAACCATTATGGTGTAAAACGTAAATTAAAACAAGAGCAATACAATACCAAAAATAACACTACAGCATTGTAAAAATAGCTGCCATAAATAATGTTGGTTACGGGATATGACTAGGTTTATGAAATACACCCTCCAGTGACAAACGCTTACACGTTTGTAAAAACCAGAGGGGTACATAAACACAGGAAAGATGAGTGTTTATTAACCAAACATTCCTCAGGAACTTGTTGCAGGAACATGTAAACTATATCATGACTCATTAGTCATATTATGTAACAAGTAGCTCCTTCGGACGACCTCGTACTACAAAAGAACTACGGACAGACCTGTGTTGATCATTCCTCTGTTCTCCCAGGTTGACCAATATCTAACCTGTCATTCTTATACAATCTTCCAGTTAATTCACACAAGCTCCACAACTTTCAAAAGGGTTCAGTTTGTGGGGGGCCTTAAGTTCATCCGGAATTTGTTCCTGTAGATGGAGGTCTGTATACAGCCTCTTGTTTCTTACGTCAAATTAAGCCTTGAGGTTTAAGAGGCTTAAACGCAGACGTGTGTGCATACAAACACACACATGCACGGGTGCAAACACAACATCAAAAGGGAAACTATCTTTAAAGCCCTAGAGCTGCTTGCCAATTATGATGTAACTACGCTGGACCCCTCATGACATTATGATATGTAAAGAGAAGTTAAGCTTGCCCTAGTAAAGCTATTCAGGACTTGGAGTGGCTTATTTGCGATCCGAAAAGGGCTTTAGACACTGGTGTCACTGTTGCTTGGACTGAAAGATCAGAGCATTTCTGCAGAAATGACTGTGTGTGGTGTGTGTCAAGGGATTTGGCTATGCCTTATCACTTTGAAATTGTGTTTGCATAATAGTGTCAGCGCAAAGGCACAAGACAGGTGTAGGGCCACACTGAGCTCTAGAGAGTGGTTGGTGGACAACACATTCTGAGAGTAACAATTGAAATGTGGGCAAACTGTTGAATGTATGGATGGAGTGATGCATTTTTTTCCTTTTTTTTTTTTTTTACTTCTCACCAGTGAGGTCTGTGCCCTCTGGGAACAACAGCAGCTGCAGAGGCTCTCTGATGTCACAGAAGTAGTCCAGCATGTTCTCCAAGTGTTTCTTGTCCTCTTCCCAACGACGCTGAATAAAGACAAAGCAGGCCACCTGCATCGCCCAGCCTGGAGAGCACATATAAAGTCTTTACATGTGTAATTTATTACTTCTCGTGTGCAACTGATTCTGCAAGACTTTTCAAAGCGGGCAGAAAACAATGTTTCTCAGGAAACGAGATCTGGGTCTTTTGCATCAGCTCTGTAACAATTTGCCTCTGGAAATCAGGCTTGTTGAACCAGCATTTTCTTGCAGGAAAAAACTGCTTATTTTCTTTGGTATTAGTATTTTCATACTAATTTGCATTATACTATTCCTCTTTTATATTTAGATATAGTTGCCTCCTTTTTAATGATTTTACCTCCTTCTCTTCAAAGTAAACTGTGATGCAATAATGTTTTTGGTGCAATGCTATGCTAAGCATAGAGTGTATTTTATTTTAGTATGCAGAGGTGTGCAAGTGTAACTGTATGGAAAGGCAGGGCACCAACTGTATACCCACCAAAGCCAGGCACACCCTTGAGGGCAGCCTTGAGGCAGATCTTCTCCAGCCGAAGGTAGCTGTACCTAAGCAGACAGCACCAAAGGAACATCCAGTCCAGACGCGTACGGTGGTTCATGATGATCACACTGCGCTCCCCCGGAATGAAGCCATCGCCTGTTATTACCACCTTCACCCCAAATACCAGCTCTAGCAAGGACTATAGAGGGAAGAGTAGTGGGGATAGATGTGGTATAAAAGATAACGTGGGGGGGGGGGGGGGAGAAGAAAATGGAAAGGTGCATGATCAAGGGGAGAAAATGATAATTTAAAAAGGATGTAGAGGGAGAGAGGAGGGACTGGGAGGAGGAAAGGAGGTAAGATGAATTTAAGAGAGAGAAAACAGTCAGGCGAAAATAAATAAATAATGCCATCAATTCATGGGGTCACTGTAAACAAGATTTGCGTAATTGTTCTCAAGGGCAATCTGAAAAAATGAAGTGTACTTCTGACAAAAATAAAATGTGATTAAATAGGGAGGCATAAATAAGGCCGAGATGACGCACATTATCGTGACTGTGGAATAACACTGGCAACTTAAGACCATCTGGCACACACAGAACTAGGCAAAGTAAAGACTAAGCTGGTGTACACACCACAGGCAGGGTGAGCCAGGTAGCAACGATGCGATCAGTGATCCAGCGGTACCAAGCAGGAGACAGCAGCATGAGGGGCAAAACTGGACCCAGCATGAAGACACTTCCAAAGAAACTACCCAAAAACAGGGTCACCATAAAGTACAGGCCCCGCACCGACACAGCCATCTGTGGAGAGATGAATGAGATAAGATTAGCTTGAATATAAGTCACAACTAGATAAATAATAAACGAAGCAGTCAAAGTGTGAGCTGAAGTTGTATTAAAATGGGGATTGAAAAAAAATGTTTATGGAATTTATCCCTAATTTGTATCTCCACTATGGAAAGGAGCTTAAGTGGAGCAACGGAGTAACATGAAACAAACAGGATTATCAACACTCTCATCAATAGCAAAGCCTGCTGTTCTGTTGTTCTTCTGACATATTTTCCCACAAACAGTGGAAAATCCAGGGCAGACATTCCTGCCGTGGAATGTAAATAGGAGAACCTTTCTGACTGTGGGTAACAAATTGTAGGTGCATGGTCACTAAATCAAGTGTGGCTGCGGCTTTGAAATTATGTACTGAATGCACAGTCTGTGCACTGGCGTAAACACTGAGTCCCATTTAAAAATGGCAATAAAATGTCACAACCATATCCACTCTTGTCTTGTCAATGACTTAGAAGTGTAACTGAAATTTTTGACAACGGCTGCCTCGCCATTTTCGCAATTAAAATACTGTAAAATGGGGCTAAGTGTAGGCAATATGACAAAATACACTCACTAAGCCATTTATTAGAAACACTATACTGATAATTGGAAGGGCCTCTCTTTGCTCTCAAAACAGTCTCATTTCTTTGTGGCAAGGACCCTACAAGATTTTGGAAATATGTCTTTAAGATTCTGTTCAATCACATCCCAAAGGTGTTCTACTGGATTCAGATCTGGTGACTGGGGAGGCTACTGAAGTACACCAAGCTCATGCCCTACAAGTCATGTTCATGAAAGGCTGTTCCATTAAAATGATTGTTTATTAGTATTAAGGAGCCCAAAGTGTGCCAAGAAAACTTTAGCCACACCACTACACCTCCACCACCAGACTGGACTGTTGACATAAGGAAGGTTGGGTCCACTGATTCATGCCGACGATGCCAAATTCTACGTGCAGAAACTGAGATTCATCAGAACAGGCTACGTTTTTCCAGTCTTCAATAATCTGGTTTTGGTTAGTCTGTGCCCACTGCAGCCTCAGATTTCTGTTCTTGGCTGACAGGAGTAGAACCCTACATGGTCTTTTGCTGTCATAGCCCATTCGCCTCCAGGTTCAACATGCTGTTCATTCTGAGATGCTTTTCTGCTCACCACAGCTGTAAAGAGTGGTTATCCGAGTTAACAAAGCTTTTCTGTCAGCTCCAACCAGCAACGGACAATTTTAAATCCAACTAGCCATTTTAATTAGTTGTGATCATTTGAATTAAAATGTGTGCTTTTGTTAGTTTTGTAACAATAAATATATAAATAATAAACAAGCAACTAAAATTATGGTAATTCTCTTTCAGTGCCAGCAACCCTGGTACTAGGACTGAAACAAAAAAATGACAAGATACCAAACTAATGACCGTAAAATTTACCTGATGAACTTAACCTTTATTATAATTTGATAAAGACATGAAAGATGTGAAAACAACCTTAGTTTGGTAATTATCCTTATCATTCATAGTGATGTAAGCATGGTCTTAAATAGGCAATTCTGAAAATAACTGATGCAGCAACTGAACTGAAATAAAAATACATACATACAAACTGTACAGACACCCATGCTCTAGATGAATGTAAATGGAAAACATCTAAGTAGACTCAATGCTGGTTAAGTGTGTCCGTAACAGTAGCTGCAACATCGCAGAAATACCTCATGGTCATTAGATCCCTGGGGGAACTGGAATAAACCTGTAATCCTTCTGAAATTCAAAACCAAGTAACAGGACCTTCAATTGTCCATGACATATCTGATAAGTTTAAAAGGGCTCATCTGGACATACCAGTGGGGACCACTTCAGCTTCCTATGGTAATGTTACAGATGTGGAACATTTCACACTTGAGAATTCCTACATAACTATGGTACACTCAACAGAGGTGTTGTTACTTATTTTTCCTGGTTAGACTTATTCCCAGGACTGTCTGCTTGACTGACATCTCCATCACTGTTCTGTTAATCTTGTTACCTTATCCTCATGCAGTTCCTAGTATGGCTCCACTAAACCAGAGAAGAGGTCTAATCAGCCAGAATAATTTAAAACACCTGAGTTGGTGTGCAGGGCGTTTGAAAAGTACCCAAATAGCCACTGAGCAAAGTCAACCTGAGCGCTCCCCAAAACAAAACAAAACCAATTTAATTCATGTAAATAGACATTCATGTCTATTAATGTAAGTTGTATCTGGATCTAGTTTGTGTGATTAAATGAATAAGAAATAGGATGCATGTTCAGAAAAAAAAAACATTTTAAAAATGCAACATTTTTAAAACAACCTAGACAAAGAGCTAAGATTCATTAATCTTAAGCTTAGAAACAGATCCAGTTCATTACTTGCAAGTCTCCTGAGGTGAAGGGTAAGAGGGGAAATACAGTGAGTCCTGATCTGATTACACCCTGCGCTTGCTGACGC
The DNA here is from genome assembly GCA_037833715.1 of Toxotes lorentzi. Classification (NCBI taxonomy): domain Eukaryota; kingdom Metazoa; phylum Chordata; class Actinopteri; family Toxotidae; genus Toxotes; species Toxotes lorentzi. The sequence goes on from JBBMJY010000009.1 coordinate 7,788,499, forward strand.
AGAGTCTGAGCTGATGCTACAAGGAGCTATTTCATCCAGCAGGTGTTTTTTTCTTTTATATGAACTGCGGTTCAGACCTTTCCACCTCAATTACTGTTATGATCGCACAAGCTTTCATTATGGACTACCTGCCCCCGACACTCCCATCATCTTGCACTGCTAGATGACCTCTGCGGCACCATGATGCCGCAAGTCTCACGACAGCAACCAATGTGGCTGAAGTTGCATTTTAAAAATGCAACTGTGTTTGCGTGCATGATTACACTAGCAATAAGGGTTGAAGGGTTACTGGCTTTAACAATGGAAAATGTGAGGCATGAGAGAGGTGAGGAAACAGGCTTACTCAGCACAATTGCGACAATTAGCCTGTGTCCCCATACACACAAAAAGCATGCCCTTGGGCGGCTGCTGGAACAATCAGATGAGGCAATTCATACATGACACACCTGGACAGACAGATGTGAGAAGTGAATGGAATTATGAACATTAAAGTGTTAAATAAACATGTTTTTCTTCCGCTTGGTGTGGATACCAGGGACCTAACACTATTTATGTAAGGCATCCACGGAAACGCTTTTGTTTTCATACTCCAAGGCTAGTACCCCTTGTGAGTTTGATTTAGTCCCATCCATCTGGGTTGGTTTAACATTTATTTAATCACCATAGTAATGATCCTGAAAGCACTTCCCCAAACACACCACCACAGGCAATGCACAGCATACTTCTCATAGTCCAAGTCTGAATTCTCTGGCAATCATTTTGCATTCCTCACTTTAAGCCAAGACCAGACATCCCAACAGAGCAAAGCACAGTGAAGAGGTCAAGCATGTCTAGGCTAAACAATGTGCTTAAGTGCTATGCGTATGTGTGTGTAAGAGACAGAGAAGGAAAAGAGAGAGGACGGATGAAATAGATAATTAAACTTCAAATAGATTTAAGTGCTGCTTCAATCTTCAACTTGCTATTACCTAGCAACTATCACTCATTTTTTAAACAGATTCAATGTCTTAACCTTGGAAACTTGCATAGCTTTTGGATACCATTTTGACAAAAGGGCAGAAAAAAATAAATGAAAGAAAACAAAACAGGAGGGATGAAACACAGTAGGACTATATGGCACACATCTAGAGCTACAAAAAATAAATCAATAAATTAATCAACTATTTTATAATCAGCACGTTTTTCAATTACAAATTCTAAAGCTGGTTAAATCTAAAATGTGATGATTTGCTGCTTTGCTTTTCTGATTGTAAACTGAATATTTTGGGGTTTTAAGCTGTTGGTCAAATAAAACATGCAATCTGAATACATCATCTTGGGCTTTGGGAAACTGCAGTGAGCACCTTTCATAATTTTCTGAGATTTTATTGAGGAAATGATTTTTTGAGAAAATAAATGAACAGCCGATTAATAAAATAACTGTTATTTGCAATTGAGTGATCTCTGTGGATAACTGGATAAAATATGTGAGGCTTAACAGGGTGAGATGATGCTGATGTCATAGTGGAAAATCTGGTTTTTAGAAGTGACTTTTCCCTGATAATGCCCTTGTGCGACCAACCTCTTTCAAACAGTACCACAGGGGGTAAGATGCATTGTGCAAGTATACGGACTGAACACAGGTGATAAAGCTTCTGTCACCAACAATACAAACAATAATTCCAGTGAGCACAAGACTTTGCATTAATTTAGGAAGGAATCACTTGAGCACTTAAGACTTATCTCTGACGGCATTTGAGTACAGGAGTCTGTGTCTGAATTAGCCCACAAAGTCTATGGACAGGTAATGAGTTTAGGGGCAAGGTGCACGACAGTGACTGCGACGCAGACCTTCACAATCTACCATCTCTATTAATTCAATAACGCTGCGTATTTCTGTGATTAAATCAGCCTGCATTGAGAAACGCGGACTAAACAAGCCGCGCCTCTTAGATACAATCTAATCGAGACCAAGAAGTAGCCAACGCACCACTGTTTATCGCACACACATTTTCCATTATCCCGGGGTGGGGCAAACAAAGATGAGGGACTTTAACCAGAAAGACTTTAACTTTAAGCTAAACGGTTACACAAACGGGCCTTAAACGAGATGTGCCCTCCTGTCTGTAAATAATCATCCCTTCGCTCAGCATGTTGCTTCGTAAATAATTACCTCTCCTAGCATTACATGCAAATGAGCGTAAACCTAAGGACAGTGTAAGATAAGTGTCAAATGCAGCACTAACGTTATGACAGCAGAGTTTACGTTGTGTGAGTTTGTGTTCACCCAGTTTTATCGACCATGATCAGAACAGCATTAACAAACGTTATCACCTGAATAGTATAACTTGGAAACTTGGTGTCACTTGGGGGTGGGGGACAAGGCTATCGGCTGTCAGTGTAATGTATGGCCGCTGCGCTAACTGTCTTTAACAAACCAGGATGACACAAACAATATCGTGAATGCTAAATTAGCAAGCCAAACCTTACGATAACATTAAACACAAGCTAGCACGTGTTAGCCGACGTTACTCTGCTTATTTGGCTAATGCACCCACTCCTGTCCAATAGTTACTACATACTGTTGGATGACAACATACCCACCTTTCGTTTTTCCCTCCAGAGACCAAGTTTGTTAGGGATGAGCTAGCAACGTTAGCTCCAGTAAATCCAAACACTCGGTTGCGACATAGCAACTTAGCAAGCTGACTTGCTAGCAGCTTGCTAACGTCAACTAACTAGCAAAGCTTTTCCAACAGCTACGTAACCAGTCCTCACAGCTGACGCCCTTCGGGAGATATTAGCTGAGCCAGCCACGGACCCACGGTAAATTCGCTTTCTTTGCCTACATTTACTTAGTATAACTGCAGCAAAAGTATAGCCGCCTTACCGTCTTGCTAACACGACCAACTTGTCACCTCTCACCTGCTCTTACACCCAGACATCAATAGGAGGTGCTGTTTGTGCAAGCTACAGTCATCGAGTCGGTGACAGCAAACCGCAGTCATAGCACGGGGAGCAGAATTTGCCAAGTTGTGCCTTCATGCTGAACGCTATGTAGATTTCATATACTGATAGTGGTTATGGTTGTTATATTTTAAGCAACAGTCAACATATCTGCACACACGAAGTTTTAGTAGGAGGTGCAAAAGGGGAGAGGTAGACAATGGGGGAAAAAAAGAGACTCCATGCAGTGGTGGAAAAGTATTCAGATTCGTAATGAGCAATTCCACAATGTTAAAATACTCCACTGGAATGAAATGTCTTGAAAAAGGGCAACATTTCCCTTCAAAATGTACGGAAGAGGAATAAGGAGGCATAAAATGGCAATAATCAAGTTGAGATTAAGTCCCTCAAAATTGTGCCTAAGTAAAGCACTTCATCAGCTGAGCCTTTCAACCTCATTGAAAAAAGAAAGTTAATTTGTGTGGTAATTCATCACAGCATCATCATTTAAATTAACTTTTCAAATTTGCACTGATTTAACTAATTAAACACTATAATTTTAATCATTAATACAGGTTAACAATGAACAAGTCAAGTCTGCAACACTACACTGAGAAGAAGTTCATCACTGTTACCCTTTGGTTTAAAGAATGACTAAGCAGGAGGTTTCACATCGTTTCAACATACTGTCCACTTCATTTCAGGAAGTTTAACCTTTGCAGAGGCCTAGATGTCTGTAAACAGCGATAGACACACACATAGTTCATACCTATCTTTTCTAACTACTTTTGTGCTCCTAATCCTCTTGTCAGTCCTTAAGAGGTGTTTTGTTCATGTTGCTGTGTTCCTCCCCAAGATCCCTGTGTTAATAAGCTCATTCAAATCTCAAGCATGGTATTGATGATATACTTCTTGACTGAGTCCCCCAACATAGCCTTTTAAAGTAGTGTAAATCCTAGCATGTGTCATTTGTTTCTTTTACCCACCGTTATGAGCTGTTCTACTGTTACAAATTACCTCAGCATTCAGTGATGTGTGAGTGTGCGTAGATTGGTCAATGTGTCTGAGTGTATCCAAGCATGCACATGTACTCTCTTGTGTGTATGCATGTGGTTGTGTGTGTGGTGAGTGAGGTAGAGAAGGACTGACAGACAGGGTAAAAGAGAGAGTGCACTTAGTCAAACTCAGAACTTTTCCATGACCTGCTCCCTATGGCATGCACTCTATCTGAGAGACTGAGTGAACTATATAGCTTTATCAGTATAAACTTCTCAAGGGTCAACGCATCACTTCAGAGGGGAACGGAAAAACTTCGCTTTGAAACAAGCTCTCATTTTTTAGAGTTTGGTGCCAGCTCACCTTCAAAAGAGAAGCACATCCATGTGATTAATGATGCTTGTCCAAGATAATTTAGCTGAAGCAACATGATCAGGTACTCCTAATCATATCCCTTTTAAGAATTCCAAATATTTAAGCCCTCTGGTAAGATTCACAGTCATTTTAATCTGTGAAAAACATAAAACATATTCACTTAAGTTAAGTTCGCTGATAACGACGACATGGGAGGTAAGCCAAGCTAAATGCAAATTTTTTTACGGTGAAGATCAAATTAACAGATAAATGTAGAGACCGACAACATTAATTCATGTCAGACATGCCATTCCATTTATGTAAGTCCATGTGAGAGAGACAGAGTGGCTTTTTCGGGCATTGTGCACTGTATTTTGGTTTATTTTGAATGGAGTCTATTGATAGCACTTTAACAAGGCTTTATTGAAAAAAGAACTCATCTAGTTTGTTTTTTAAAACATTCTTGACCTCAAGTGCTTTTTTGGTAGTTCAAAGAGGGGGAATGGGTGATTTAACTTGAGTCTTCTTCTCTTTCAGTGCACTTCCTCTTCACACTGACAGCATGTATCACCCTGACACAACAGCACGACATTCCTGTCTTTTTTTCTTTTCTTTTTCTTTTTTTACTCCAGTTTTGCACCTTAAGTTCTGTGAGTTTATCTCTGCCTGTGTCCCTGGTTTTCTCCCTTCTCTCTTTCTTTCCTTTTTCCATCCTGATCTTTAGGCAATAAGGATTAGAGTGGTGGGGCCATAAGCTGTCTATTTATATCAACAACAGCCTATGGAATAGCAGCAGCCTGTGGCTTAGCACATTAACACACAAAACTACAGTATAAAGCGGATGTCAGCAGACTTGTATTGATCAAAGCTTTAAAAGCTTCAGGATGAGATGTATCTTACATCACCCTGTTAAATAGAGAATGAGTCCCAGGGTGCTTAGACTCATCTACACAAATATGTGCTATAGTTGTTAGTCCAGCAGTTGCATTATGTCTTCAGAGGCTGGTCTGCAGACATGCAGGTACAGAGAGCAGTTTGGCAGAGCATTATGTGGGCTTGACTCTGATTAATTGTGAAGTTGTGGAGGCTTTGTTTAGAATAGCAATCACTACTCTGCGGTCCTCTGTTCTGGACTGGTGTATCACATGGCGCTGTGGGGTTTTCAGATGTCAAATACATTCAATGGAAAGACATATTACAACAAAATGGGTTGCCTCACTGACTTCTAGAGGTCTCGTGAAATTTTTTCCATCCATGTCATTTGGAAAGTACCTTAGTTCAATTTTATGAGGGCATCATGACACCAAGCAAGTTCCCAAGTGTCACTTTTGCCGTAGCTGCATTTTACCTTATCTCACTAAGTCTTATCTAAGTTGGCCACCAAGAGAGACAACCAGCCTTTAATCTGTTATTTAACCATGTTACAGTGTAGGTATTCTTCATGCTGTACCTCCTCAACATCCTTCTTTTTCCTTCCCTGACTCCTTCACCTTTTAATCCTCTGTCCTTGTTGTATGCCTCTCAGCATATCTTATTCTAGCTCTTCTCCTGTTGACAGTGCCAGATATGTGTCTACGCTTGGTGGGCCGTCTCCAGACAGGTTATAAATAACTAGCAGAGTTTTTGCTTCATGTCCTGAGAGCTCTACTTTCTTCTCACACTTGAGGAACCATGGGAAAAGAATCTTTCCCTTACGCACATGGCACTCATAATAACAGACAAGGTTATACATAAAACCTCCAAGCACATGCGGCCGTTTGCATGCTTTGCACAAACACACAGAGACAGTTACGGCTTATACAGTAAGGTTGCAGTTCTAAAATAGCAAGGTTATAGGAACAGGGGCACTGTTTATAATGAAATGTTAACTTAAATTACATAACCTGCACTGTGGGAATGCAGAGTACATTTCTACTGTCATGTCAGTATGGGAAACTTGCTGAAACAACAGAATGGGATAAATGTCTGGGATAGCAAAAATAGAAAGAACAGGAAAACAACTACATTGGAGAGAAAAGTAAAATGAAGGGAGGGAGTGGAAAAAGAGTTCATTGGATAAGTATTATTCTTCTCCTCCTGACATACAGGACTGGAGGGGGAGGGGTTGTGTTACGGGTACATGAAGGGGTTGGTGTGAGTTTATGTGTAGAGGAGTGACAGTGAAACAGTGTTAATGTGGACTATAGCTGGGAGTCGGGGAGAATTCAAGGGTTGGCAGGTCAGACTCTGCTGACACACTGGGATCAGCGATGGGATTGTTTCCATTGGAAAGAATTCCAAGAATGAGCTAGAAGAGCTATCAGTGACTTCGCTCAGAGGACTCTGACAACAGTTTTAATACATAGCCAAGCACACACACATTTAAAGATACTGCGCCTCATGCCAACAATGGCGTGCGAGACGTTCTCCGTTCCCCTGTGTCACCGAGTACCTGCTCATCTTGCCAGTTGCCAGAATGAATGCTGTCACCTCCAAGCACCAGCAGGGTAGTTAATGAGCAGATTTACAGTGTAAAGAAATTAGTTTAAAATGAGAGATGTGGTAAAAATCTTTGGTGAGGTCAACTGAAAGGGGGCATGTTCATAGGGCAATGGAAGAATAAAGAATAAAGCAAACTTGATTTCGAGAAATTTTTCTGTTAATGTGAAACTTCTGTAGGAATTATTTATTAAGACTGTAACGGGATAGTTTTTTAAAAACATTTTGGGACATATGCTAATACACGTTCCTGCCCAGAGTTAAAACTAACACTTAGCATGTTAATTATTGAGCTTAAGATGTGTTCATAGACAAGAGTTTGTTATTTTTGTATGATGTTGTTGGTTAGCCCCCCACCAAGCCAGACTAGACGTTTTCCCATCAGTCTTTGAGCTAAGCTAAGCTAACTGGCTGCTGGCTCCAGCTCCATATTATCATACAGACATAAGAGTTCAGCAAACATCTCACCTAATTCTTGGCAGGAAAGTCAATATGATTCTTTCCCAAAATAGCTAAATTTCTTTTTTTTTTTCCAGCACTCAAAAACTCAGGTAATCCGCCTTATCAGGACTGTGAGGTTGTGGTTCAGTCAGATTAGGTTGACAGTGGCTTCACAATGTGCAAGCAATCCAGTAACTGTCACTGTGATTCAGATGTTGTTAAATCCTGTATTCTGCATGAAAATGCATGACATCTGTTTTTTTCTTCAGCTAAAACCTTCCCACTTAAACTGGTGAAAAAAGCACAGGGAAAAACACAAATACAGAAATATCTCAAGTGAAATAACCAAAACACTCCATTGTTCATAGGAAGAAGATGATTGAGAAAATAGGTTTTCAAGGCCCTGAAAGTGAGATCTTTCTGGTTGTTGTAACTAAAAATTCCGGTGACCTTGAACTGGTGATTGTAGAGCTCTAAAACTGTGGGACTGGAGGAGTCTAAGATGATTGTACAGTCCAAAACAATTATTTTATGAATGTAAAAATATGTGATACTCCTGTGAACATTACTTTCAGTTCACAGTCTCAGTTTATAGTGCTTCAATCAGGTTTGAAGGCGCAAAGCAAATTTTAATTTGCTGATTAATTGCAAAGGAAAGGAAAGGAGTTAATCAGCTGCAAAGTGACTGAAGAAGAAGAGCTGAATATAAGAGCTGCTCAAAATGTCTAAATGCCAAGGAAAGATGCTCCAGGGCTTCCTTTCATATCTCCTTTAGCTTCAAAAATACAGGACTTTTCTTTATTAAAACTGAAGTATATAGCTTTTTTCCAGCAATATCTGAAAAACGATGCAAAGTTCAGAGGTTTCTGGCTGACGTCACATGATTGCGTAGCTGGATAGTTTGGTCAGTCTCTCAAAGGACTGTGCTCTGTCCTTTCCTAACTTCTTATGATTTCTTCTTTCCATGATCTCATGACATTTTCCACTGAGATCAAGGAACAGTCATTAAGAAAGGGACAAAGGACATTCGTTTTCTTGCCTATTCAGAACTAGCCACCAGCTCCCTGGGCCAGACACACTCACTGCTGCTGACCACCATTGTCAGCTGGGGGGTATTAATAACTCTTTATGCTCAATTTTTTCCAGGAAGAAGGAAGCAGGATAAAATGTCAGTTCATTGTTCTCCTTCCAGGAAGTGACCGTAAGGCCCTGAAAGCACCACCTTGGCCAATCTGTCAGGCCCTTGGCCCCCAAAGGCTCTAACGCAGCAGCTCTAATAGACTATTCCCGGTACTAGGCAATCAAACTTGACCTAGTGGGTCACTAATACAGTACATAGCAGCAAATCACCTGAGAGGTTTCCACTGTAACAGTGATCAGAAAGCTTTCTGTTTATTACTGTAAAATCTCCCAGTTCCCCTTCAGAGCTTTTCCACTCTACCACATTTTATTAGTCTTGCTTCACTGTGGTGAGTGTTTATGGGTAGAGCGTGAGGAGCTGCTTCCACAAGCTTTTATACCCTGTACTGTCCATAATACTTCTGTAATTGTAAAGGCTCTAAAAGTTTGGCAGGTCAAACCAATGTTCTCCATGTCGCTGGATGGCATCATTTAATATTTTAAAGATGCATTGTTTTAAGAATGTAAAAATTAAAGCTGTTCAGTGCTGAAGAATAAGATTTCGTTTTAACTAGGTCTCGGATTGTGCTCATTTGTGTGTGAGTTGAAGACAGGAAGTAGCATGTGGCCTGCTCTCGCTTCTATATATACACGTATTTGATACATGCATCTGTATTCGTAGAGAGAGAGAGAGAGATTCTGTATGTGAGAGATGCCGAACAGGAAGTAATACTGCTTTTTCTCTAACCACTGCAGGTGAAGTGAGTGGGGAAAAGAGATAGGGGGTTCACATGAAGAAAAATGAAAGCAAACAAAAGTAAAGTGTCTTGGAAACAATACTTTCAACATGCTGGAGGATTACCCCTGTAAAAGACTAATTTACTTCATTGTGTACTATAAAAATGGCAGTAACTCTTCATAGTCAATTATTCTCACAGCAAAGTCACACAGTTGGATAGCAAATTCAAATGTTTATTTACAGCCTCTGCAATTGTCACAGAGAAAAGTGGTCTAAATACAAAAAACAAGAGAAAGATGGCGGCTAATCTCCCTGAGCTTTACAAAAACAATGTGGGACCTGTGGGTGACAGACAGGAGAAAGAGAGAGATGTTCTGTACACAGCCCTAATGCCACTCAAATGAGAAATTACAAAAAGAACAGTGAACATATAGTATATCAGTCATGCTTGTACAACAGTATTTCAGAGTGTACACAAAAAGTGAAATCTTTTACACATTTTGACTAACAAGACTTGATTCACAAAACGATAAATTGCAATTTAAAGAGTAAAAAAAAACAAACAAAAAAACACAACTTCTTAAATTTTTAGTACAGGCAAATAAATGACAGATTTTCCATTAATAGCTTTTTGTAACCAGTAAAACTAGTTTTAATTGTGAGTAAAGAGTTTAATACTGTTTCAGACCTGTATGCTTTTTTCCTGTGAACTCTGTCCTACAGTGTTAATTCCCCCCTGACCTGAACTTCATGTCAAACGTATGGCTGTTTTCAAAAAGGAACAGGAAGACCAGGAAAGACAGTCAGTTTACAGTTCAGGTGTGTAGAACTCAGAGAAATTCTCAGAGTCTGTCTTTCAAAAAAAAAAAAAAAAGAAAAGAAATTCAAAAGGCCTCAGGGGTTGGCTCATTGGGAAGAAGTATTTACATATCACTCACTGGGACTATACATTGCTTTAACAACTACTTTTTGAAAAATTACACTTTCCCCATCCCCATTCAGCCCTCACATTTTGAACAATAACCTGCTTGAGTAACATTTTGTCTTCAGTGTTGCTTTGTCATCCAGCTATGGTTTGTCACCAGGCTTACAGGTGGTCAACCTGATGAGAGAATCATAGCATAACTGTACCCGCACAAGCCTTTGTACGATGAGTCTATCACACAAGCACTTACCAAAACAGGGCATGGTGTTTTTTACCCTCCCTTTCACTTTCTTTTCACTTCTCTAAAATGATTCCCTGTTGCCTTTTTATTGTAAATGATCACAAAAATGTAATTTAGACAAATTCTGTAAAGGAAAAAAGGAAAAAAAAAAAAATCCCAGTGACGTTTTGCACAAAATACCCACTTCTCAAAAAACTGACAAATCACAAAACATTCACTTCTCAGAAACAGACACATCTATGGACAGCAGTGGTAATCACAATAATTAACCTATCAATCCAGAAACTGAAACACTGTGTGCTGTAGACAATAATCCCCACGGGTACCACAATAGTTCTGTATGTGAATGTAAAGTCTCTGGGGTCATGACGCCAGCCATTTTGGAGTAAAGTACAGAGCAGTAGTAGCTCCCTGCAGTGTAAGACCTGTCCATGGAGCACTGAGTTGCCGCTGTCCAACGGAACATCTGTTCTGAGCCGAGACACACACGGTGGTAGGCATGTTAGGAAGTAGGTGTAGATTACAAGTGTGCATGTCAGTCCCCCCCAAGTCTGTTTGCGTGTGTTTGCAGTCCAGGAGGATAAATTATTGTGTTAGAAAGTATGTGTGCATGGGTGTATTGCTTCTCCTGTGGGAGGGACGCTTTGGTGTTAAGGGAAACGACATGGCATCATGAGACACTGAATCCGTGTCTGCCAGTTGAGTCTGCTGAATGCTGACGTGAAGTGTAACCAGTGTGTGAAAGGGAGAGTCGATCAGAAAAAAACGGATCGTGAGGGTATGGATGCCGGAACACAGCCTCTAGTGCTGAGAATTCTGTGTGGGCTGTCCGTTTTGGATGCTGCCATTATTGTGCTCCTCTTCTTCTTCGTCGTCGTCATCATCATCATCATCATCATCCTCATCCTCTTCACTGACCAGGAACTCCTCTGGAGGCCAGCGAAGTTCTCCGCTCTCGACTTCTCCTTCCGTGGGCTCAACCACGATGGATGGCAGACGGTCTTTGAGCTTACAGCAACGGTCAAAGTCTGAGGGATCGGGGAATATCTAAAGGAGATAGACGAGGGGAAAACAATGGTTAGGAATCTTACGTTAACCTTGGGAGGTAATACAAACTGAGTTAGTTGTCTCCAGTTGTAACGCAAGAGATTATTTGTGAGCATATTTCTGATCAGTGCTAAGTGTGTGGTAGGCTGTGGGACACCAGAGCTTGTAGAAGTGTTGCAGGCACCACTACAAGGCTAAACAACTGTGAAGGAAGTGATGTGAAGACTAAACATCTGTCATGGGAAGTGGTTGCTGAAAATCCCAGTGGCATACCTGCTCTTGCCCATCCCACATTCCCTGAGCAACCTAGTTAGCTTTCCACACACACATTTTATATATACACATTATATATGCTTACCAAAGTTACATCAGTGGCTGTGTATGGGTAAATGAGGCATGTCTAGCGAGATTTACGGTAAATGCTGCATCATGTTTAATCTAAATGCTTTAGAAGGCATTGTGCCAAGCAGCTTGTAGCTGCTTATCCAGTACCACATCAACCACTACTCAGAAGATTATACAAGAGTGTAATCATAGCATTTCAAATCAGTAAGATGAAAACGCAAAAAATCCAGACTGATACGTCTCCCTATAAATGCAGCATGCCACTCTCGAATGTTCTGTGGATCTAAACTGAAGGGCATGAGAGACATTCTGACAAGACAGATTACATGCATTCCCTATCCTGGCAAGGTTGGACATCAACCTCCGACTTTCTCTGTTCTCAGGAACCGGAGAAGTGGCCCAGGGGAAAAAAAGACCGCCACTCCTGCTCCAAGAACAGCATTTTTGCTGTTGTTTGGATAAAGTGGATGAATATTTTTAGACCTGCATATTTCACTCCAAGACATTGGGGGGGGCGCAATGTCGCTGTCTGGGCAAAGAGCCGAGTGGAAAGAAAGCATTAGATGAGGCAGGAGAGAGACTGAGACAAGAAGAGAGAGGGGATCCATCTGTGTCCAAGTCTCCATGAATTCCATAAGAGACAGATGAGAAGGGAGGAAAAAGACAAAAAGCTATAAATATGCCTTGTGAATGTGAGAATTTGTCAGGTTATGAAAGCATTTATGTATCTGTCGCAGGCTTTTACATTCTCCGAAAACAGCTGCGTATAGAGCCACGCCAAGCGGTGTGATTATATGTGTGCGGTTGAATGTATGAGCATGCCTGTGTTCATGTCTAATGCCTGCATGTATCTGCATTTCCTGGCCTGCATCACCAATCCTCACTGTGCGTCAACACCAAGGGGAGTTAGGCAGTGAGTGACCTTGCCTTTGGACCCTTAGCTAACACATGTCATAACTTGTTTCACTTCCAGTGGCAGGAAGCGACGACACATCAGCCAGGCACAATGCTGGCTATTTTAGGATCTTGTGGGGGTGCCCATTATTCGCCTGAATCATGACATTGCCTTTAGAGATGATAATTCAGTAAATAAGTAACTATTTAGTCATCCTTTTCCACTAATGGGTCACATTCATTTCAGCACGTTTTGTAGGTGCAGCTGGAATTTGATGGTCACACAATGTGTCAAAGCCCCTGACACCCATTCTGGAGGAAGTGACTGGCGTAACATCACTGCTTCATGCAGCGCATCTCTGAGGAGTGACTGGAACCTTGGGCAAATGGCCGAGGTGAGGAAATACAGAGTGGGGACGGAAAGAGTGGAGAAATGGCACACTGGCACCCTCCTTTTCTCCCCCCCATCCCCTTTATCCGCTCCTCTCATTCTCTCAGACAGATTCACAGCTGGGGTGTGAACTGTGGGGAGAGGAAGCCAGCTTTTTCCTTTTGGGTCAGACTACATCCTCTCAGTCAACGTCTGCATACAGCATGGCATTAGCAGACCATTGTATTATGTTTACAAATGTACAGAATGTATATACAAATAATTCAACCATAACAAAATTGTATGATCTATCTTCCAAAAGGAAACAGACTCCCCCCATCAGTTGTAGAAGCTTCCAAAGAAGCACTGAAACATTTCAAATAAATTAATCATTGCAAGTTAGATGGTGTGCAGTATTTTGTTTGCTATTTTGGATCCATTTATCTCCTTCCTGTCCACCTTTCCTCATGAAATAAATGTGCAAAGTGTCTGGTTATAGAAGCTTCAGCAGGTGGCTCCTTTGCTTAAGAATAATTTGGATGCAAATGATCACACTGCACCAGTGGTAACCCATAAATGTTTTTGGCTTAAATCATTTTACTGTCAAAGATGATGAAATTGCATATTCACTTAGGACCCTTTCATTCTTTTTTTCCATCCTGGGTACAGATTTGACACTGAATAAGCAAGCAGCTGTGTATTTAAATAGTTTTGTTTCCAAGATGGTCCTGTTGAGCTGACAGTAAAACAAAGCCACAGGCAACAACCTGTCATGACCACCTGATGGCTGCTTCCCTCATCTCTCTGAATCTGCGGGGTTTATTTTTGTGACAAGGCACATTGAATTACAGACAATTTCCACTACATACATTTCCTCTGTATGTTTAAAGTTACGACCACCAGTGTTTGGATATAAATAGGAGGGTGAATTTTTCTTAGAATTGTAATTCTGGAGTTTCAAGTATGAATGAATAGATGAGGACAGGTATAAAATGGTCATATAAAAATATGTGGGTAGGGAATTGGGACAGAAGCAGTGTCATTCATGCGTGCGTGCATGCGTGTGCACTACCTGGAAGGAGAGTCTGTCCTTGCTGGGGCTGAGCCTCATGTCCTCCATGGGGGTGCTGTTGATCATCACCTCAGTCATATCTCGGCTGGGCAATACTGGGCTGCAGGGTTGAAAGAAGAAGAGATAAAGCTATGTGATTAGATACTGTGATAATCATGGTACATACGCAAGTGCAGTATCAAAACATTTACAACTGACATAAATGTGGTCCCCATTTGTTCTGTACTAAATATACAAGGGGAGTCCAGTTGTATACATTGAGGACAGGAACAGATTCTAAAAGTCATGATAATCAAAAACTGTCAGTAACAAAAACAGAAAAACAACAAACACCACACATATTAAACATCCACATGCATACACACAGTCTGAGAGTCATGGTTGTTCTACCTCCCTGCACACGTGTGCCAGTTTTGTTTATGATCAGCAAATCTTGGCCACAACACACAAAGCATCCAGTCCACGCTCCTCTGTGCTAATGCACTGCAAAGCTGCACAGCTCATGATGTGGCTTGCACACGGTGGCCGTTTCTAAATACAGGAGGATGTGCTCTTGCACTAGCAACCAGAGAACACAGTCATTGTGAGAGAGTGCTGGGGGCGTGCTGTGGTATTTGACTGGGGTGGAACTCAATGCACTCAGTTCCATCAAAGCTTGGCCAAACTTTCCATTTTAGATGAAAGTAACACGAGGTTGTTTATCCATGTTCAGTGCATTTGCTATCCAGCTTTGTTGTAGTAAAGATTAAAAAAAAATATAAAAAAAAAAAAAAAAAAAACAGGTCCCAGGACTGACATAGATGCTGTCTTGAGACAAGATGCTGAGCGGCCTTCTCACGCTCTCTATTTAAAGCCTGGTGCCTTGTGGTCAGTGGCCACAGGCTTACGGTTTGTGTGGTCACTGGCTATATAGGACAAAGAAAACAGAACACAAGAAGCTCACTCGCATCCACACATTATCTGATTCAGTGGACTTTGTTTTATTGCAGGGAAGAGATATGTTCTTCGCTTGACCTACTTTGAATCTTTAATAAAAATTATTTTTTTAATTTTCAGCAGAATGGTAAAAAAATTAAACCATGGTAGAGAGTAAAACATTTTAAAATAAGGAGCAGTTATGAGAAAGCCATTTAATCATTTTGTAAAAACACTGAATCATTTTAGTGTTTAAGTTACATGAACAGGTCAAGACCTGCAATACTCATTTTATCTGTAACTACACAATGAAACATTCTGTTCATAAATAAAGTGCAGCCTTGTCTTACTGTCTCCATTTATGACTCATACAGAACTCAGTATGCTCAGAATAGTCTGCATGTTTACTGGCACATGAATTACTTTGCAGTAAATTAAAAATAGGTTTATTTTTGAGTGAGTGAGAGTTAGTTGACAAACTGTCACTACATATGGAAGTTTAGCTTGAACTGTGGCAGACTTTCCTGGACAAATAAAAACCCAGAAGAAGAAAATTACACCTTCTTAGAAATTACATTTTAATTCATAAACAATCAAATGCACACTTGCTCAATTCAGTGCACTAAGGGTTTTTTCTGCTACAGCCCATGGTGGCTAACATTAGCAAACTTATATAGCTGTTACCAACAGTTTGCAGACTTTGAGGCTCCGCTAATTGTGCCAAATTTACACATCTTAGCGTTAAACATTATCCTGTACATGTCACTGGGGTGGATGTCAGTGATTCCTGATAAACCTTCAGGATTTTTAGACCACCACATGGTATAGTTACAATCTACTGAAGCACCAATCAATGACCCTGCTGATGCAGGGTCATTGATACATGACAACCTTCATGTAGTCTTAGAGGCAGTCTCATCCTAAGGAGAGAACTGAGTGGCATGAGTCATTCAGTACCAGGAGATCATTAACCCCTGAAGCAATGCTGGTTTATCAGTTTTTCCATTCCTTTCAAATTTACACACACCCTTTGTGGCTTCCACAAGGAAACATTGACAACACAGCCGGGCGTAGTGAGACTCTAAAAATGTGAAAATTGAAAAGCTTCTGGCTTAATCACCATAAAGTAACCTTTACTGCACCATTCAGACCACATGGCATACTTGGCTGAAACAGTAGCTGGATTTCCAAAAATACAAAACTTACAAAAAAAAAAAAAAAGAGAGAGATGAGGAAACATAACGTTTAACATGGAAAAAAATGTCAGCTGGGGCTGCACTGGGAGTGGGGGGGGGGTGGGGGGGGGGGTAGGGGCATAGGAGGGTGAGGCAGGCATGCAAAAAGCAGCAGTGGAAGGGATGAACAGTGACAGTGCAGACCTGAGCAGAGGAGGAGAGGGGAAAAGGAGGAGGGAAGGGAAAGAAAGATAAACACTCTGGCCTTGCCAGTCATATTTCTGTTCGGGGATCGTATAAACATCCTGCTCTGCTAAGAATAACAGAACATCGGCCTAATAAAACATAAAGGGGCACAATGAGGAGGAAGTGGGGGTGCACAAGTAACAAGTCAACCTGGGAGGAAACAAACACACTCAGACTACAGTCACATCTATTACTGCTTCAACTGTTAAGCAGAGCTGAAAACCCCATCCATCTGTTAATTTATGACATAAAAACACATCTTAAGGCAAATCATTGATTAATGTGTGAGGCTGGTGTGGCAGATGGCAGTGAACCTCTTTATCTCTTGACCCAGTCAACATAAGGCATACCTTGTCCTGCCAGCTTCCTAATGCCACATCCAGCCAGGGCACAGAGGGCAGCAGGTAACGGCACAAGATGCACAGTCACGTACCATGTGTCCTTAACACAAATTGGAAGGATTACTAGAGTCTAGAGCTGAAGCTATTTGTCAATCAATGGATTAGGTAATCGGAGAATTTATCAGCAACATTTAAAAAAAAAAAAAAAATCATCTAATCATCAAGTGATTTTTAAATAATTTAAACTCTCTGGTTCCAGTTTCTGAAATGTGGACTTGGTGGTTTTCTTATATGGTCTTTCTATAATATCAAATTTTATATATTTGGGTTGTGGACCATTGTTTAGACTAAACAAGCAACATATATGATATAGAGCATAACTGAGGAAATGTTTGGCAGATTAATAAAAACAAAACAAAACAAAAAAAAAAAAACAACTTGCTGCCCTCAATGGGATAATATTCCTAATAGCTCTGACTTTATCCTACAGTCTTTCATATTACCCCATCTACCACGCCAGTCTCACCTATGACTACCAAAATATCTCTATTGGAGATGCTCAAAGACTGATGGTCTTGAGGCACCACCTAAGATTGACACCAGGTTCATCCACCTGTGTCCATAGGTAAAGGCTGAGGACATGCTCTCTTTCCTCTTGAGTGTCTGTGCTGTACTGGTGCTGACAGGAGCCCAAGTGGTCTCAGCAGCAGTCTCACTGCACAAGAGGAAGATCTTGCCTTATCAACATTGCCCCCTCCCCCTAACTGCCTCACCGTTCTTACTACTACTATCATAAATCTCAGCCTGTGTGGCGACAGGGCAAAGCTGTTGACGTTCCATGCCAGAGCTGAGCTTCCCACCAGCCAAGTCACACACTCTGCAGGTATGTGGGTGGTGGTGAGGGAGGGCTGAGTAAGACCCCCAGAAGTGAGCTGGAATGAATGGGTTGCTTCCAGATTCCTATGGGTTGAGTCTGCCACTGAAAACACATCATGGATCAGTTACGACTCCACTTCTTTATGGTTATAAAAGTGAAGCGTGAGGGAGTGAAAATATGATTGACCTCATTGAGTCTCA
>JBBMJY010000009.1:7828862-7847510 GCA_037833715.1 Toxotes lorentzi
CACACACACACACACACACACACACACACACACACACACACACACACACACACACACACACACACACACACAAACTACCTCTACCTCCATTACTCTCTGCCCCCTCCCAGGCAATATGTTGCTCCGCTCCTTTCCACTGTAACCTGCATACATTAGTGCAGCCTAATCTAAATCAGATTTCTGTAAATTGTAGTAACACATGTGCCTTGAGACTGTTCTCTCCAGAAAAACGACAAGCATTTGGTGCTTTTTTCATACACTTAAAATGACCTATGCTTATGTTTTTTCTCACAAGCGTCCTCTTGTGGTCATACAAATAAAGACTGTTCTGTCTCATATGTAAAGTCATAAATATCATTATAATGTTATAACATTACAAGGCCCCATAAAGGAAACTGGTTTATTACAACTCGGGTTTTGTTTTCAGACCAAAGGCCATTGGTTAGATTTCTAATGATAAAACTACACTCGGTAAAGTAAGTGCGGGGATCTGAGGTGAGGCTAAGGTGCTAAGATGCTGACCATGACCTGTCACATCCCTGGTTTGAATTCGTCTGGAGACCTTTTCTGGATCTCTTGCTTTCAGTTTTACCTCCAAAAAGAGTTGTAGCTAATGTGGCAACAAACTTTCAGCTCTTCTACAACCCGTGTGTTAGCCCTATTTTTTTTGGTGTGTTTCGAGACAATAAAACCCACATTGTAATAGCCATCGTTTTCCTGTAAGTGCTAAAGGTGTCCAATGACACGCTTCTATTGATACAACATGCGCCGCCATGTAACGTTGGCGTCAATGGAAGCGTGTCATTAGACACCTGTAGCAAAGACATTGGACCTGCCACACAGACAGAATTAGTCAAAGTACGGTGGCTGGGATGTAAGAATCTGGAGAGCCAATCTGATAGAGCTGCTTCGTTTCTGGAACGCTGATAGTGTGAAATAGGATGGTGTCCTACACTGACACTTAAAGATACCACCATCGTGTGGGCTTACATGAAAGGCGCAGTGGGATGTATCATATGCCAACAGTGCGTGTTATGTTTATGATACAAAGTGGACTTTGTATCACTGAAGACTCCGGTTCCCATTTCGTACCAGCATGCAACACTGGCTTCTTCTAATCACATCTGTCATTATCTTTTTTTTCCGAGTGAGAGATCAGAGGAGGCTTATATGAATAATTTTTGTACCAGTCATCTATATTGTCTTGGAAAACGAGTCAATGACGAGTCTAGTTTTTTAGGAAATATGTACACATAAGTCTCACAAGATACTGGCTGATATATTGTTTACTGATTAAGACATCATTTGATTAGGCAGCAACCTCTGTGCAGATGCATCCAAGTGTATGTCTGAATGAATGACTGTTATGACTCTGATCTTAGGGGGATCCTCAGAACACCACAGCAAGGCATCAGGCAGGCGAAACAACCGCAGAGTCCCGGTCCACGCCTCAAGATAACGTGAGAGAGATCAGGGGTTGAACACGGAGCACTGCTCTCTTTCTGTCCCATCTTTCCTTTAGTTTCTTCTGAGGTGTGGCCACGCTCTGCACCGCGCCGCTAACAAGATCAGGCTGCGGGGTGGGCCTCATCCAGCTGGCTCTTTGTGTGTGTGTGTGTGTGTTTGGAACAGACTTGGTTATTGAAAATGGTTGTAAGAGAAACTATACTGAATACAGCATCGTGTGAGAAAGAAAGAGGGAAGAGAGAAACTACCAAAGTAATAGCATACCCGGTGTTTCCACAGTTTTAATATCAATTAGGCAGTGGGGAAACGGTTCAGAGTCAGAGAGGAAGAATGATGGAGGGTAAATTGATGATACCCACCACAATTTCCCCCAAACATTTAGTTAACAAGGAGGATGAATTTAATCATTTATACTAACAAGGGTATGCTATTCCCCTTCATCCGTCCTCAGCGTGTACTTCCTGAAACAAGCATGCCAAGTGATTTGAAAATAAAGACATCTTACATGATGGATAGCTGAGGCTAACAGACAGACAGACAAGGAGTCAGCACAAACAAATGTATGAGAGCATAAACACAGACCTTGCTTTTGCTGCAGAGATGTACAACAGAGCTGTGCTGTCCCTGACTTTTATTCACTGTGCCATTGTGGTCTCTGATTTATAGCGGAAGAAAAAGATGAGAGAGAACATTTCTCTCTAAACAAAGAAAGCAGATGTACTTTATAAACCCGCAGCACTAAAAAACATACCGTCCTCTCAGTTGTTAAGGGTTTTTTCGCTTGACACGTCAAAAACATTTTGTGCAACTCCAAATGCTTAGATGTTCAGACCCCATCTTTAAAAGATTGCAGGTTGCCTCCTTTTTGCACTCGTGGACGGTGGTCCAAGCAGCAGATAATACTCAGAGCCCAGGAATCCCTGGAATGGTTTTGTTTAACTTTGCCTCCAGGGAGAAATACTATTGTGACAATCCTTGGAAATATGATGCCCATATTTGCCTCCTATCTGAGAAAGACCCAAAGTGAAACCATCACTCCATCAAATAAGATAGTAATGGTTTGTAGCAGAGTGATACAAACAGCCTCTGAGAGTGTAGCTGTTAACATTTTGAACTTTCACAGGCTGTTATTTGGTCTCCGACATGCAGGATTGGCACTGTGCATGTCGCTGATCTCAGATGGTGAAACTGAAGGAAAAAAAAAACCATGAGGCAAGGAACATCTTCTCATCTCCACATGTGGGTGTGGCATTTATCCAAGCACAGCATTAGTGAATATAAATGATATTTGTGCATATGTGCATTTTTATGTGTGAAACATTGTCAGCCTCATTTATAAAGAAGATCGCAAAAAGTGTGCGTTTGTGAAGATGCCGTTCTCAGATTGTACATGCTACAATCATGCCAAGAATTCACCTGAATTTTTTAAAATACACCCCGCTGCCTAAGAAATGAAAGGAAAAACAATGGCTCTGGACTGCAAGAAAAACATGTGTTTCATTGGTTTTTGTATTTGCCTGTTTTGTATTTGCGGGTGTATTTATTTCAGATGAAGGAGAGCCAAGGAGAGAGCCAAGGAGAGTATGCCAGGCCCCAGTTAGTATGCAGGCTATAATTTCTGCTTCCTTTGAAGTCTATGTATGTGTGTGTTGAGTGTGTATGTGTGTGTGTGTCCATTGTGGTGATGGGGTATGTAGCATGGCTGCTCTAAAATATACTTTTCTTACATTAGAGTGAGTGTATACTGGTAAGATACACTTCCGATTCTTTGTGTTTAGCAAAGTGTGTTTAGTTTACTTAACTTAAAGATTTTAGTAAAGTGTAGTGGATAAGCTGATGATATAAGAGTGCAAATATAATACAGTCCAATACAACAGCAGACTTTGGCCTCAAAAGTTACCATATACACAGAGCATCAACATCATAAGCTTCACAGAGGGGGTTATTGTTGTGGTTTGCATTAGATTGTACAGGTGGTCGTAGTTTGCGTCCACCCCCCTGAGTGTGTATGTCCATATTGTGAATTTTATCATGTCAATAAAGCTCACAGTGAACTGTGTACTGTCTGTTATTAACGTTAAATAACAAAAACAGCACTCAGAAACACTCGCGTCCCTCGTAGTCAGCACCGGCAGCAAAACTACTTCAGCAGATGGGCCAGTTCTTCCTGTCTGCAGCCACTCAGCCTGTGATGATAGAATCAAAATCTCTGCTCTCAGCACCCCAGAGACAGAAGTGCACAAAGGGGGCAGAGTTATGTGTCTGAGGGTACAAATATGGATGACTCAGGTCATGTCCTCTGTAACCTGACTGAATTTAAAAACTTTTTTTTTTCTCCCCCTCTGTTTTGGGCTTTCACACCCAATAAATACGTATTTCTGAAACACCGGAGGGGATACAGTTTGGTGCTGTGTAGCAGAGATCAACCAGTAGCACATCATACAGAATTTAGTAAGTAAAATAAAAGAATCAGTATCTGGTGAAAATGTGGCCTACTGCCACCCATTCAACATACAGAACACAATGCCTGTGTTGCCATGCTGCAGACAAAATGTTAGCCGCTTGCTGTCTGAAAGTCCCTTAATGGCTTCAGTTCCTTTTTTTGATAACGCAAAGCTAATTTAAAAAATAGACTTCAGTCATTGTTTAATCAGTGTTTGTGGTGTTTACGTTTGGGCAGAGAATGTCTAAAAAAACAACTTAATGCTGGTTTGGATGGAAATCATTTTCTCTTGAAAAAGGGGTTCCCAGATTTATATACCTTGGTCTGGATGTGGTCTTATTTACTTACTCACTTGGCTGACTAACTTACAGCACGTGGAGTACTCATCCAATTAATGTTGTGACTTTGTGCCTGTGGCTTTAGGGTCCCATAAGATTTAAAAAAAAAGGGTAGTGATTGCATTGGGGAAAACACCACCCCTTCAGGAGTTAGAGAGAGAGATTGCCATTAGTCCATGTTGCCTGCTGAGTGACACTACACAGACAAAACCTTTAACTGCAAACATCAAAGAGAGGTCAATTAAGGAGGTTATTCTGTCCAAACAGTGGGTTTCTTAAAAAAAAAAAACAAATGAGAAAGTAGCTTTGTGTTGCGGGAAATGCAATGGCTGGTGTAGGTGACTCACAGAGAAAAAGGACCCATAACGTGAATCACAAACGCTTATTGACTCACTTACAATAGTAATTGACTCACCTTCTGAGGAACTCTGCATGACCCTGAGAGGGAAACTACTGCTACACGCGAGTGGGTAGTAACTAATGTCACAGTAGCGAGCTGTTTTCAAGTGAAGACAGGTTTTTCTAAATACTGAATCCATGACACATTTATTGGATGAAAAAAGATACAGAGTCACTATAAGAAGTAATCCATTTAGGAAAAACTCACTCATCTCATTCTTAAGCTTTCAGCCGTATCTCATGGCCTTCCTCAGCAGGTGGAGTAAGTAACCATCTCCATGGGAACTGAGCAAACTTGTTGGGGAAGGCCTCAAGATGTGGCTGAAAGAACAAAGCTGAAAAAGCAAGTAAGTGGACCTTGTGATTAAAAAAAAAATTGTCTAACTCAAGCTCAATTTCTACATTTTCCACATTGACAGTTGACTGTAAGGAGTGGCAGGAAACATGGGAAAAGAAAGAAAGCAGAAGACAACGTGCAGAGAAGGTGTCCTGATCAAAACCATGACACCACTCATTTTGTTGATATAGTTGGTCATGCAGCCTGTTTTATAATGTACTTCAACTTCAGTACGGTTCTTTGATTAACATGTCATAAGTTCAATGATTTTATCTGCTTGTGTTTGGTCTCCATGGGATTTTCTAAATTCCAGGTTTGGAGTTTGAAACGGGGCATTAAGTAAATTTCTCAGTTACTTTGAAAACCCAAGGTGTTTGAAAACCCAAATAATCTTCTGCTTCAAAGCAAAACACCTCATTTCTATTTTGCCTCCTTCCCCTGCCTCAGAGTAATGCCCACCTGCCCCATCGCATGTTTGATATCTTGAATCTGCTCATCTGTAATCTCCTGAGGTTTGCAACATCGCCTTCGAGGAGGCATATCGTGGCATGGCTTAGTGCTGTGTCTGATCTTGTAAGCTGTGGACATGTCCGCCCTCTGGCCCACATCTGAAGATGGCTGTTCAGTACCAGTCCAGATAGTGGCCCCTGAGCTGTGAAACCCCACGCTTGGCAGGATGCAAGGCTGCTGCGATAACTCACCTGTGTACTGATAGAAGGGGAGACAATGTCCCAAACAGATTAAAGGCAAGCTGATTGCAAAACAAGATGCATAGTTTTGCTCAGGGGATAAACACGAGATGGAAAAATTCTAAACAAACCAGATGAAAGAGGCTGTTGGATGTTTTTATCTTACTGTCTTTGATTCATTTCTGGATTTGTGTGTGAACATGAGCGCATGCACATGCTTGTCATTTATATAGAATATCAGGGTCTATTCATGTTTGGTTTGGAAATCCTAAACTGCCGAAAAATCATGAGACGCATTCAAATCTGTTTTCCACAGCTCAACTTCGGAACCACAATGTCAGTGGCACATTTTCAAAACCACATTCTGACATGATATAAAACACTCTGAAATGTCAACATTGATAGAAGATGGGAGCAGAGCAGCTGGAAGTCTGATCCCAATCTTCTCTTTTCTCTTCTCCCCTCTTTCTCCAACCTTCAAGAGATGCTCTGTTGTCACGTAAAGGTTTTTACAGTCTGCTGGCAAAAATGTCATTTCCATAGAGAGAGATCTCTCTTATCCTGTCGCAGCAGGCAGGAGATAGTCTGGCTAATCTCTGACGACAGGGGGTGTGTGATGTGTTTAGGAGTTTTGCGCAAAATGATGTGTGAATACTTGTGTTTATCTCACAGGTAGATAAACTCCAGGTGTTGTGATACAGATGGTGTCACTGGACTCTTCTGACATTCCTCTATCACGATCAAGTCCAAGTTTGTGTCTACAGACCTGTATATAGACTTCTATATAGTCAGTGTATATTGTGTTTCATTGTTGCTTGTTATGTATATTTACATAGGCTTTTTTTTCACCTACTTGTATGTAAATAACGTTTATATTGACCTATCCTCATCTTGCTTTGCTGTCCTTGTTTTTAAGTGTGTGTCTTTTTGTGTATCATCTGAAATTTGTTCTTGGAGCTGTTTGTAAGTAGAGAACAACAAAAAAAAACAAAGTCAAATTCCTTGTATGTGTACACATACTTGGCCAATAAAGGTGATTCTGACTCCAAAGCCTGATAGTTTATTCCTCTGGCTTAAACCTGCTTTGTTGTCCAAAAACGATTTAAATCACAACAATAAGCTGCACAATTTCTCTAATAAGTTAAATGAAATAAATCTTAGGAACTCATCATTTTAAAAGTTTACTATGAAAAATGTAAAGCTACGATTTAGAAAAATCCATTCTCCTTTGGTCTTGGTCCAGATACTATCTTGCTCCATTCCTCAAGTTATTGGCCATGATACTATCAATAGAAGTAATGCAGCAACTCGGTAAACTAAAAGTACGGCAACAAATTGGCAAAAACAAATATTCAGTGCTCCTAATTTAGAGAAATATCATAATTTCACTTAATAGTAAAGGATTTCAATTCTATGTGTTATCTAATATTATATTACATCAAGTATCTGAACACTGTTTTTCTTACGATTGCTCTTACACTGATGTTTTCTAACTGTCTGGACAATAATCTTTCCATTTGCCTTTATTTATTATAGTTTGCCTACATTAATGTTTAATGTTTATTTAAAACCTGTGTTTCACACTCAATCTAACCTCTTCTAGGATATCTCACTGCATTCCCAGATCTCAGCAATTGACTGGGTGAGTGCAATCTTATAATTACCCATAGTAACAATTGCCAAAACTACAAACGTTAGATCCAAGTACTGAATGATCCTTCAAGTGCTGGTCACATAATGGCATAAGTGTCCAAATGTGTTCATCGTTTTACTATTCATTCTTCAGTTTAATGTTCGCTCAGATTAAAAGTGACATCAGCAAGAGCACAAACAAATAACACAGAACAAGCTGACATTTGTAATCACACAACATCCTCTTCAGAATTGTTCTTAACCAATCGGAGTGTTGCACTGCAGTTAAACAAGCTTGAGGTCATTCAATGAGTTAAAGGAATATGTCAGCTCCACCCTTGCAGTGTACATGACTTTTATGGTATTTAACATAACGCAAAACATAATCACACAACACTGCGTGACATCATCGTCCACAGGCGTGGGACTTGCTATTCTGGAGATCGCACAAACTCATGAAGCTGTTCTGTTGGGCAAATCTTCATGGAGGTAGCCTCACCGCAGGTTTAACCACTGCCGGAAAACTCGACGAGTTACAGTAAAAAGCTTCAAGTTTAATATGTGAATGTTGCCACACAAACAAGGTTAGCACAGCTCCTAGGGTGGCTCGAAAGACTTTGCTAAATCTCATAAAACGGGCAGCCAAATAAACAGCACTGAACCAATGCATAAACAAACAAACAGATTCCTATTAAGAAAGGAATTAAGGAAACTAGCTAAGTGACTGCAGCCTCTGCGGAGGAGAAAAGCATGCAGCCGGCCTGCCTGAGCACTGAGACTGTGTCTCTGTGCATCTGAGAGTGTTTATGGACTAGCTCTAAGTGGAAGTCATTATGGGA
The DNA here is from genome assembly GCA_037833715.1 of Toxotes lorentzi. Classification (NCBI taxonomy): domain Eukaryota; kingdom Metazoa; phylum Chordata; class Actinopteri; family Toxotidae; genus Toxotes; species Toxotes lorentzi. Next base: position 7,837,007 of record JBBMJY010000009.1, read on the forward strand.
CGTTTGAGTACACTTGCGCTGATAGCAATGGTTCTGGGTCCACCCAAGGCTCCTAACGTAGGTGGTCCGGGCCAGGGAGGAAGATGAGCTACAGAAGGAAGGAAGGTACGACAGAGAGAGAGAGAGAGAGAGAGAGAGAGAGAGAGAGAGAGAGTGGAGGCAGAGAGAAAGAGAAAAAGACAGAGAGAGGAAAAAGAGAAAGAACCAGAAAGTTTGGCCTCCACCCTTCCTCTACTATTTGCCTCTGCTGCAGATGTGGTTGTAAGGAAGGGAGGGAAAAAAATCTCCATAAAGTTATAATTATCCACATGAATGCAGACCAAATTCTGGAAAACTGCAAACACACACACAAATACACATATGCACGCATACACATGCAGGCCTCATGCTCATTGCACACGGTTTAGCAAAGAAAGGCTATACCTTTGCACATTTTTTAAAAGTACGAACAAATTACTTTGTTATTATTATTATTTCTATAAAATGTAGCAATTGTGCAATATATCAAGTCTTGTCATAAAAGTACAATGAGGCTGGGAGAATAACACACAAAAGCAAAGAACCTGTAAAAGCTCAGACCCTACATTGCCTTGAGGCAAAAGCCAATCTAAAGTTCTTTTGCAATATGAGAAAAACCTGCTGTTTCTGATGTTGCATTGCAGGGTGGAGGCAGACAGTGTGCAGCACACTGCTCCGATGCAGGCAGCAACCATTTCATGAGCGGGTACAACCTGTTTACCATTGCATGCCTACAACTGGTTTGTATCAGCTAAGTTTACTTAACAGTATATTTCACCTCAGGACATTTGGAGAGATAACCAAATAAACCTTTCAAGGCAGGAATATTCCCTGGAGCCTCCAGGTTCAAAGTGAAGCCCTTGATGGCCCCTGAGCAGAGCACAATGGGTGCCTGCACTCAGGGTGGACATGTTTTACTGAGGTCTCACTGGTCACTGAGACATGGCGGTGTAATGGGGAACAGGAAGTACATTTACCACTGAAAGAAGTGAATGAGGGTGGTGGGATGGAAGGCGGTTTGGCTTGGGGAGTGGTGGTTGTGGATCGGGGGGAACATCAGCCACCCCAGCTTTGACACTTGGCCCAGAAGAGCACACTGAGAATTCAAACATCGTCTCTCAGATGTTCCACTTCCTCTTGTAAATTGCAGGAATTCTTTCATGTTACAAGTGCTTTTGTTTTATGGCCACGGCCCTGGAGAGCGGCTCTGCAGAGCCCCACAGCTCGCAAACTGCTGCCTCAGGATTTGAAACCTTTGTGTGTATGTATGTATGTAAGTGTGTGTGTGTGTGTGTGTGTGTGTGTGTGTGTGTGTGTGTGTGTGTGTGTGTGTGTGTGCAAACTGATTGAGGGCATAAAGGAAAAGAAAGAGAGAAGGAGGAGGTGAGTGTGTGGGCATATCCCTTCCTCACTGGCCGCTCCATTCATCACTTTGTTGTCCCAGCTGCAGACTAAACCACAGTGTGGTGCATCCCTTTTGAAAAGTCAACATGATAAGAATTCCTGGATTGAAGTGGCACAGCCCACGCTTCCTTGGCACATGGACTACTTCCTCCTAAGCCTGGTCTGCGTGGTGGACTGGGGACTGTGACAGGACTCTGAGGTTGGCTCAGTCACTCCCCAAACACATCAGGTCCTGCCTGATCGTGTCAATGATAGGGTGTCCTGGCACCCAGACTGTGATGTCATACTGTGACACACAGGAAAGGGAAGAACCCCGTCTGGCCTTGGCAAACGGTCGTCTGGGTCCCCCAACCATCTAATTAGGACAGTGTGTACATGCGTCAACATGACGACAACCATGAACCGCCAGAATAGGCACAGTTGATACCAGCTGGTTGACCTGCAATCAAAACATACAAAAAAAAAATACACAAACCTCAAGAAAATGTGATACTACTGGTGTAATATACCAAGCTGTATAACATCCAAATCCACATCACAAGAACTTTCTCTAACATTTAAACAACTAAAATCTGCAGCCTTCTCCCACTTTTGGGATTTCCTAAACTTACTGGCCTCAGCCATTTTGTGTTTTGGCGTCTTTTCCCGATAGAATCCATCATGTGTCCCACAGACAGCTAAGGCCAGACAACCGCCAGATGGTGTATCTATTTGCTCCTCTTTAACTCTAGTCTGTGCACCAGATAGATAGATGCAGCCCGGCAGAGAGAGGAGCTTTGGCACAGCACGAAAAAGGCTGTGCAGTGAATTTGCTCTCTGGGTTTTATGCACTTGAGTTCAGAGAAAAGGCTTGAATCAAGTCCATGTTGACAGGTGGGACCGTGTCAAAGGTGATCTCAGGGCAGACTGACGCATGGTCCTCTCTCTTCCACTGTTCTTCTCTCTGTTGGATTGCACTGTTCCCTCCCTCACATCTTGCTCTCTTGTTTCTTCTTCTGTGTGCCAGTGCACCTGTGCTCAGCGGGGGGAGGTTCAGAAACGAAAGGCATTAACACAGACTTCCAGAAAGTCTGCTTTCATGATTGATCTTTCAACCAAGTCGTTTGTTAAACCTGTAAGGAGCATGGTGTGTGTGTATGTGTGTGTTTGTGTGTGTGTGTGTGTGTGTGTATCACGGTGTACAAATATGTTTTCTTTATGTTTATTTGCTTGTGTTTGTGTGTGTGTGCAGTTGTGTAAAAGTGTAAGACAGATTTGTGTTGTGAATGTGTGTGTCTTCTTGGCAGTGCATGTGCAAGAAGCTGGGTGCTGGAATCCATCCACTGCCAACTACCCAAACACAATAAATCAAAACAGGTGTTTCAATATGTTGACTGCTGTAACATGAAGGCCAGACGCTTGCCAGACAATTCCTTTCCTCTTTGGCCTCTAAATTTAAAAAAAAAAAAAAAAAAAAACAGAACCAGGATGAAGTTAAGATTTCAAAGACGATGCCTTAAATGGAAGCCTTCAGCTCTGATTGTCTCATAACTTTCAACTAAAGAGCAGAAATGCAAAACTTAAACTGATAAATCAAGAGTACTCTTTAAACCAAGTAGCTACAACAAAATCTGACAACTGGCTACCCTTCTGCAAAGGCTTGAATCTCTGCAAATCTATTCACCGCCTCCTCACCAAATTTACCGAGCAACAAAATCTGTTTGTATTTTTGTGGTTGAATGATGCACAACGATGACTCATATGATTTTTTTTCAGACCCAAAAAGCAACACTATTTTCACTGTGGACAGAGACCAATGAATAAAGGACACAAATGTTGACCTGAAAAAAAGTTTGCCTAGTGGGATGGCCGTGGTTATGAACTGTGACCTCCCAGCTGTGGTGCTTGGAAATTTACTTCTTGTGTTGGATGAATAAGTATGACGCAGTCTTTTATATGGATTCATTCTGGAAACAAGTCTGTAGTGGTGCATATCCATGGTGCTGCCTCTAAATCCACTCTGAATCTGAAAACAACACTTCCCAGCTGGTTCCTCTCCCTAGTCCATTACCAACTCATGTACATATTACCCATATTACCAGTGATCACCGCAGAAGTACTAGGATCTTAAATCTATGTAGAAAAACAGTGTGAAGTGTGTAAAGGGTGGTGCTCTTAGTGATGATCCTACAGAAATTTACCACCTGAATCTGCAGCTCCTCTCGGCTTTACAGTCAGATACAGTTAGCAACTAGATGGTGAACATAGTGGAGCACTGAACAGCTAAAGAGCCAGAGGTTTCCCTCACAAGTTGGTAGAGACCAAAAACAAAGCTAAAAGAGAATGAATATTTCACTTGGATTCACCACCAGATGGTCAGAAGCACAACTCCATATGAATAATCTTCTCCTAAAGTCAATGGGGGTTGGTGGGGGGCATTACTGTAAGGGCCATAAGGTGGTAATGGAGGTAGTCACAGAACCGCATCAGCGTATGTCTATAAGGTAGAGCCCGCCGGAACAGTCACCGATGTGGTTGTGTCACATGTCACACCTCCGATTCTCTCGTCATGGCATCTACAATCACACACTGGGGCAGCATTATGCCAGCTTTGTTTGGTTCAGTGTAAACAAGCAAATCTGGCATAATGAGGGGCCTTCTCAACGGCAATATGGGGGGATCGCTGTTTAAAAGAGACTTAACAGGAGGTTGTCCAGCCTCCACTATGATCATGCATTACACCGTGTCTGCCCACAACCCTTCAAAAAGAAAAACCTGGCTGCCAACATGTACTGCAGTACAGGCCTGTGCAGATATTTACCACTCATCTTGTTGAGTACTGTTATTTGCTATTCTAAAAGGTGCACAACAGTTCATCAGCCTAGCCACGGGGACCTGCTAGCTTAACATTAAGCAAGACTTTCTGTTAAAACTAATTTCAAGGTACACAGCTACCATTCAACAAACCCTGCAAAATCTGCTTTTGTTTATGTCAGCTCCACTCTCTCACTCAGGTCTCCTTTCCTTATGCCTTTCATTCCTTTTACTTCTTCTCACAGTCTTTTGCCTGTACAGTACATCGTGCATCTTTTTTCATTTCCTTTCCTTTTAGTTTGACTCTCTCTGTATGATCTTGACTGAATCATGTCCAGCTGATGAAAGCTACACAGAACCACTTCAAGCGCTAATTTGACATAATGTACCAAAATCTGTCAAATTGTTGAGAGCTGTAGTCAAAACTTCAGCTGTGGCTGACATGAGAGCACTGGTTCAGCCTGGGTACTGTCTCACCATCCTTTTGTCCAAACAACATCCTATCATCCATCCACCCATCTGTACATCCATCCATCCAACCCCCCCCCCCCACCCCCACCCCACCCCCCCAACCCCCCCACCCCCGCCATCTTTCTCTCTTAGTCTTTCATTCCTTCCTTCTTCCACTCATCCCTGATTTGATAGCAGCCTGTGCCTGTAAGAGTTACAGTACCCAGCCCATAATGCACTCCAGACGGCCTGACTTCCTAATGACTGGTTGTGCTCCAAGCCTTTCCGGGCACGGCTGTGGCCGCGAGCCTCATACACACACACACACACACACCATGTGCGGACCAGTCAAACAGAGTGCCTTAGTCATGTGTCTGTCTTTACACTGTTGTTATCCTGTCCCCATATTTTGTACCTGTCCCTTTCAGAACAAACTCATCATATCAACAAAAAACCTCCATCAGTCGTCTCCACCTTCTCTTGCATATTATTAAAATAGCTTGGATGTCAGGCAGGTAGCATGAAGGCTTACATGTGGGATGCGCTTTTTGTGAACCCAAGGCAACATGTGCAGCATGTACATCCTCTCCTAAATGTAAAGGACAAATTAATGTTAGCCTTGTGGAAACCCCTTCATTGAGTCCAGTAGAACAGACCATTCTCCAGTTTAGCCTGGTCTTCATTAGGATGCTATTCTTCTTCCACCTTTTCCTCAACTAAACCAAAAAAACAAAACATAAAACCAAAACAAAAAAATGCTTCTTCTTCCTCAGCTCACATCTGTCAACTACTCCAACTCATTCCTCTAGTGGTCCTCTATTTTCTAGATATATAGCACATTCTGATAACTTCTTCCGACAGTCTGGAGGGTCCATATGCAGCACCTCAGCAGGGGCTTTGTCCATTACCAAGGCAACAGGTCTGTTTGTTTGGTGTGACTCTTCCTCTCCTCTTTTATTGCTGGCTGAAATGTTTAATTGAACGTTTTCGCAGTTTTTCCTCTTTTCCATGTCTTCATGGGGCCCAGCCAGTCACTCATGAAGTGTCAAAATCCTACAAAAGAGGGACTTTGGAGGACTATAGAGGACATACTTGAAAAGTTTCATGATACTGAATGGATAAGAGTCATAAATTTATGATCAAAGACAGATATACACAGACAAAAAAAGTTTGGATAAAAGTCATTACTGTCAAAGTCCTGCATTTCAGCAGAAATTCATGCAAAGAAATCAAATCATTCAAGCAGCAATCAAACGCTTTGGTCTTTGGGACAAAGCCTGAAATCTTTGTGTTCTTAGGGAAAACTCCTAATAAAACAAATGCATGTTGCCTGATTTGTTTGCTTGTCTATCACCGGTTGAGTTTCTGGTTTAAATACTTAGTGAACAAGATTTTTCCACACAGGGAGAGGTAATAATATCTGAAACATATGATCAGTATTCACTTATACAGCCAGGCTGTCCCGCAGGGCTCATGGCTTCAGCCATATGTTAATGATCTCACTCTTGAATGCCCCAATGTCCACAGCTAAATGTATACAGTTGTGTATGTTCATGCCAAGAGCAACAAACAGCCTTTTGACAATCACTCGCAAAGGAGGGATTGTCAGAATTTATTCATGCTTAGACCTAAATCTGGCTTAATTTCTTTCTACACTAGCTTGGATGTACAAATACACACAGATACACCAGTGGCTAAAACAATGCTGCTACGTTATTTGAAAATCTGCCCAGGATTTGAAAAAGCCTGTCTGCATAATAATAGCCTCACAATTACATGTTGATGAATCTATTTCTTATGGTGACATTTTCTTTCTGACATTAATGCTGTTATTCTTCTCTCTACTTTCCACTCGCAACCACCCTCCTGCATCTCCAGGTGGCTTAGGACCTACTGAGGGCACCAGTCTTTCACTGAAATGAGCAATGTTGCTTTTGGCTGAAGCAAAAACCTCTAATTGTAAGCCATGTCTCCTATCTTTGTCAGGATATGCAAGTGATGCTGGGTGGCCTCCCCACACAAACATTCAGTATTGTGCTCTCACCTGAGGAAGCATGTTGTTTTTCTGTTTCCAGATTAACACATAGATGCACAAACAGCCTTTGTGTGCACATGGATGTGCATATCCTGACGAAGATAGGAGACATGGATGTGCACACAAAAGGCAGGTTGTGTTGTTACATCCTGCCACCAGAGGGTGCAGACAATGTGCCCCCATCACCCCTGGCTTCAGACCGAGATTCCTTTAGGGACCCAAGAAAGAGTCTCCGGATGTTGGATCAGCAAAATGAGCCAACCAGACAACAATGAGCTGTGTTAGGATACACACTAGCAATTTTACAATGATACACAGCCACAAATTCAAAGATATGACTGCATACAGTATATCTGTTTGAAGATGTGCTGGAAGATAGGAAACTTTTCAAACAAGCGCTCCTTGTTTTTTTCTCTTTCTCACGGTCCGTCTATTTTGTTCACACACAATTAACACACACACACCTTCCCACTTGAGATCACCACTGGGAAAGCAGAAGCTCCACATTTTTGACGATCCTGAAGCAGCCATCCACCAGACCAAAAAGATCTGGCCATACTCCATCTGTCTAGTTTTTCCATTTCATCCAACTTCTCAAATATTTACATTCAGTCTTGGTAGGCTCAGCTGATTCCATTAAACTGACCATCTTTGAACTTTGGATGTGTGTGTAACTTGTTGTGGACAGTGTTGGACTTTTTGGATTCTTTAGTTGGACTCTTAGTTGGTGTGTTCAGCCCATGGTGGGTTTTAAAGTCTTTTTGATTTTTGTTGAAATCTGAGGACTCTTCTTTTGGTTTCTTTATTGGTTTTCTTCAGTATTTCTTGCTGTCATTGTTTCCCACCTTGTTGATTGTCTGGCCTGCCCTAATGTGAATCACCTGTGGCCAGTTACCTTCTGCGTATATAAGTCTTGTTGATCCCCTGTTTCTTTTTCAGCTTGTCTGTGTTCCTGCTCGAGTCTGTCCCTGTTGTGTTCATGCCTGTGTTTGTACCTGCTGTTGTCCTCCCCGTCCTTGTCCCTGTGGTCGTGTTTGTTCTAGAGTCTCATAACAGACAGACTAAAATGCAGCAGTGGAAGAAGCTGAATTTCTACTTTAACAGGATAAAAAAAAAAAAGTCTAGTGCACAAATGAAAACAAGGTTACAGGGAAATGAATTCGCACAGAAAGGTGTGTGTGATTCTACTATGTAAATATTAAGTATCATGTACAAGTGTTTTATCTTTAATGAGAGGTACTCCACTTCTACTCTGTATGCTGCTCTGTTGCAGTGTACAGCTGCAAAGCACAGGCCCATTTCTGTTGTACATCTTATGTCCAGTTGTTCAAACTGCTGTCGAAGGAACGTTCCATTTAAGAAATATTATTCATACAGTAGCACATGTCAGTTAAAACATACAATGTCACAGGCAAGACTTTTCAAATTAAAACTGCACTTTCAATAACAATGTCCAAGAATCCTGGCAAAAGCTTGGACACAGCTGGTTAGCTACAGGTCACTCACGGAAAAATTCATTAGTACACTGAATTTAGGGTCCGCTGGAGGTAGGGAGGCCAAAGATATTACACCACTCTAGCTTGTCTTTTGTTGAATTATATAAAGCTGCATATAAATATGGGAACTTCATCAGAGCTGTGAATATGCTCAGGGTGAACTGGAGGTGTGGAGGATGAACATATTAATCCAACTGTATCTGACAATAAAGCAAGAAAAGCAGTGGCGTTAGCTCAAGGCTAATGCTAACAATGGCACTAAATAAAACTGAACCGGTCTGAGTATGTTTTCAGTGGCCCTTCAGTGTTAAAATGAGTTCTGTAGACTTTTTGACATGTTCTATGCAAGATGTATTTCTTCTGTTTATCCAACAGGTCATGAAGAATATGTTTGTGCTTGCTCTGGAAATTTCATCGTCTTAGTAGTGTTCAAAGCCTCTGTCACTATTGAATCATGCCCATTTTATATGGGATATAAATAACCAATGACAGAAAATCAGACTCCATTGCACTAACTAGTCTGATGATACCCAGGGGCTTTTCTGATTTGCCCTGAGTTCCTGTTTTGATGTTTTTTTTCATACATTGTACACTTGATGTGATGTTTCCAACATTTGTTTCACATTTGACTGTCTGTGAACCATGCAAACATCTGCTTGTAGCCCGAGAGAAAGTTTGTGAGGCTGATGTGTCATGCAAACACATAAATACACACACTGGAACACAATACTGTTCAACATTACTCCTGCCCTCCAACACATACACACATTCGTACATACGCTGAAATATACACATGAATGCATGCAATGACACACACCATCTCTTTGCATCTAACTTTGTAAAGGCAAAAGAGACACAGAGCACCGGCCTAAGACAACAACACCAACCCTTTCCAGCGGTCTCCTCCACCTTCGAATCTTGATAACCTCTGAGGTCCTTGTTAGCTCAGAGCAGAACCAGACAGCCACTTTAAAACACACACACACACACACACACACACATATGCATGCATGCACAGACCACAAATATCCCACCCCCAGCGTCCCTAACTGTGGCTGACACATCAAAGGGCCATGTCCGAGGAGGGAAGTCAGGGAGGGTCTGGGGAATCATGGGAGACAAAGGAAGCGATTAAGAGATAAGGATCAGTCTAAGATATGACATTTCATCCTGGGTAGATCCGGTAGACACACTCCATTCAGGGAAGGGTATATAGCAACGGAAGGGAGGAGGGAGAGAAGGAGGAGGGAAGGCGCTGCAGGGTCTCTCTGTTCCAGCCCTCCTTGCACCTTTCCCGCTTCTGTCTGTGAAGATTGAAAAGGGTCTGCGGTGCTAAAACTCCTCCAAAGTAGAGTCCATTAGCTTTGCATCCTCCAATCCTGTCCACCCCACCCAAATCCCCTCCCTGCTAACACACACTTCAAAAAAAAAAAAAAAGCAGGACAATAAGGTAGCGCAACTTCAAAGGAGAGGCATATGTTGGAGCAACTCCCTCAATTTATGTACAGCAAGCAGCCATCGTTCAGGTACAATGACTTGTACTGTTGCTTATTTGCTACCTGGTTGTACATTTTACTCAGCCTCTCTGCCAAAGCACCCAAGGTTCCTCATTTTATTTGCTCTTAAATAGTATTTAGCAACACAAAAGGAGCGAATGCAAAAAAAACATCCTCATTGTGGACCTAATTGCCTCAGGGTCATGTTACATCTCCGGTTTCACGTTGTTGCTTTCAAACTGTAGCCCGCAAGCCTGAGGCACAATCCACCTGCCTCTCAGGGAGCCGCACAAAGGGTCAGCGTATGAACACAGAGGGAGTCTGTTAGCAAATAAACACAGAGATCTAGCTCCGGCCGCTCTCCAGCAAAACACCAATTCTCTTCTCAGATATTTATGCACCTGAAAGAGACACGCAGCCAGCAGCTGAAATAGGCTTCTGTAACTAACCAGAGCAAAACAATGAGCTGTCACCAGATGACACCATGCTGTATATCAACTATTATCATGCTGAAAGGAAAATTAGTGTTTCATAGGGGAGGGAATGGGAGAATGAGATTGAGCAGTTGTGCATAAACAGCTTTGTCTAATTACAGGAGGCTTTTTACAACGTCTCAGTTTGCCAGAAGCTTCAGAGCGGTGGAGATTGTTAAATGAACTGAGTGATACTCGCTTTACTCACTGTCTTTAATTTCCTGCCATATGTGTAAATAAAGAGAACTTTATGTTGCCACTTGTTTTCACTGCGGGCAAGAAAGCAATCTGTCTACAGGGCAATAAATATTCATATGGAAAACAAACTTATTAAATGGC
>JBBMJY010000009.1:7847610-7864112 GCA_037833715.1 Toxotes lorentzi
GTGTGTGTGTGTGTGTATGTATGTATGTGTGTATATATTTCTATATTCATTTTCAAGTTTGTATATTTTGTTTGTGAATGCAGCTTCATGGGAAAGCGCTCATACCCTTGATGAAAAGACTAATACCAGATGGATCTTTGTCAAGTCACAGTGTTAATAAATAGTAACAGCACCCCTATTTATACCAAATATTTTAAAAAATAGCAAAAAAAATGAACAAAAAAAGTTTAAAAATAATGTGTAAGACAAAAAACACTGTAAAAGTGTGTGTGTTTGTGTGTAATTAACACATAAAGTACTATGAAAATCATAAAGTACTATGAAAATCAGAATCTCCATATATATGCATCAAAATGTTCTGTTGACATCCTCTGACTTTTTTTTTAACAAGTTTTTATCAAGAATCTATACCATAAACAAACATGTTCTTGGATCAGACCTCTTGAGTGAGTATCAGTTTGAAGAGTTGATGATGATCCAAAGCAAAGTTATAAAAAGAGAAATGTTTCATGAGAGTAAACAGTTGCTTTATGATAAAAATAATGTTGTAAAATGAACTTGTGAAAACAATGCTCTGCATTTCAAGAGGAGATGAGGATGAAATGTGTTTTCAATGAGTCGGTGTAGTGCTGGAGGGCCAGTCAGCACACCTGTTCAGTGGGAGATGCGAGGCAGGGGCTCTAAATACAGGCCAGAGGAGCGTCGGGGGGCTGGGCTGTACAGCAGCCATCTTTTCATTAGCCGTATCTAATGAAACTGCACAGGGCCTGAGGAAGAAAGGCCTACTGCAGGGACACCCTGCCCTGCCCGAAATTACACCAGAGACTCGCCCACAAAAGAAGCATTCCGTCCACACAGCGACACTGGCACTTGACACCAAATTTTAAACCCGCAGGTTGTTTCTTCGACATGTGGAAATTTCCATCGCGATCCCTTCCCAGTCGGAGAGGCTTGGTGAGAGAAACGACTGTCGAGGGGGTTTAATCACACAATCAGTGTGTAACACCCACGACACACACACTCACACACTCCATGCCCCCGACCCTCCATTCCTGTACGCTTTGTTTGGGAACAGTTGTCAAGATGGAAATATCTGATACTCTTTCTAATCACTCAGGCAGCAATTACTGTTATTAAGCTTTCTTTGAGAGGCCTTCATTGTTTTTCTTATAACACCACTGACAGACATCAGGGGTGTTAACAGCCTGAACAGAATGAGCAACTGCAGATTTGTGACACATATACTTAAATGTGCATGTGAAGGCAAGCACACACACACACACACACACACACACACACACACACACACACTTACACTTTAAGTTAAAGAAAGCTGAAAGAGGGTGAGAATGACCGAATCCCTAACAACTGTCACTCAAAATCACAGTTTACTTGTTTTGGCTAGCAACAACAGTGCTTTTTTTGTCCTTAATGTAACAAAAGTCACCTGAAGAGGCGGTGGAAGGCTACAACTAGAATTATTTTCATTGTTTATTCATCTGTTCATAATTTTTCAATCAGTTTATTAATAACTCAGGCTATGTAGTCAGAAAATAGTAAAAAAAAAAAAAAAAACCAAAACAAACTAGAGATTCCGCTGGTACAATCAAATGTTTCTTGACAGATGTCAAAAACAACCTTAACACACAAGTGCAAAAAATGACCCGCCAAAATTAAAAATTGTTTCTGTTTTTGGACCCATGTGATTACAGTCACTGTCCTGGTGTCTCCTGACTTTACTATCTTCAGAGTTTTCTATCAAGTTAGATTTGAATGTAAAAAAAATGTTAGTTTTCCTCTTGCCTAAAGCACCAAGGAGCTCACCTGTGTCTGAACCCTCAAAAGTAACATCCTCCTCTACTGTTACCTATAGCTACCTGCACTGTAAACAGTGTGTGTCTGTGTGTGTATGTGTTTTGTGCCAGCGACCCGAGGTCAAAGTATTCCATCGATGACAACCTTATCCCCTTAAATGCACCGTGGAGCATCCCAGCTGCCATGTGCCGGTGCAGAGGTGTGTGTGATGAGTGGAGATGAGTCACAGACAGGGGTGAGAGGAGGTGTCACACAGATAACCCCTACAGATGGACAGCGGGAAGGGGTCTAAGGTTTCAGACCTGTGTGCGAATGTGTGTGTGCATGTGTGTAAAAATGATATACCCTGAAAAAGAGTATAAGAAAGAATGGGTGCGTATGTGTGGAAGTATGAGTGGGAGAGTGAAACAAGAGGCCCTGACCTCGAGCGGCACTGACATGAGCTATCATCACGATAGCCCCTACTGATTCTCTACCTAAGAGAGGGAACAGAAAGAGAGTGCATCAGCAAACTCATTCCAGTTTGGGACTGTAGCACAGCACAATGTGACACATCCTGTCCTCAAGAATCACTGTTATTTCATTTCTTTTAAAAGTCAGATCCCTCAAACCACAAAAAAAACTTCTTTACCACTAGGGGTATCTCACCCTGCAGATAGTTTTTGTTTTATTTGCAAATGAAAGAGCAGCATGTGTTTTCAGAAACAACGCCCCAGGTACCTAAAAATAATCCCAAGACCTTGCTCGGGACTTTGGAACTTCTTCTCAAAACTTTGGCAACCAACAAAGTTGTGCATAACTATCATTTTTTGCTAAGAAATAAGTTAGACATCTTTTGGTTTGCATTGTCAGACAGCTGCACAAGTGTGAAACAGTGAATTAATTCATGAGCTGCTGCTCAGTCAAATGACAACAAAATCATGTCAGTGATAACAGCAGTGGGCTATAGCATGGCTGGATGTACAAAAGGATCACAAACAAAGTTGGAGATGAAAGAAATTTTTAGAAAGTGTGGTTTCCCCGTCCATGCCACAGCATGAGAAAGCTGTTTTCCAGTTTAGCCACTGTGACAAAAGGGTTTTCCAGCTCCATTTTGAAGGGTTAAAAAAGATTATGGTTTAGTGTGAATGGAAGCCCAAACTGAAGAGAAAATATTTGCTCTTCCCAGCTTCTCAAATGTGAGGATTTGTCACTTGTTTTCATTTGATATCTTTTAAAATTGAATATCTTTGAGTGTTTGACTGTCCATCTGAAAAAAGAAGCAATTTAAAAATATCAAATTGGGGTTCACAACTTGGAATGAGCTTTTTCTTTTTTTTTGCACCAGGCTCTGACAAAAACTGTGAACAATGCCTTTGCCTTTACTGCAACACAAAAATGTCACTTTCATAATATCATATGATTTTTAAGGTGTTTTTGTTTCACATGACTTACCTGAAAGCCTGAAAAAAAGAACAACACAGAAATACATTCAGATCCATGACATCTGGTGACTCTGAGGTAAAAAGGAAGATTTCAGCGATAGAGGTACAGAGTGCACTCACTCACACACGGCAATGCAAGCGAGGATCATCTTCCTTTGTTCCTGCGGGGAGGTTTACTGTCTATAAACACTCTGCTTTTATGGTGGAACGTCCAAATAAAAAGCTTTTTGAAGACTTCACCCAGTCAATTAGTCGAGCAGTGTCAATAGACCTGCTGCATAATGACTCACCTGTAATTGCGTGAGAACGAGCACTTACAGGAGACTGAGTGGCACGTCACATAGGCATGACAAAGCCCTCAATCTGTTTCTAAGGACTCATTCTGTAATTGACCCCCACCCTCCCCTGCCTTCCTTCACACACACGCTCACACACTCACATTTATCTGTCCATTTCCTAAAGTTCTTAACAATCACGTGGCTGATGACACTGGGTGGAGAATTCGAGGCATCGTGCAGCTGAAGGCTTGAGTTTCTCCTTCTCCAAACACAAACTTTAAGGGCTCGACTTGAAGCAGACCTGTGGTACACTTGACAGGCTCACTGTGTGTGCTGAGCTTATATAAATGTCCCTCTTCGGGCCTTTTAATAAACATGCATCCTTTCTTTGTGTAGGTTACTGGGATAATGAACAGACAATTACCATAACTGGCTGATCTTATCTCAGCTCTGCTGGTTGAAATTCTCTAACTGCCCTGTCAAGCTGCTGGAACCCCCACCCCCATTTCTTCCCGAACACACACATACGTGCACCGCCGACCCTCCTGCAGCTCCTTCTCCTCTGCCTTCAGCCACTTCAAAATGAAATTCTTCTGTCTTCTCCTCCTTTAGCAATCTCGCTTGTTTTTGACACTGATATGCAGGCATCAAAGAGAAGCCCAGCGGCCATTAGAGGGCCTGAAGGCCTGGACATGCTCCAGTAGGAAAAACTAACAAACCTGACTTGTCATTAGAGGAAATCATATAATGTCATCCCTAATTTATTTGACATGAGATTCTAGTTAAATATCTTTCTAGTTAAGCTCTGACTGAGCAACAAAATGTGTTTTTGGTCTTTTCCTGAGACAGCCACCAATTTAATGTTAAATTTAAAAGTAGGATTCATCTTTAAAAATGGGATTATAATATCATCTTTATATTTAAATAACGTCCAGTGGTTCACCCCTGAGACATGATGATGTACAGGGCACTCTCTCCAAAACAATGCACAGCAAACGTCTCCCAGCAGTTCAAAGGAGTCGCTCTCTCCAAACATTATCATATAATTTGGGCCAGCCGTCAGCTTGTAAATAAGTGATGTAGAAGCCTATTGTGTGATGGGGCACAGGTTGGAGACAGGCGTCTTTGCTCTGCCGGCATGAGCCGTTGGAGACAAAGGCAGGAGACAGGGCGTCTAACCTTTGATTCTTCTGAGGACTCAGCCGCCTTGTGTCAGGGCAGGACGCATCGGCCACAATCATGCCCCCAATGTGGGGACGTCAAGAACAATAGAATCACTCTCCCACAGTCAGGCTCAACAACCCACCCCGACTGCAATTGGATTAGTGAGTGTCCAACCATCACATGTTAGCCAAATTGACATATAAGTGAAATTTGAGAACAATAAGACCCACTAGCTTTGAAATGGCATGGCATCTCTGCAGCTTCTGTTGCTGAAAACTGAGAAAATCTATCAAAGGGTGATTAATTCCACTATTCTTTCTTTAATGAAGCGCAAATCATTCAAAGCTGGTGAGATGCCAGATAATAAATCAAATATACTTTTATTTGGGAAAAACAGAGCATAAGAAAGATTCCTCTGCTTTTATCTTCCTTTTAGCTAAAAATTGATCTGAACACATTAAAGGCCACCAGGATAAATATCAGGATCTGAATTTAAATCCAAATTCATGTTAAAACCATAGTAGAAATTTACTGTGAACAATCCCCTTAAAGTAGATAATTATTACATGTATTTTATAAGAAGGTAAAAAGAAATAATTTGTTTTAAGGGACTAATTAAAATCCTCAGCTTGTATCATCAGCTTTATGAATGTAAAGAGGTTAATTAAAGTCAGTTTACATTTCCAATAGTTTGTGTTGTGACAAATTCACGCATTGCTCTAATTTAGGCAAATACACAAAGTGTGTGTCTTGTGATCTGCTTGAATGTATTACTGGAAGCAATTCATGTTTTTATTTTTCTCTCCAAAATGTATATAATATGAAAGCAATAAATATTACAAGTAAATAAACTTTACTTTTTAGATTGTTTTTACTATTTTCTCAATAAAAAAACTTATACAATCTAATGTACATTATGAAAAGTTGTACAGCTTTTTGTTGTTTAAAATAAGAACTCAATTTATTTTTAATATGTAGATATAAATATATATATATATATATTTTGTCAAAATATATGATCATATTGTCAAAGAAACAAAAAAAAAAAGTGAGACAAACATACACCTCAACATAAAAGTTATAAATAAGGGTCCAAGTGAACATTTTTGGGAGTAAAGACCTTCTGATTTGCTTTAGCGTCCATGTTGCTTTTTTCAAGTCGCCAGTCCAAGTCCAAGTTCTAGTTAGTTTGTGTGTTAGCGGCAGCCGCAGCCCTCCACTACCATTTCCTGGTAGTTTTTTAGGACCACCTTGTCATGTTCGTCTAGGTAGAGCATGGAGATGGCGCTGAGCTCTGTTGGCACACAGCAGGCCTTGGGAATGTTGTTGTTCACAGAGTTCACCAGTGTCTGAACAATGGCATGGTTGGTTGAGTTTAGATGATCTGCCAGAGGAAAGGGGCATTCTCCGTGGCAGTAATAAGCCTGGTAACCAGGGGGCGCCACTATCCAGTCATTCCAGCCTACATCGCTGAAGTCCACGTAAAGCGCGTGGCGCCTGCAGTTGCGGTTACGTTTACGGCCCCGTTGTTTGGGGCTGCGCTTGGTCCGGCGGGTCAGCGGGTGACCCTTCCCGTCATGGCCGAAGGTTACCAGGAGGGGGCGTAGCTGCTCCCAGTCCTCGCCAGGCTCCTGGTGAAGTGAACGGCTGATACGGACGTGTTGGCCCTGGTGGCGCGGCGTCTGGTTGAGGTGCAGGACCTCCACAGCCAGCCCGTAATTGGGGAGGCGCTCACGAGTCCAGCGCAGCACGGCAGGGCTGACATCGAAGCTCTCCCAGCGTGATGTGTTGTGGTGGACGAGCCGTGTATCCAAGAGCTGCGTGATGAGCTGCCCGGGCCGCGGGGGCTTCAACACCTCATACACGTTTATCCGGTGAAGCCCCTGCTCATCTGAGAGGGTATCGGCGATGGCCTCATCAATCTGATGACGGTAGAGCCTAAGTTCGGCCGAAGAGAGCAGCTCATCCTCTGGGATGCTGCTGAGGTTGAACAGGAAGTGAAGGGGCATGGTCTCTCCATCGTCCAGCTCATGCACCCTCTCCATGTGCTCTGAAAATGAGCAAGAGGAGAAATGTGGGATGTTTGCTCAAGTGCATAATTCCATAATGTTCAGTGTGCTAACGTCAGCTTATATAATGTGCAGAAAATAAACTCACAACGTTTGCTTCTTATAAATTATAAAAATATTCAGATATTGAAGTTTCCACAAAGACACCATATCTCTTGTTGATCTGTATCACTATATTTTCTTCCCCTCCATAGTTCTGACAGTATCAGCAGCTAAAACTATGAAATGAAGTTTGAGCTGTGCTAACCTCACACTTTCACACTTAAATTGACACAAAAGAATGTACATGCACACTTTTCAAGGCCTCTAGGGTATTCTGCAATATAAATATACATCGTCCATGCTTCCTTATCTATCTATACGGATTATCCAGTCCTTCTCTCAATGCCTTTCTCTGAGCACTTTGCTGAAACACGCATTACAAGGAGGGTGGTGATTAACGTACCACAGCTACAGTATAAACACAGTGGAGGCTCCCTGTTCCACGCTCAGTCTGCAGATTTCTGGCAAGATCACCATTGTTGGGGAAAGGAATGTTGTGTCTACTATTTTCCTGCTCAATCCACCCCTGTTATTTCACACCCAGGCCCTAATCTTACCCAGGTGGCTCTCATTATTAAAACCTGCTGTGTTTTTGATTAGCTCTGCAGTTTGTTCACCTAAGACATTTATCATTTTCATCATGAATAATCATTAAGGAGTCAAGCAATACAGTAGAATCTCAGTTATCTGAAGCTCAAGGGAAAGGGGGCTTTGTGGGGGAATGCGGTATATTCAAATCACAACAAATCTCAACCAAAGCTTATTCAAAATTTGAAATGTGCACGTATACACCTTCTCATCTGCTGTCTGGACTGTAGTTTAATTAGCAAATTCATTTGAAATGACTGAAAAAAAGGGCTGTCACCTGCTACACCCAACAAATAAAAAAAAAAAAAAACATCTTTCATGCGGAGTTCAAGATGAATAGCTACATGGTTTACCTTTCCTGTAAACATGTCTCCTCACCTAACTGTCCATCTGCTCATACTAATACCTCACCATGTTTTGCACAGATCAGTCAACTGAATCACACTATCGCACAATAGTGCTTCCATGAAAGCAAGCACTCCCTCTCAAAAGACCTCAAAGCATATTATTAACATAGTTTAGCAAAGGAGAAGGAGGGTAAATGCCTGTAGAGAGCAGTAGAAACCCACACACACACACACACACACACATGCATGCACATACACATTGCATCACAGGCAGAAGTTCCTCCTCCACCGGCGGTGCGCTTTCTTCTGTACTAGTCTTGGTACATTGCTGTGTTAGTGTGTGTTGGCGTGTGTTACCACTAGCAGTGTGTTTGACAAGCCCCATTAAGGCTGACTCATCCCTCCTTTCTCACTCCTCCCCCTAAGGGCGGACATGTTCTGTAGCCCTAAAGCTCCCCGGTTTTCTCAGTTCACTACACTACAAGGTCACTCGCTAGCTCTCATACGTCAGTTCAGAGTCTCCCTGAGTCCGATCTAGAAGACGGTTTTCAAGCATCTTGCCCAACATGTTTCAGTCTAGCTTTCCAACTTCGACTTACATTTAACAGATCAGTCAACCTGGAGTTTCTCCGAGCCTAATTGAAACCTCTGCAGCTGTCGCTAAAACTAAGCAGATCCAAGTCACAATAAACAGAAACCCTTCTAACGTTCCAGTGTTTCTATCACATCAGCTTCTGAGACTGTTTTTCCATCTCTCCAGAGAGCTGCAGTGTCTGCTCTCAGCACCCACATTGTTGGCCGTAGGGGCTTTATTTAGAAGGCTGCAGAGTAGCATTAAAGATAATTGCACGTTGAGGAAGGTCCTTCTAAAAGAGCCCTCCATATAAACTGGAGACATAAGAGAGGAGCACACTCCAATTCCAGGCCAAGACCGAGCTTTTTTAAGCCATGTTCTGCTGGGTGGGGTGAGAAGTGCAAGTCAGTAATATGAAGGTATGCTTTTCCTTCAGCTGCTAACCAAACACACAGTTTTGTCAAATGAGGCTCTTGAGAGCTTGTCTAGCAGAATTTTTTTTGCCCCTCTTTAGACAGTGTTTGGTGACCACATCCTTAGATTCCTTGGTTATGGTGAGATGGGTGGAGCTGCCTTACAATCATGTTTCAAGGGATGTAGGAAATGTTCTTTTTTTCTGAAAACTTAGTAATCCTCAACTAGGCTAATGAAATATAATATTATAACTGTCTGGCAACAGTGATCTTTATTATGGAGTAATGTTTCTGTGCTGACATGATGCATTTATCATCTCTCTTTCTTATTTTGTACCTTTTTAAAAAAAAAAATGCTGCCATATAATGCCAGTATTCTCAATTTTTTTTTTCATACCTTCATGGTGGAAGCCTCTCACAGTGTTGGCCCGGCTGGCTGACCTCTCTGGGTACTCAAAGGCAATGTCATGCCCTCCAGCCTCCTCAGCCTCCCCCGACTGTAGCCGATAGAGGTCCAGCAGGTAGCGAGGCACGGTGGTGGAGCGGCTGGGCCGCGGCCGTCTCTTGAGGCCGAACATGTGCAGCAGCGTGGCCTCGAAGTCCCGCAGCAGTTCATGGCTCTGAGCGGCCGAACGACCCTGCAGGCCCGGTACTTTCTTTTTCCCTTCTTCAGGTATCAGACTAGCATGGTTGCTCTCTCCCAGCAGGACTTGGCATATTAAAATGACCATCAGCATTCGATTACCAGGAATCATGATGTCTCTGGGGGGAGCAGAGGATGGCACAGGGAGATAAAAGATTAGGAGAGAACTGGAAAGAGCTGAGGGGAAGAAAACAAAACAGAAAGACAAGGAAAGGAGAGAAATGCCTCCATTTTAACTGACAAAAAAAGATTTGTTTTTGCTTTTTCATCCATGTCTTCGCCAAAACACCCTCTTCTCTAACTGTTCCCACCGCGGGCAGCTTTAATTGGTTTTAATAGTCTGGTCTCCCTTGTTTACAGTTAAGCAGTCCCTGATCAGATAGACCACTTGCAGTTTATCTTTGGCAGCATCCTCCAAAGGTAAACAGCTGGTTCAAGAACCCAACTTTTTTGAATGGAATCCGAGGCCCATTTCTCCTCGCTCTCTCCCTTCCCCCTCGTCTCCTCCCTTCTCCACTATGATTAGACAAATAAAAGAGGCAGCCCTGGGGTCAGGGCAAATTCTTAACTTGATAAGGAGCCACGGTCCCTCGTAGTCTGTTCCAACAAGCCATGGGGCAAACCCAAGACTATGTGCCACATACTTAACTGAAAAAATCTCTTCCTCATACAAATACATTGTCCAACACCCCACAGGCACTTTCAATTCAAGTCTGGTTGAATGCCAGATAAATCAGTGACTCAGTGGACAGAGAAAAATGTGAGAGGCGGTCATGTGTCACATGGCACAAATTGAAATGGCATGGTCCACTTACTTACCGACAGAAAATAAAGCATGGGAAAACAGTCCATGTTTGTTGGGAGCAGGCAATGGACACGTTTCTCCAGGAAATGTTAGGTGGTGTTGGGCGGCTGCAGGAGAACGTTGGAGTGACCCTGTTCCTGAAAGATAAAGATAAAAACACAGTGAAATTATAAACTGAATAGAGCGATAAACATTTCAGGCTGCTACCTGGTGTTTACCCGAAGACTAGTAGAGAGAATGTGTGTACATCTTGCCTCTTTTAAACAGAAATCTTGATATATTGCTGTTAAGAAGAGCCCTCATTATGCTGGCTTCGCTTGTTTACACTGAACCAAACAAAAGCCGGCATAATGCTGCCCCAGTGTGTGATTTCAGATAGCATGCAGGCGCTCCGGAATCTGAAGCGTGATGTGTAACACAACCGCGTGGGCGTCCATCCCACCATGCCGGCTCTCCCTTTTACACAGACATCAGTCCGGCTCTGTGACTCCCTCCACTGCCGACTTATTGCCGGAACAAGAATACTCCCCATTCTGTGTTCATACCTTTTAGAAAGAACAGCAAGGCACAACATTCCCATCTTGAATAGGCTATACAAAAGGTGCTTGTGACAATGTGTGTGTTTTGTGTGTGTGGGTAAGTGGGTAAGAGAGAGACCCAGTGTCTCTTTAAGGCTTATCATTTGTGCTCACGGGCTAAGCTTGCTATTTACTGTAGCTGGAATGTAAGGAGGTATGTGCCACACCACAGAGAGCAGATCCCTAATGCCTTACACTCACCTAAGACAGAAAACACACCTCATTAAATAATACCAACTTTTTCAGAAGCTAAGCAGAATCCCTCACTGAAGAAAAAAAAAAAAGTTAGATAACTGCAAGATTCAGTCTGAAACTACCCTCTCATGTTCACACACAGACCAAAGAGCTGATAACACCACTTTGATCAGGAGTGGTAAAATCTATATCCAAAACAAGGGGGCTGCTAGCTTTGAGAAACCGTCTCCAAGTGAACTCACTCACCCTTTATCCCTCAAAACAAATGAGATCAGCTATTTAAGACATGGAATTAAATAAAACCATCTCCAAAGGGCCTCATCTCTTGGTAACGCTCCCCCACTTGAGGGATCAAACAGGTTGTAGTGACGCTGATGACAGGCCTTCAGCACTGGAGTATGTATGGTGTTTTGCTGGGTATATTTGGCTCTTAAACTTAATGAAACCACGCCATCAAGGACATTTTCTTGGTGCATGCCCCAGAAGATGACTTTAATTAAAATATGAGTGTTTTTGGAACAGCATCTCCAAATAAAGTCTCTAAAATAAAGATTATTCAGAACTTTAACAGTCTTCTTTCCCTCAGTCAGGTTTAACAAGTGCAGTAGTGTGGCTCTAATGATTCAATTATTTTACACGTCGTTTAAACGTGTTAAATGCTGCTGACTCACACTAATAAAATTACTGAATTTTTGACTGAGTGACCACAACAACAACAGCACCATAGAGCAGACATTTCAACTCAGGAGCGACGTAGGTCTTTGGTCATCATTTGGAGCCTGTTCTGCTGGAGAGCACCCAAGCATTACTACCCAGTGAGGATGCACATTAACAGGAACACTGTTTGTTTGTGTGTGTGTGTGTGTGTGTGTGTGTTATACACAGTTTGTGTGTTTGCGTGTGTGTGAGCATGTCTGGCTTTGTATCTTTGCGATTATCTCGGCCCCTGCATGGCTCACTGTACATGCAATCAAGGATCTTTTTCCTAACAGCATTAGACTTTGACCTCCGATTGACCCCCCCCCCCCTTTCTCGGTCATGACACCAGATCCAGTGTGTGCGAAGAAAGGGTGATGTGCAGTGTGTGCGCATGAGCTAAATGGTGTGCATGCGCAAGTGTATGTGTCCGTACGCGTGCGCGAGTGTGTGCCACCACTTGCATGTTCGTGAGAACTGTGGCAAAGAGAGAGGAGGGTTCAGAACATGATCAGCTCTATTACCCAAGGGGTGGGGGATAACGTGTGTGTGTGTGACTGTGTGTGTGCACATCTCTGACAACAAACGTTCATTGTACAGAGAGGGCCTCTCCCATGATTACAGGGATTCATAGTACTCAAAAACACTGACCATACAGAACATCTTGTAACTGTAACCAGCCCCTGACAAAGCTGCAGGCTAAAACAGACAGACACTCAAAGTGGTGCGATGATGATGAAAGAAGATGTAAGGCAGACAGGGAGTGACTTTCAACTCTGGAAAAAGTCATCGCGTTCATGTTTGCTGGCCTGGTTTCACCAGTTAGTGACAAAAAATAGCAGAACAAGCTTTTACACCAAACTCTGTTCATGTTTTTTCAGTGACTTTCCACCTCATTTATCAGCAGTGTGGACTTTATTTACTTCTCTTCTTACATCTTGATCAAACAGCGAACGCAAGACAGACTTCCAGGATTATACAATGTTTTAAGAAGTTTCACACTCTGAAGACATTTGAACTGTGCGACAGACGGAGAAACATTTTGCAACAACAAATGCAGACCAGGGAGCAATTAGGCCGGAGCAGTCAACTGCCCTTGGCTTTGCTCAGTCCCCCTTGGCCTCTCTCCCTCCCTGACCAGAGATAATGTGATCAGACTATGCACATGGCTCTTCAGATGTGTTTCCTGAGGAATTTGACAGTGATGGTGGGAGGGAAGATGGGATGGAGGGAGGAGGGTAACAGGTTACCACGGGAACAGCCAAATCTATGCCCTGATTTTATAATTTTATAATAGCTAAAGCTGATACAGCTTTAGATTGTAAACAGGTCATTCTGATGCTGTGTATTTCTAATTCTGATGGCTGCTCCAAACAATGGCCTATAGCTGTGAGGAAAAACAACATAAGTTAAACACTGTCCTTTTTGGCAAAGGAATTTTAATGGTTTGCTTACCTTCCTGCTAACAACTGGGTTGTAACTAAAGCTGCAGGGAGTTTAAATAATAACTAAGGCTTCACTGGGATTCACTGAGCCCAACAAAATGCAATATCCTCATTTCTGTTGAAAGAAATAAAACAGAGACCTGCGATGTCTGTTGAATAGCGGTTTGGGATTTTATTTGCTCCCAGTGAGCAATTCAACCGTAAGAACATTCACAGTCAGTGAGATCACTGAGACCAGGTTAATGGTTTTGTTTAGCTGTAGTATTTTATGAACGAAAAAAATTCCGAAATAAATAACGAGCTGCACGACTTAGTTGATTCCGCTCCCTTTAAGGGGGAATTAAAAGACGACGCAAAAAAAAATGTACTTTGTTGGTGTCAGATGCTCTCAGCTGATTTGCACAACAGGTTGAAGAGTGTGAAATAACAGAAATGTAAAACCCGAAATCCCAAAATATCAAGTAGCATCAGCGACAAAAAGCCAAACACCTGGGCCAATATTTTCCTTAGGAAGCAACAGAAACTGACGCTCTTTGCCAGACGCATGTGACTTTCAAAAAAGAAAATACATCTTTATGTAAATATAAAATACTTTTGCATTCAAAATTTGGCGAGTCTGCTTCGCTGCGCGATGGCGGAGAAATCTGAGATGAAAAGTAAAGGTGTGTGCCAAGGACGCCATGCGCCCGCAGGCCGCAAAATGTTTTCTCTGCTGCTGCACGACTGGATTAAATGACACAATTTCACTTTATAATCGTTTGTTAAAAACAGGTGTAGACCTGTGAAACATGCGAGCCCTTGTTTTACATTGTCCTACTACAATTATACACGGGATTCAAATCCACCGTGACTCTATGCCACTGTAATGTGTTGGCATTGAATGTTTTTGCAGACTTTGTCAGATCAGGGCAGAAATGTGTAGTTTTAAAAACGGATCAATAACACATGAATTATTGTTGACCTATATGTGAATTGTAATAATAATAATACTAAAAAGCTAAAGAAATAAACAATGTATTTTTTCCCATCCTGGCTTAAAGTTCTGTGCTGTCATCTCCATCTTTTACATTACGCATACCGGGATGACACGAAGCAGATGCAGGTGTTTAATCAGGCAAAATCTCTGCCAAACTTTCGGGGGGGAAGTTACAAATCCGAATAGTGTAAATATTCTACTTGTATCGTGGGGGAGAAGCGCAGGGAAACTGAAAGCTCTGTTTGGAAATGACCTCACTATCGTGGTTTGCCACTGCTCAACTCTCCGGCACAAAAGGCTTTAACCTGTTACGAGCTCCGCCCGGATCACAGCGCATTTTGTCCCAAAATACACTTTTATTTCAGCTTATCTCGGTTCCTCTGTCAGTAAGGAAGACTGTAAGATTACTATGGGCTTGAATGCGTCTCCGCTTCTAAGGGGAATGCCGCACAGTTGTCAGTGAAGTCGTTTAAACGCGCACAAACACACAAAGTCCAAAACTAAAAGTCAGAAACTATCAGCGGGATTCCTCCTGTGTTATTCAACAGGTTCGGTGTCTAAAAGCTCCGGTTAGGAAACTCTGTTATGTGTGAATGTGTCAGAAGATGAGCGCTTACCATCAGTAGAGGTACAGGTATCCTCGAATGAAGTGAATAGGAAAGGGAAGGTGTAAGGCAGTCCAGGCGTAAAGCCGAAAAACGCCGAAATGAGCCTTAAAGGAGAAGCTGGGTGCCTTTTTGGCTCATTAATCCTTTAGCGACACCTCTAAACGAACGAGAGCAGACTGGGTCGGAGCGAAGGCCGGCGCTCGGGCTCTGCAGCGGGGTTTCCTATCCGTCTCCAGTACAGTTCTTGAGGGCAGGCGGTGCGCAGGACGGGAAAACTTTCCAAATGATCCAGCATCTATGGCCCCTTGCAGTTTTTATCCCTCCCTGCCTCCTCCTCCCTCCCCGACCCCCACCTCCCTCATCTGTCTCAAACACCTTGGATAACCCCCCTTCTCTCCTCCTCCACTTAAAATAAAGAGCTCATTGCGCGCTGCATTTTCTTTTTCATTATGTGAAACTTTGCATTTCAATGCCGGGATCCAGACAGTAGCCTAAACTACTTGTTGCAAGGTAGTATCGTGGTCCTCTAAATAAAAAAAGACCGGTGTAACTGCACATGTAAACAATCGGCCTAAAGAGAATTTGAGTGGCATTTATTGGCCACAGGAGTAAACTAAATGTAAGAAGTCTAAGTTTAAGATTTATTTTTCAGATGAACAATCAAATCAGACGAATAAAGATGTCAAATATCAGATGAAAATAATGTTCCCTGTGCGGTTATGCGCTTGCTTTTTTCCCCCCTTGACCTGATGTTAATCACATCCACTGACAACTCTCTCAGTCATTAGTCTCTGCTACGCATTAGCCCTGAAGTAAAGCCCACGTAAACTTTAGGGGTGAGGGAGCAAATCATAAATTCATTAGTTTTAAGAAAAAAAAATAATCTTATTTTGCTTTTCCCGTAAACCATTATGGGAAAAGAAGCTCCTATGCAGCTGTAATAAAGTTATTATTTAATAATGTCTTTTTTAAAAAATGATTTTATATGATATAATCCCACATATATTTACTTGCTCCATTTGTCAATAGTTTAACCAGAGCTGGCAACAGGCAACACACTTGACTTGCTGCTGTTTGAAGTAAGCAGCTTTTTGTTGTCTTTAGGTGCAGTATAGGGCAAACCTTGTCAAGCTTCCAGCTTCTTGGGAAATTCCGTGCTCACAATGACCAATACTGTGGACACAATACTGAGGTGGATTAACTGTCTGATTGACTGCATATCTCAGTAATGTGACATTGTCATAGCCGTGGGATTTACCCTCAGGTAATGATTGAAAAGTCAGCAGATTTTGGCCCAGACTTTGGCACACATTTTCTGCACAGTGAGAGTGCACCAAAAGAAAGTAAAGCACACAGTCACCCTGGGTTGAAACTTGTCCAGAAAGTTTAATTTCCAAAGTAAAGTGAATTTAATCCAAACCTCTATTGCCAAAATAAGTGTTGTAGGTCTGAGACACTGCTATTTGCAGCTTCAGCACAGAGATAAATTGTCCACAGTGATTCTTTCATGTTTTAAATCTGGTCTGGATCGCTCTGCTTCTCTTCCTGGGGTCATGCACATGCCTTGAGAAAAAATTTCCTTGCATTGCGGGGCCATGTTGATTGGGACTAAACAGTGTTTTATACAGATCAGGAGATCTGGGATGCAAATAATCTGATAGGGAATCAGAGAGTTTATTTTGTTAATCATTATTGATCTCCTCAGTCACCCTAACTAGCTGGATAGGCTCATGCCCCACTGACTGCTGGGCCTTAAGATAAATCTTGTGAGTGTGTGAGTGTGTGTGTGTGTGTGTGTGTGTGTGTGTGTGTGTGTGTGTGTGTGTGTGTGTGTGTGTGTGT
>JBBMJY010000009.1:7864212-7877637 GCA_037833715.1 Toxotes lorentzi
GTGTGTGTGTGTGTGTGTGTGTGTGTGTGTGTGTGTGTGTGTGTGTGTGTGTGTGTGTGTGTGTGTGTGTGGTTTTTGAGATGTGCTTTATGACTCAAGCCGTTTAGTATTCCTCACCTTCCAGCACATACCATATGCATGACTCTTGATGCTGGATCTCGAGCTGTGATTGTCTCATTTCAACACCATTACTAAAACCATTTGTGTTTTGTCTCTTTGATGGGGGCCCTGTCATGCACAATTTATTTTTGGTCAGACTTACAGCCTTTCTTGTGGGATCCATATTTCATGTTTTCACTTTCAAGTTCTAATGACTGGGACTAATCATGCTGATGACCTGATATTGCACTAGAATATTAAAAATGGATCAAACATTCCTTTTTGTCAGCCTCACTGCATGAATTGATATTATGAGATTATTGGAGCTGTATTTTATATTGAATACAGCTGAAGGTTCTGCAAGAGCAACAAGTGTCCCAGCTCACTTGCATTTGATACTAGAAACTACTGTAGACAGATGGCATGTGATCATCATTTTTACAACATTACAGCTGTGAGTTACTGCTTACATTGGTGAACTGCCATCAAAACTGTTTTCAAGGTTGTTTTTCACTTACTTTTTATCACATATGTATTTTGATGAGAACATTGCTGCAGCTTAACATCACTGAGATGCTGTAACGCCTCATTTTCTTAGTTGTTAGTTGTTAGACACACATTACTTCCCTTCATTTTATTGCCATTTGTTGGACTTTAACTGTGCATAAAATGTGTGACAAGACATTGGTGCAGTGCTACAGAGACACGTCACTGTTAGGTAAATAAGAATGTCCAAATCACTTAACAAACAAGATGTTTTTGTGACATTATTGAGATAGATGTGATATTGAGATGCCACGTCATTATGAAGTGCGTAATCTGTAGATGTGTTGAAGACAACCAGACAAGACCACACCAGCATTACCTTAGACCACAAGATGCAAACCGCAGATAAACCTCAAAAACAGTCATGTAAAAACCCAAACAAACAGCAGAGTTATGGAGCAATTTGTCATGCTCAGATAAGATAAAGATCAACCTGTATAGCCCATGTACCAGTGATGGAAAAAGAAAAGTTTGTAGTAGCAAAAGAACAGCTCGTGCATACAGTGCGTCACCCATCAAACACAATGGAAGACATGAGACTTGGTAAGACTGGGTGTCACTCTGTAGTTTGTTTTAGGGAGACCTTTCATACAGCTCATTCTTCTGTGTTGCATACAAAGAGTGCAATAGGGTAATACAAATTTCTGCTAAACCAATATTATCATAAGTACAATCTTATTTGAAAACGATTTGAAAGGAGTCACAGCCTTGTGAGTCAAAATACACCAACGTTTTTGAGTGATGTTCATGTTCATGTGCACATTACTGAACAGAAATTGTAACAGATTATTTTTGTGTTTCTGTGTCAGTGTTTCTTTGGGTGGACCTGTCCTACCCTGCTAATGGAAGCAGTATCAAATTTTGTAATTGATGAGTGTTTTAGTAGGAATACTTTGAGTTTTTCTTTGTCATGTAAAAAGGAGAAGTTACTCTCAAAATAAATAAATCTTATGATTATTATTCCAGTTGTACTCAAGTTATTCCCATGTTTGATTAATTAGAATATTTGACTTCATTTGTCTTATCTAAACATACTCATCTAAATGTACATTTTGTGTAAAATGATGTTTTCCATGTCAGGCAGGATGTGATGCACATCGCAGGTGCTTGGCTGAAAATAGATTTATTTTTTACTGGTAAATGATTACACTTATTTCACAATAAATATTGGGCTCATGCAGATGGCTTTTGAATAACTGCGTAGCAGCATGTTTACTTAGTAAATCAGCCTGAATACATTATTTTCCATAACTGAACTGTTTGAGAGATAAGTTGCTCACTTAGATGTTCTATTAAGATATGCTCTGTTAATTAATGCTGTCATTTCTGCATAGGAAGGCTGAGCTTTGTTTTACCAACCAGGCTGCTGCTGGAGCACTTGAAGATGTGCTCTGGACGTCCTTTCCTAGGTGTTGACCGGGCTTAGCCCCTTTGAGCCCCTCCAGTTCCGAAGGAGATTACCAACTGCGGGTGGCTTAGACCCACAGGCAGAAACTGACTGACTTCTTTCCCTATATGAACCTGTGATCTCACAGTCTGAGTCTTTGTGTTGTGTGTATGCTTGTGTATGTGTTGACGGGAAAAGTATCTAGTAGTACCATTCATCAAGTCCCCTTTCTCTTTTTCTTTTTTGTGTTTAATATGTTTGACTGTACAAACTTGTGGAAAGTTCACCTGCCATCACTTTTTTTTGAGTGAGCTGAGCACAGTCACAGAGTTCACTTATCTTCTGACTTTTGCCTTTGGCCATTTAGGGGAGAGGTCAGCTGTGCTTTGCTGCTTTGACGTTAGCTGGGAGAATGGGGTTATTTCACCTCTGCGTGCCCTTGTCACTAAATCCTGCTCGGAGCCGCTCACCTGTGAACACCAGCCCTTAATCAGCAGTAGCTCAAAGGTGACCCTGTCACATAGACTTCGTGCCCAATGTCATAACACACCTTCATTTTCTCTTTCTTCTCTTTCAGACCCTCCGTAAAGTGTTCACTAGTGCAGACACGCGCCACAGCCATTGATCAAATCTCAGCTTTCACTAATGCCCAGACTTCTCAGAGGAACATTCTTCAACACAGCCACTTCGTGTTTCTTTGGGTGCTCTGGCTGCTTGTCCTGTAATCCCCTAACCCAGCCCTGGGACCTGAAAGCCTGTAAGTGGTGTGAGGGGTTAAGGGAGGGAGAAGGACAAGGGAAACGGAGTTTGAGGATGATTGGACAAACTATTTTAATCCCTGTAATGGAATTGGCATGTAAACTCATGAACCTAGAAGTAAACAGAAAGAAAATGGAGAGGGATGGATGTTGAATTGGTCTGAGCCTTTCCGGGGGAGCTGTGTTGAAACTCACATCTTGCCCTGTTCAAACTGCTTGGAACCCCCTCCTTCGCCAGAACAAAGATAGGTCAAAGTCTTTTCCGGCCCATCTCCTTCAACAGACATCACTGTTTAGATAAACACTATAAGTTTCCTTCTCCAAAGAATGTTTAGGTTTAAAGCTGTAGATTTTCATCAGGTTTTGTTCTTGGGCTGCAGACAAAAGTACAGAAACGTTTTGGCCTGAATAGCTTAGAGTGTATCAGCAGCTGAAGTTATTTTAATGATAAGATAAAAGGATCTGTGTTCAGAATAAAAAGTGTCCATGCCAAGCCATCATCTCATATAACACTCTTGCTGGAGAATATCATCGGACCCATTAGAAAGAGAGATCACTACTGACATTCCAGCATATGCGATTAAGGATCGGTCTGCGGATGCTGTGGAGTTGCTGGCTGCCTTCCTGCCAAGTGAGTGGCAGGACTTTAATGTCCGTCCATCTCCTGCTGTCGCTGCTGCAAACCTGCCCCTGCCAGATGTTATCAAAGGGAGCTGGTCAAGTGAGTGGCGGAGGGGGCCTTTTTTAGGCCTTTCTCTTCCTCTGTCAGGGTGCAAGGAGACACACTCAGGCTGCAACACTGTCCAGACGCTGCCTGAGTGGGGCAACGCCTGATGCTGGGACTCTGGGGGGTTACAATAGGAAACTTTCTCAATGGATTAAAAAGCTTTTTTATCACCATTTGGATTGGCACTTAAAGATACTCCTTTAATCTGAGAGGGGAATTGACTTTGCCCACACCACAGTCCCTAAGAGGCCAAGCTAAGAGGCAGCCAAATAAATTCTCCAGCGGTGGCACTGCTTGGTGATAGAGAACCTCACAAGTGTTATGTTCTGGAGCTCAGGAAAATAGATTAGACATGGATAAATGGAAATTGACAAGAATAGAACATAATTAAATAACATGCAACACAGTAGACTGATACAGTGCCCTGAGAGGTAATGCATGTCAACTGCAGCGTCTAATCAGTGGCAAAGGGTCAAATCTCATGAATCAGAAATGGACCAGAGACCTGCTGCAGCCATCCCAAAAAAACCATTGTGAAGTAAGACATCAACACAAGACTTTACAGAGGTGGAGTACAGTCAAAGCCTCTGCCCTCATTTCCAAACTTACAGCCCCTCTACATTATAGTTTCACTGCATCTCCATTGCCCAAAGCTGTCTTAGCATTTGAGGCTATGAAGAAGCTCTTAAAGGGGTGAGTGTCAACAGCGTCTTTTCGAACCATGACATTTAATACAGCATGTAAATCACTCCAGGGACCTGTTATTCCTTCAAGAATGTAATTACATACTTTCAAATAAAACATGAAAGGGCCCAACAAGTTTTAAAACGCAGTGTGTGCTCTCAAGACGGCAGGAAGGAATTCCAAGCAGTTGGAAAATGCTAACATCCCTGTGTGGGCGAACCATGGGTGAGGAGAGGAGAATGTTGAAACAAGGTAAAAAGACAAAATGTTTGACACATAAAAATCAATCAGTTATATTATTTTTAACCTGGGTTCTATTTTACTGATCATTGCCATCATAGCGATCAACTGACCAAATGGCAAAGCAGCACACCAGTTACTGTTGCTACAGCTGTCAGGCTTTCTTTTCTCACACTGCACGCATGCAGTGTACAATGAAAACACTGGCAAATTTCCCACTTTAATTATTAGTCTTTTTTATTTTTTACTTTTTTTAAACGAGGGGTCTTCAATTTCAGGCAAAGACAAAGAAAAGCACCCTTCTCATTTCTTGCCAAACAAATGTCACTGGCAGATCTTATAAGCTGTCGCTAGCTAGCAAAATAAGCTAGCTAACATTAGATCAGTGCATTGGTCTAACATACTGTTTTCAGCTGGCTTTTTAATGTCTCCAGCTGACGGATTTTAAAAGGAGGATCTTGTAAAAGGGGATTTAATGTGCACTTGCTTGGAACATTCATGATATCGCTCTAAAAGACTGAGGCTAAAGCTGGGTGTCCCAAGCATAAAGTCAGAATCTGGACTGGATTGGAGCTTTTTTTGTTTCAGCATGACCCTGTTTGACCTGTTACATTTGTTCATATTTTCAAAACAGCATGTTTCACTTTTGCCATCACAAGAAAAAAGGCTTTAGGATTAAGACTAACTGATTTGTTTTGCAAATAAGAATAACAATTATCTCAGGTAATGTTGGCAAAGGTTGCTTGAGTATAAACTTTCCCAAATCCAATAAACAGAAGGGTGTTAAAGGTTCCACAGTTTTCTCCTCAATTAACTATTTTGCTTTTAGCACCAGTTAATTAAATTGTTACAACACAAAAACAGCACGATTCTGATTATATGTCTTGCACATATATCTATTGGTCAGCATTACTGGTCAGTAGCCATGGTCTCTACACATGCTGTGCAATCAACTCACTGACTGATTATGTGCTTGACTCATATGTCAAAACACTAATAAAAGCAACATGAATTGATTTATTAGGAGAGACCGATGTGTTTATCAAACTTGGGGTCTCCAGCTTGGATATTTGTCAAAGTGAATTTGTTTGTAATGTCAACACTGCACAACAGCTGGATGCAGAATAGAGAGGAGACCTTTGTCACAGTGCAGCTCTGCAGCTTTGATTGATTTTCGAGTGTCAGTATATGTGTTTGTCACTCCATAATGCAAGTGACACTAATTTTCAATTACTTTAAATCAGTGCAGGGACTTTTTGCTCTAGTGAAACCCAGTCAATGATTATTTGTTATGCATATATTCTATATAGGTTAAGCTAACACAGCAAAGATAGCCCAGAGATTTTACATAACCATAGACTTATGTAGGTAAATAGCTGTACAGTACACTTTTTCCTTATGTGAGAAATAACATCTCCATGGTAACGTTTTAGTATTTAACAGTGTCCATTCAGTGTACTGTAACTGTGTAAACTGAATTATACGGCTGCCAGAAATGACAAGTTTCCTCTCAGTGATACGGTTTATTCACTGGCTTAATCCAGTCTGAGTAAAGCTCCTGTGTTTGTGAGTATGTAAAGCTGTTCTAACCAAGACTCAGTATCCAGTGACTCACTCCTGACGTAATATTTCATGGTGCAGTCTGATGTTACTCTTAGGGGTGTCTGGCCTGCTGCTTGGGATTTGGCACGGAGCAGTAGGTGGTCAGGCGATTAGGTCACCACACTGCTCAGAGATCCAGGAATGCTGTAACCCAGGTTTTGGGATCTGCTGTGCTTCCGATCTCTCTGTGGGAACCAATATGTTGCATGCTTGTGCCATGGAAAATGCACTTATGTTAGAGGAGAGTGGAGAGACTAACCTCCAGGTTCCACCCAGCACCACATAATTAAACTAGGAGGGAATTTTATACACTTTAAAGAGAGAACCTCTCCACTTTGCTTTCGGGGCAGCAGCATGTAATTGGTTTTGCTGGAATGGTCGACGTTTTAGGAGTGGTCGGAATATCTTGGCACAGCTGGTAGCAACAAAGCTCTCGTGCTTGGAAGTATGAGCCTGTTGTGGTTGTTATTGGAGGAAATTCTACAAAAATGACCGTGATGTGACATATACACACTCAACCATCATTTGTCAGTGTGTTTGGAAGCTGTATAAACCCCTTCTGCAAAAACTGAGGAACATATTTAAAAAGCAAGTCACTTCAACAGCCATGACAGTAGATATGGCGTTTTAGGAAAAAGGTACAGGGAGAAGGGGAGGACTACTGAAGAATTCCCTTATGCAGGATATCCTATGATCTTTTTCTGGATGGCTGACTGAAAACTTAATTTCTAGCTGGGCTTGTAATTGTAGGTCATTTTGCTCTATGAGTGCAATTGCAGATTTGATAAACAAGGTCCTCTGGCAGTGCACTGTTTACTTTCAGGGCCTTGATTTGAGAGCTGAAGCTCAGGGGTGGGATACAGTTTACCCCACATACACACAGGCAGACACGCTAACACAACATACTGTAGCCTATTTGTGCGTGCACGGTCATGAACAAATGCACACCTTGAACTAGGGCTTGCTGTACCATGTGATCCAGACGAAAGGTTAACATTTAAATGAATATGGCTGGTGTTATTCTATATTCTCCTCATTGTCAACAAATCCCATGAAAATTTAAAAACCAGCAAACTGTTTCTCTCAGCTCCAAGCACATTTGTGCCTACTGAAGATGTAAATCTTTAAATACAGGTCACAAATGTACTTCCATTAAAGAAAAAAAAGGGAAGATAATTCCCAGAGAACAGCTGGATATTGTAGATTTTAGCAAACATCAATCAAACAGTAGTAAGTAGGACATTTTCCAGGGACTATTTTCAGCCACAGGTTTTATATGACTGATTATTTATTGCAGAAGGACAATTGAGTCAAAGCAAGGTGCAGTGCTCATGTTCATCATACTGATGTAACTTGTTACCCAGTAAAACACTGTGACTCATACATGGTTTTAATAAGCGCTGGACTATAATCGAGGTCTGTGGCACAAACTCCATAATATATCAATTGTTAGTTCTGGTCTTTTCATGGGATTATAAGAAAACTATTCTTTAATTTCATGTCAGTGCTGAGCTGAATCAGATTTGTGAATGATCACCAGTTCAATTCTCTCTAGTTAAAATTGTGGTCTGCACTTGTGGTGGGCTGGTGAAGATCCTGATCCAGATAGTTACGAGGCCGGATGTAACTCAAGTTGTAGACTGCTGGGAAGCTCTTAAAAGCATGCTTAGTCATATTATCTGTAATCCCACGTCAAATCAAGCTTCTTGGTGAAAGCATGCTTCAGAGAAGAGAGTGGAATACGAGAGGGAGCTTGGTTGTGTCGTAAAAGATGCTTGAGACTCTGCAACACTGCTACATGGTTTCAACACAAATAAACCTAAAGAGGGGAGGAATAAGCAGTCAGATTTATCTGCTGTAGTTTAGGAGACGTGGTAATGGATCCAGCTAACTGAAGCCACATTTTTCTCCCCTCTGTGCTTCACCACTGGTCCCCGGGGCCAGTTGACATGACACAAATTTTCCGCTGACAATAAAATAAATAAATAAATAAACAAAGGGTTTGTGATTCCAAAATGAGTCAGGAGCATTAAGACTGGTTTCTCTCTCTCTCTTTTTTTCTTTTACTGCAAAAGCATACTTGAGGGCTGCAGCTGGAGATCACACACACACAGATTTCAGCAAAGACGGGGGCCAGGGCCTCGAGGGGCCTGCTGGGTTATAGAGCACCAAATGATATCGAAAAGTACATGTTCGGATTTTCTTTTCCAAGGTCTCAAAGTAAAAACTCATGCACTCAAAGCCCTTCTCCCCATCGGAAAATCTAATTTATAATGATTGTGTGTTTATATGCACATCAGTATCCCTTTATCATTTAGGAAACACAAATACTCAGTTTCTGTGTTGACGCATGCAAACATTGTATCCTTTTCACAGAAACCCAAATAAGCTCTGACCCAAGTCATGGAATAAAAGTGTACTGGAAAAAAAAGTTACCACTGTGATATTAGCCAGGATAATGATGCATGTATTGTTATGTGATGTTATTCCAGTTATTGTTGTCTTTAGTGGCTTGGCTCACTTTAAATTGTATCTGAGGGCTCATTTGAAATGTTGTGTTTATTTATATGAGCGGGGATATCCGGGTGCAGGATCTATAAAAGATATGTATAAACATATTATCCAGAATTTGATTTTAACCAGAACAAAACTAAAAATCCAAAAACCTCACTCCATCCTCTTTGTTCCTGTAACCAACACCTTCCAATCCAAGCTGCTTCCTCTCCTCAGGAGCTGTAGGTGCGAAAAACGGGAAGCCCAGTCCCTGCTGTGGGAGCCTGCTGGTCACCATGGCAGCTGCTCAAACACGCCAGCGGTTGGTGTTGGGTTAACTGCCAAATTTGTTGCGTTACCCCACCGGCTTCCCTTTCAGTCCTTTACCCCACCCACAGGGAGCCTGGGTTGCAGCAGGGGAGAGGAGGTGAGAACACAGAGTAGAGAGGGAGGAGGTGGGAGGAGAGGAAAAGAAGAAGAGGGGGAAGAGAGCAACCCAGTGACTTCTCAGAGGTCCCCATCCCTCCTCATGTTGCTTTGGGTAAAATCACACCACTGCTCTCCATGGTTTCCTGTTCTCTTCTCTTATCACACAACTTCTAGCTAGGTGTTATTTATTTATCACACGATACACAAGCAGTCAACTGTGTAGCCGACGTAAGTGTGTTAACACAACTTCACATACTGAGATACTTATGGCAAGAAGACACCACAACACAGCCAATGCGGTCCATGTTGTTTTTTCCCCAAATTTTAAGAGTAGCCTCCTCATTAATTTCAATGAACAGTTTAACTTGGAACACAATACAACCTCATCTATTTTGGCCAATCAAATGCATGCAAGCACATGTTCCTGGTAACGGGGCTGTAGCCAGGATTTTGGAAATACTGAGGTAATGAGTCCAAATTCCTGCAGCAGAATCGCCTCTGCCCTGAGAAATTTTTTGACCAACCACCAACCAAAATAATCACCAAAAAGTTCTGGGAAAAAAATAAAATAAAAAAAATAACGTTTTATTTATTTGCATAGCTGTTCAGTTATATTTTCTTGTTGTTTCAAGAATCCCAAATACCTTTCAG
This sequence comes from Toxotes lorentzi, assembly GCA_037833715.1. Classification (NCBI taxonomy): domain Eukaryota; kingdom Metazoa; phylum Chordata; class Actinopteri; family Toxotidae; genus Toxotes; species Toxotes lorentzi. Next base: position 7,873,829 of record JBBMJY010000009.1, read on the forward strand.
TTCTTTGCCACCAAAACAGTCAAGTTATATGATATTTAGAATAAAACATATCAATATCAGTTTTAATAAAACAATATATTTGATAGGTTTGTAACTGGAGAATGTAAACTTCTCTTTGTGTTATTAAACCCCCCCAAATCCCCAGAAATATTCCTGAGGACATGACCTCATTGTCCCCAGTGGCAGCTACAGCTGTGCCTGGCAGAGTGCTTTGTAATGCTTTGTAATGCTGATAACATTATTGTACTTCATGAACATGGTAATCACTAACACACTGGAGGTTTAGTGTACAACTAGAATTTTTTTTACTACCAGCCACTGAGCAGTGATTAGTTAGTGCCGTGCTCAAAGGCACGTCGGAAGCGTTTGCTAAAGGACAGAACTACGAATTTGACTCATTTTTCTAGTCGGGATTCAGCGCTCTTTCAGGGTAATCAGTGTTACATATACTCAGTTGAGGTGACTCAGTCAGATTTAGCTCATCCACCTTTGTGTCATTTCGGCGTGATACCAAATTAGCAAACATGTTTGAATGAAGGCTCCTCAAGAGGGCTTGTTGACAAAAGGACAACAAACATTTACAGAAGCTGCTGCACCCTTCTTGGCAAGACGAGCAGGAGATGACATCAGAGGAAATCACAGTAATTCACTGTTTACGCGGTTTATTTTGGGGCTTGATTATGTGTAACTCCACAGCGTTTCAGAGGCTTTAAGAACACTTCTAACCATCAGGGCCTCAGCCGTTGTTATTATTGCCTGCATCTGTTGAAAACCAAATAATGGCGGGTGGTCACCTTTCATCATGGAATGATGGGAATGGGTTCTGTAAGGTGAAACCGTACAACGCAGGCATGGCTGTGACATCATTGCTTTTAAATTTGTTTTCTGTCCATTTGCTAGCGGTGACAGGAACCATCTGGGCTGGTTGGAGAAGGCTGGGTGATCAAGGGAGTAGCAGTGTGTGTATGTGTGTGTGCGTCTGAGCTTGTGATAACATTTGTAGTACAGAATGTGTGAATTTGTTAAGCTCACATTTACTAAACATTTATATTTGGGGTTTCACTGTAGGTTTTTAAAATGATCACTCCTCAACAAAGCTGTAAAACCCACTTTTAACTTTGAGCTTCGAGGTGTTTGCAGGGCAACGACGTGCAAGATCGAAAGGAATGTGAGGTTTCTGGGTAAATGTTGAGTTCACCCAGAAACACGGAGATAATGCAGGTCTAGAGTCACTGAGTGCTGATCCACCTTAAAACTCTTTGACACTCCAGTCTATTCCACTAAGCTTATGCTATTTGTGCAACTCTGCCTGCATTAAATACATGTATTACTGCACACACACACACACACACACACAACCACAGAGACACAGAGACACACACATACACACTGCTACCCACTACCGCCACCCTGCCCACACTCTATTTCAGTCTGGACTTTACCGTTCCAGGGACCGCAGGCCCCACCACATAGAGAGGACTGTGTTGGGCTCTTTAACCCAAGTCAGACCAGGCTATTCGCTGGGGTGGGGCGGCGCGGTGAGGAGGTGGGGTGAAGGTGGTGGTGGTGGTGTTGGGTGGCGGGGTGTAGTGCTATCTCGCAGCTGTTTTGCTAAGGACGGCGAGGTCTCTCAGCATAAATTTCACTGATATCACCTCCATCAGAGGGCCATAAAGCTGATTTATTATAAATACAGCTCTCATGTGTTTACTGCGCGCATTCTTGGGCCTGCAACATCTTTCAAAGTGAGCACTTGCAGGTGCTCTGGCTCAGTCTCCGTGGGGCAGACTGGAGGAAATCAAGGAAAAGGAGGAGAGACAAAAAAAAAAACGACAGGGAGATGCAGAGAGAGGAGGGGACGACGGACAGGGAAGGAAGAGAGAGAGGGATAACTGGTGAAGGTGGAGAAAACATGGCAGCCATTACAGTGGTGATTTAAACGCATCTTAGGTGATAAGGATAGTGTGCAAAGGTATTGAGTTACGTTCCGTCATCCCACTTTCAGCTCCCAGTAAATACATCTGCAGGTGAGATTCCAACTAATCGGCCTCAGCTGCAGATGATACATTCTTCCATTAGCTGAGATACTCACATCTAACAGCTTTAGCAGATAATGGACAACGGTACACGTCAGGCTATAGTAGCAGGATTTGATTTGGATTTCAGTTGTAGCAAAATAAGCTCAAAGTTTATTACAATTTGTAAGTCAGGAGTTTTTCTCAGTAACACACATGGTCCTCTTTAGCAGATTGAGGTTGTTCAGGTTCTAACTGAACTGAAAATGTTCAAACTTGTTATGATTCAGGCCACTTCTAGGACTTCTCTTTCAAGTTGAGGTTCAAACAAACCAGTTCATACAAATTTATTTGTCTGACCTTTCTTTTTATATTGCATTGGACCTCTCTTTAACGATGTTGCCATGCCCCCCAAATATTTTCATAACCAATAGACTGATGGCCAAAAGTCAGTTTTTATAATAAACTGGAATTATCCTTTAAATACAATAAGTCAAACAAACAAATACAAAGAGGTTCCACATGTTTTACCCACATTTCCTCTCATACACACCCTTTTTCATCTTAATCCAGGCATCTCAATTAACTAACTGCTTCTGTTCTCAGACAAGCAGTGGGATAGAATCTCATATCTGCAGTTTCTGGACATTAATCTGTTTTTGTATACCAGCAGTGCTGTCAGAGGGCATGGGAAAAACATGTTTCAGTGATGACATCAAGCGGTATTTAATCTTGTTTATGAAATAAAGACTTGGCAACGGTGATGTAACATTGAGAAAATTAACAGTTCTCATCTTACAACTCCTGTTCATTTTAAACACTTTAATCCACTCACATAACAGGGGTTCTTTGGCTTAATCTTGCCACTTTATTGTTTGATTGCAAAGCAGTATGACAAAAAGATAACACCTAAAGGAAACAAAATGGAGTCCAGATGACTGAGGAGGGAGTATTCTTCACCGCAGCTCAGTGTATTTGCTTTCACTTGATCTCACCTCTGTTTCCGACAGTGACACGGCAGAAAGGACGAGTCAGGAGGGAGGGAAGGAGGGGAGGGGGCGAACATCTTGGCTCCGCTTTTGGAACTCGTAAGTAGATCAGCAATAATTAAAAAAGAGAGAGAGAGAGAGACAGAGAGAGAGAGACAGAGAGAGAGGAGAAATGTGAGTCATTCCAGAAATGCGAGGGAGCTGCTTGCTTTGTGGATACAACAGGAGATTGACTAAACCTAACACCGGGAACTGTGAACACACCACTGAGCTGCATCATTGTGTCTGTCTGACCTCACACACACTCATATATTCTCTTTTACAAAACATATCTGATGCAAAGATGACACCGGCAGTGAAAGAGAAGTAAGAGATTTGGACATTAGAAACAGAGCTGAGGTTACCTTGAGTATCTGCGGTTACTGGACAAAAAATAAAAGAACAGAGGGAGAACAGATTTTTTTGGCATGTGAAAAGACGGGGAAGATGATGAAGAAATCTTTCACTTTGATGGAAGTCTTTTACCAAACCTGTCAGTGATGAATGTGTTCATTTCAGGCTCAAACAATCCACCCCAATCAATCTTCTCTTCTGCTTCATCCCTCCTCTCTCTCTTATTTGTTAAACACTTCACAGTAAAGGCAGGGAAAGCAGCTTTGGTAAACAGTAACATTAAGCTACCATTGTTTTAGAGGCACCTGCTATGCCATGGAGTGCGGTAAGGCTTGGTATTTACACACACACACACACACACACACACACACACACACACACACACACACACACACACACACACACACACACA
>JBBMJY010000009.1:7877737-7979006 GCA_037833715.1 Toxotes lorentzi
ACACACACACACACACACACACACACACACACACACACACACACACACACACACACACACACACACACACAGCAACATGTAAACAAATACCCACAATCGTCCTACCACTGGTCCACAATCTGGCTTGTGTTTGCTTTCCGGCATTTTTCACAGGGTGGAAATATTTAGCCCTGATGAAACATGCATTTATCTAGCTTTTTTTCTCCCCAACCACAACCTCTAAAATCAAATAAACGAGGGAGCTCTATTCTTTTTTTTTCCTCCATAAAACCCCATCAAGAGGAATGCTGGTAATCCATGTCTACTCCTCTATCATGCCTTGTTCCTCTCATTACCAGCCATGTTGTTCCTATTACGCCTCAACATCCTCTGCTCTTATCAAGATAAATGTGCTGAGATATCATTTCATGTTCCCCCATTTTGCTTATTGCCTGCCCAAACACAGAACACAGTTTCACTGCACTGAACCAATTTGCTGCATGGTTGTGGTGTGGGAGTTTCTTTTTTCTTCCATCCTTCCTTTCTCTTTTTCTTTCTCTTTGTGAAAGCTTTTCCCCTGACTTTCCCGGCTGCTCCAGGCATTTTTTTTTCCCTTTAACATAAGGAGTTGTTTACTTGGCTCTGGTTAAACATGGAACGCAAGTTAAAATGATGCAAAGAAAGAACGGCAACAACATGTATGTGACGGATTTCATAGCACAGAGGACGGGCAGTGTGCTCAAAAGGAATTGCATTTGATATGTTCCACATCAGAGCAAGTACATGGGGATTTTCAGAAACTGTATTTTGAAATTCTGTGTTGCTTACATTTTTTTTGATCCTGTACACTAATTGAACATTGTACAAATCATCTGATTTCTTAGGAACAGAAAACACATGAAGGAACAGTCCAGCATCCCCAGAATGCATCTTGGGTCAATTCATGTCTAGTGCCAAGTAGGTGTGGAGGTGTGGTGCTTTGGGTGGTGGGTGGATGTGTAGCATGTCAGATTTTCATACAGGTGACCAGAGTTCATGTCCCACCACAGACTTGAAGTTAACATCTGCGTTTTTATTAACTGAGAGCACTCGATCGTTTTAGCGTTGCACGTCTTTAACACTACAGGACTCACAATGGACAGTTTAAAAAAAACTTGACTTCATCAGACTTTGCACAGTTTTCTCTGGAGCCACAGAAGGCTTTGTACAACTTCTTTCACATATGCAGTAGTACTCCCCAAGACCTGTAAACTGACTTTGATGTGTGAATCAGTGGAATTCCTCTGTAACCGTATTGTAGTTGCCAAGAGAAGATATTGTAGAAAGCATGGATTTTAAAAACATTGGCAATGAATGTAATCCAGGGTTTTGCAGATTTTCCAATACTGACATTTTTCTCTGACTATAGGGTTGGAAGGAAAGACAGTCTTCATTATAGCAAACAGAAATCTTGGCACCAATTCCAGCTCACCCACTGTCCCATCAGTTTCTGAAAATCAGTGTGATCTCTTATAGAGGACTTGTCTTTCTCAAGAAAGACAAAGTAATCCTGGGCTTTACAAACCATATTCCATGATGAGTATGTACCAACATAAATTAAAAAAAAAACCTGTTTATTAGGTATTTGTTAGCATTCAGAGCTGGTCCTTATTGACATTATCATACATCACGCCCACATTTTCAACATTACTTCTTTCTACGATATCTGTGCCTGGCAACTATAGGTTATGCTTAAGGTCAGATTGCAGTTATAGCAGATAAACTATGATTAAGGTATGGTTAAGGCTAGGCAACTAAAAGACTTGGTTCTGGTAAAGAAAAGATCATGGTTATGATTTAAAAGGAAAAAAAAACACTAATTGCAGGTCTGTCACATGATGTATTACATGTCCATCCGCCACACCCATGCTTTCCTCTTAGCTACATAATGAGAAAACTACTTCCTGCTGTGTCACTGAATGTTTCCTAGACCCAAATGGTAATTTCCAGATTCATCCAATATGAAAATAATTCCCAGGGATACTTGTCTGTAGTACAGTGACTGGCTGTTTGTTTAGTGGATATGACAGGAGATTGACTAAAGCCAAGTCCAGGAACTGTGAACACATCACAGATGATCATTCTCTACCTCACTCATACACACATAGGCAAACACAGACACAAATTTTACAAACCGTATCTGATCCAAAGATGATGCTGAAGAAAATGAGTAGTACAGTGACTCAGTGTGATGCTGAACAAATGACAGTGTTGGGACTGTTTGAAAATGGTATTTGTGAAAGACTTTTAAAACAGAACTATTAAATAAACATTGATATAAAATAGTTTCTTTTTTAAAAAAAGCACCAGCCAGGTCTAGACAAATGATGCAAGATTATGTTGTAGGTGTGTGATTTTGAATTAGGGTTTCTTACTCTTGGGACATAAGCTGAAAGGTCCAGTTTCACCTCAGTTCTCTATGCTGCTATCGCCTCTTGAGAAGACAAGAGGGAGATACGCAAGTGAGTGCAAGAGAGAGAGAGAGAGAGAAAGGACAAGAACGAGTACAATTAGCCAGTGTGTGAACAAGCTCTTGTTTATTGACTTTCAGGGGGAAATTTTATTAACCTGCCCAGCCTTGAATGGAAGACACCTGCTGTTGGCACTTAGGCTGTCATTACTGCTGTAGAGAGCTGCAGGGAGGGCCCTCGCCATGCCCAGCGCTGCCTGCTGTTCCATTGTCCAGCACCCCATCATCCAGCAATTGAGTGCTACAACGTTTACAATGAGATTGCCCTTTGTTGGGTATCGTCGCTAAGCTGACAGACCTTTTTCCCCTCACTTGTCAGCAATCAAATTATGGTGGACAAACCCACCGACTCCGGTTTTGTTCCTTTTGTCTGTCTGTAAAAATAGGCGCTGCCCGTGATTGACTTTTTTGTTGAGGTTGCCGTTGGTGAAGTGGGTGATTGCGAAAGAATTAAATTCACCACAATGCCAACAAAAAACAACCAGTTTGGATGGATAAAGAGCCCAAATGGGAGACACTGAGTCTTTGTCAGCTATAAGTGAGCGAGTGTGGACGCCATAGATAAGACTGGGAATTCTGATTTCACACACTTCCCCTGTCAGGGAGGAATTCAGCCTCGCTACATTTACTATCATTTACAGTTGCTCTGTTAAAAGCTTCTGTATGGAGCTTTTTTTTTTTAATTACACCTTACCTTACCCTACGCTTTTTTATTACACAACCTTGACATGACTACAACAAAGTCATATGGGTCAAAAATCACAATTACAATGAACAGTTTGTGTAATAACTTTCATTTTATCTAATCTATATAATATTTTACCTTCAATTTGCCTTCATTTTCAGTCCCAAATATTAAATTAACTTACCTAAGGGTTTGTTTATAACCTGCATGACTACCTGATGCTCATGTGTCTTACCCAGATCTTAGCAATTAACCTGATGAGTACAGTGTTATTACTGACAAGAATGATAATCAGAGCTACAAAAATAAATATCTAGGATGTAAGAAACCAGAATTTACCTTTAATATCTGTTTGACAGAAGCAGGAAAGCAGAGTAACTGATCATTTCCAAGAACATGCAATCCATTTTGACGCTGAATATTAGATTTTGTAGTGATAGTAACATATTTAATAAATATAGCTGTCAAATATGAATCCATCTCTGTGTGTGTATATACTTTGTGAATAAGCACGATTCCAATTATGCCCCAGAAAGGACAACTAGCTGTCACTGAGGAGATGAGAGGATAGATGGGTCCTCCTACTGAGTGATACTTCCTCTAAAGTGCATAGTGTCAATGGCTGACTTTCAGCAGAGCAGATAAAACCCAGCCATCCTGGCTTTTATCGTCCTTCCCGGGCTCAGGGAGCACTGATACCAACCATTACAAGGACAGCACTGAGGCGAGCCTGGATGCGTGGGCTTTGGCATGTCTGCAGCTAAAAGGAGTATCCGTGTGTGTGTGCATGTCCACGCACTGATGTGTGTTCACTAAAAAAAAAAGAGGTAGGGGAGGGAGAATTATGGCGATAAAAACGGAGTGTGCTTGGCCGTCTAAAGTCTTTTTATGCAAGTGCGTATTTATTTATTTGTTCTCATTCAGGAAATTAGGTAACTGGAAACCAAGAGCAGTTTACAACCAAATATCCACAAATATACAAGCTGTGCACATCCAACTTTTAACCTTACTGGGACCAACATGTACTCTGTGGACCCCTCAGGCAAACATTATGTTGACGATCACAGCTCAACAAAAATAATGTTGCAAAGTCAGCTATTGGCTTGTCCTTCCGTCCTCCCAGTGCCCAGCAACAAACTATTCATTTGTTTATGCACTGTTGGAAAAGATTTGATAGCATACATTGAATTTCCTGCTTTTGCTTCTTTGTGTGCAATTTTTGCTCTCATTCCTGTCAACCTGACCCACAGTTCTGAGCATGTATGAGAGCTGGGGTGATTAGCTGTAGCAAATTCCCAAGGATTACCAGTCAACTAACAGTTACAGGTCAGCCCTGCCTGCCTTCAGAAATACCACACTGTAAACAAGTCAAAGCCTGACATAAGCACATGTTTTGGTCCAGCTTTGCCACAAACCTGCATACTACTGTGCCCTCCAACAAGCTGCTATATGATTTTATTTAAAGAAAATGCACATGGTGTAAATGAGGTGTCAGTGTGTGTGCATGTATGTGTGGAGTGTGGGAAGTGTTAATTAGGTGTGGATTGATGACCTTTGCCTGGCCTAAAGGGACCTTTATGCATAGCAGCCATGGAGAGATTAATAGGTATTGCTAGGCAACATGAACGAGTGGTCTGCAAATTCTGTCTCAGGTCATTAAAAACACTTCATTTGGCCATGCCAACACCAAAACTACATGTGGTGTTCAGATGTGAACAGTAAAGCTATGATTTAAGCCATTTAAATTATCTGCATGAATTTTGTAAATGCTAGGTTTCCCAAAATAAGTGACATGTAAGGCTCCAATGAGTGATAGTTTGTATACTTGATGCTCGTGGCTCCTTAGTGACTAATTTGCTGACAAAAAGTAACTACATGTTAAACAACGCAAAGAAAGCAGAGGCTATTTGTGCCAACGAGGAATGAACAGTATTGTTAAAGCCTTTGTTCATTGTTCTCCCTCTTAGCCTCACGCTAACAATAACATATATCTCCGAAGCAGAGACCATGTTGGATTGATGTCTGTATAAATATAAATGTATTGTCGTCTTCTAAAGGCATTCATTTCGTGACTCTCAAAACCTCCCTTCCACCCTTCGTCTGCTACTTGTTGGCCAGACTCTACTAACCAGCCTGCTCAAGAGAAGAAGCAGAGAAGCTAGTGTGGTGGATAGACCTGTATAAATAGATATTATAACATAGAGGGCCTGCCACACTCAGTCTTTCTCCCTCCTTCTCTTGCTGTATCTTCCTTTTCTGTCTTGAATCATTCTATCTGCTGCCGTATATACTTGAGCACTGCTGAAGCCACATTTATGGCGCTTTTCAAGAGGAACCCCTTTGAGAGGCAGCTCCTCAGGGACTGGGGACAGGCAGTCGGCCAGCTTCCAGAGTAAACATATAATCATCCCTCGGACAGCTATAATTATATCTGGGACGTGAAGGAACAGAAGCAAGCGAGAGCCAGGCAGATACACAGTAGCAGAGGTAAAGCACAGAGCCGTGCACTTAATATTTGTTTTCTGCTGTGACATAAAGCTCAGGTTGTGTTCGGGCAAACAGTGAGGAGAGGAGCTGATGGAAAAGTCAGCTCACAGCCTGTTGTGGCGAGTTTCATTATGGGCAGTGGCAGTTTTGCGTAAGCGTGCGCATGCCGATTCAGACGTTTAATGTTAAGACACGTCTGCGTCCATGCACACACACACCTAAACACGCAACACAGGCACACACACCTTGCATGCACATCTCCACCCACATATAGTGGAACCACACAAGAAACAGTGGGTGGTTTCAGGGCCAGTATGGGGAGCTCCCCTAAGGCCTGTTCTTTAATTCAACATCTCTCAGCAGAGCAACTTTAATGCGGTTAACTAACTAGCAGGCTTTGTGGTCAACTTCCATTCCAGCAGGCCATGCTGAAGAGAAATTGATTACAGTGTCTGGCTGGAAAATCAAATGACTTCCAGGATGTTTTTTTCTGTAATTAAAAATGAATTTGCCGCTACTGAGTGGCAGAAATGAACCTGGCTGGTGAGTACCTGTTTTCCTTTGCATCACCTGACTCAGTCTGAAAGCAGCCAAGCCTTCGTCTTTTATGTGAAAGTTCCCCTCTAATTTTCATTGTCTATGGTGCCCTGAGGCGGGTTTGAGGGGGGTGGGGAAGGATGACATCACACCATTTAGGCAAATTCCATATGAAAGAAAAAAAGAAACAGCTAAAGCTATTCTCCATAAAACAGTGGAAACACTATAAAGTTATAGGAAGCGATTAGCTGATAATTAAGCAACCTAAACAAACCCCCCACCGCTCTCACACATCATTACTGCCTCCCAAACATACAAAGAAGTGCACATGTGTGCACAAACGCACACAGAGGAGGCTGACACAGGCCGTCTCTAGGGCCGCAGGTTCAGGCATCAAGAGCAGCAGGGACCGAGGAGGGAGGGCTGAGGGAGCCAGGCTGCAGCTGGGGTCAGGAGAAGGCACGTTAATCACCGCTATCCTGTCAACAACAAAGAGTGGGCCTCACCCAAATGCTCTGCTCAGTAGCCATAATAACACCATGTAGGTATCGCTGTGAGTCAGGCAGAGGTGTCACTAGAGAACCGAGACGAGGAAGTGAAGACATGGTGTGATGATGCAATTACAGGAGTAAAAAAGGAGGGGGGGGGGGCAGAGAGTGAGACAGAAAAAAGCAATCTCAAGTGGTTTCTTTTCTCGCTTAAGTATCACTTAATTACAACCACAGGGTTTTTTTTGGAGAGGGATCCCACACACCCACTCACCCCTCAATGAAAATGCTATAAATTATCATCATTGGCTGGTGTCTGACATGACTTATTGCTTGTTGCCCCACCCATGCCCGTAAACACAGCTCTCTTTTCACCTGCACCAGACTCGCTGGAACTAAATGTCAGACACTGAACTTGGATACATGCGCTATTACATTTTCTTTATTTCTTTAATATATATCTCTGTAATCTCTTCTCTAATGATTTTTAGGCGGTCTGTTCCTAGAGTCGTCCTCACCTCCCTGCCTACACACTCATGTGCACACCCTCTTTAGTTTAGCCCAGCAAACATGTTGTTTCAAGCTTCAGTAATTGAAACACAAGCCTTTCCTGCAGTGACCAAACTGTGACCCTTCATTTGGGTCACATTACTGAGCAATGGACATGTTTAGATTTTTCACTCCTAAAGAAAACATCATTAGGATCTGAGAGTGGATTTCACTTTTCCCTCATGTCCGCAACTCAGAGGTAATGACCACCTCCCCCCCTGCAAGGACCATGGCCTTAGACCTGACCTTCAACCTAGTGGCCTTCCACAGTGCACATATACACACAAACACACACAGACCACACATTTCTGAATTCAAAATTTTAAAAAGCATTTACACAAGTGCAAAGTGTCTCCAACTGGAGATTTTTCCCCCCCTTTTACATCTGGACTGTCTCTGCTCCAGCAGTTGTCTGATCTGACACTCAGCCTGATAATAGGGTCGGGCCCAAGTGAAACCAGAAACAATTTGTTTTGGTCTGAGCTATCATTCCATTTCCCATAAGCCATGCCTCTCCCTTCTCTCCTCTCAGCCCCTCTTTGTATCTCTTGCCAAGAATTAAAAGGCACGACTTTAGACACAGTTACAAAAAGCAGCTGCTGAGTAACTTTCCTCCTAGAAACATACTAAAGGCCATTCCAGATTTACATATCTTATTCCAAATCACAAACTGCATGCCTTTCAGAGAGCCCCAAGGCTAAAACAAGGCCTTCTTCTTGCTCAGATGGAGCAGCATTTCAGAGACCTCCTCTGGAATGAATAAGGGAGGAAGTGGAGAGGCCACACTCACCCTAAGGCAGGAAGTGACATACACTCAATGATGCAGGCAGCAGTTGTTTTGAATCTTGTAAGACAAAAAGAAAGTTCTTAAGAGGAGCGATAGAGTGAAGGGGAGAGGATGAGGAAAGTAATTTGATTAAAGTCGTTGCCTACAGCAGCATTTCCAAATCTAAACATGTCCGTCCTAAACCCCATGATGTAAACACAGCATGCTCTCTGACCTTTGTGGTAAACATCTGTTCAGGGATAGGCTTTCACCCCTCAATGTCACCTGACATTACATTGATGAATTCACTTTTAATCACCAAAAGCAACACATAAAATGAATCTACATTATCTACTTAAGCAAATAAGTAAACATTGTTGTCTTGTGAGTACCAGGGCCATAAGTAAAGCTGTACTAGCAAGCTTTATTGACACAAACGAAACAGAAGTTTCAAACCTGTGATTCGTTTGCTGTGAAGTCTCTAATCCACAAGGGTTTACACAACATTTTTAAACAGTGAGTCTTAAATTTCAAATCAGCTTGGTGCGAAGACTGAAATTCAGTCTGAATTTATTTCAGGACAAACTCCTCTTCATCACTTCTAACCACATGAGCAATTATCACACCCTCTGTCTGTCCTCAGTCTTACCACCAAACACGGCTCAATGTTTATACAGTTCTATTAGTGTCATCTGAAAATTGAGACAATTGTAGTCTTGGTGCCTCAGGAGACAGAGAGACATGCCTTAGGCAAGGAGGAAGACCCTTGAAAGGGTGAGCAGCAGCCGGTGGGTCCGGGGCCTGGGCCTCGTAAAAAAAGCCGCAGCCGGCTAGGCCGAGGGGGAGGAAGGAGGCAATTAAAAGACTCGCAAGTGGCTTGAGAGCTGGGCACCATCTGACTTTTATCGTGTTATGAAATAACTAGATGCAAGGATGATGGCAAAGAGAGGAGTGAGAGAGAAATGGAAAGAGAGAGAAAGAAACTGAGATGGAGGTAGATGGGTGGTGAGACTGTTTGCTGGACGGGGGCTAGACCTGGTCAGACCACCGCTGAGAAAAGGGGCAGGCTATCAAGACAGACGACTTCCTACTGGAGTCTGATTATCCCCTGGAGGCCCAGGGAGAGCCCTATAAAAGCCTCCTCATTAAGACCGGACCATTTATAGACGGCTTAATGAGTCTAGGCCACTAAAAGAAGAGAGGGAATGAGGGACTGATAAAGAGAGTGTCCACTTACTACTTTGGGGTTCCTGTCGCTGCACCTCCCTGCCCTCAGAGGTCTAGTCCAAAAAATATAACCACAATAACCACCTCCGAAAGTAAATTTACACACAACCAAGGAGACAAATCTAAACAGAGCACAGACTTTAGAAATTACATTTTATAAAACCAAAAGTCAACTTATTTGCCCTAAAACATTTGTGTACTTTGGTCAGCACTGTTGCCTCACAATGGGAAGACTGTTTTGTTTAACAGTCCATGAGAGGAATTTGCTCATCCTGTCATAGGAGTCCCTTATTTCAAAGAGGCAACCATCATGTGGATAGTAGACTCATGCTACAAGTGTGAATATGAGTCTACAGGACTTCCCTTTTACCCCAGTTTATGATTAAGGAGTAAGATAAACGTGCTACTTAGGTAACACTGGTCCCTGATCACAAATGCATATCCAAACCACTGATTGCTTTCTTAAGCTGGGCAATGGGTTCTGCAATTGTGACAACTCGCTTGAAGTCATCATTCATTAATTTTTAATTAATCATTCTCCACAAGGCAGGCACAACAACTCACACTTTTTAGCCTGAGAGGCAAAAACTGAAGTCCAACCAAGTGACTGGATGGGCCCCCAGCATCTGACAAGTCCTGCAGTACAAACAGAGCGATAAGCTCCTATAGGTCATTTGACATACTGCTCCCCCTCAAGCACCATGCATCCTGGTCACCGCCCACCGTGACTGATAACCCACACTGATCCTATCTGTCCCTCTGAGAACAAACACAACATCTTGACACCAGCTCTTTATAAGTCACCCTAAACATACACACATGCACATCCACGTGCACGCATACCCACCTGTGGTAAGTGTGCACAAGTATTTGGATGCACAAACACACATAATTAAAACCACACACCACTATAATCTTAATTAAAACCAAATGTTCCTTAGTGAAATATTTTGAGACTAATTCAACTCCATTCAACAAGTAGAAAAGGATAGAAAAATAATAGAAAGAGCTCCTCATTTACACTTTATCCAACACCATACTCAAAACCACATTGTAAAATCCCTGTCAGACTAATCATGCAATACTTATAATAATGCAATTCCCATAAATAGTGCAATGAAAGTGCTGGCAGCAGTCCTGGAATCCTTTCCAGGGCACTTCTAATGACTGCAGATGGATTGGTCTCTCTACTTCTTCACTTGCTCTGTGGCACACTGGGTGTTATTCTCCCCCTGGGAAATAAATAGGCGTTTTGTTCTGTCAGAGAAGGGGTTTGGGGTGGTATCACTGCGCCACTTTGTGCCAAGGCGGGGAAAAAGTTTGAGGAAGAAGTCTGTGAAGAGCGAATGAGTCAGGACAATCCTGCAAGCAGAGGGAAGTCAGACCGGGGCGAGATGCCACAATAAGACAGGATGATTAGAATCTAACACATTTAATTAGATAGTTCCCCTCCTGCAGATCCCTTTAGCGTTTGAATCCAGGTCACAGCATAATGCTGCGACACCCCAATGAGACAGGGATATCATAAAGAAAAATAGTGTCAGACAATCAAAGAATAGCTGAACCCAAGGGAACTTTATTTTCTTTCAGCTAAACCGGGAAGCACCTTGGAGCATGAAATGTGGCTCCAATTGTTTCTCTGTGTGTGTATCCACCCATAGCACTGGAGAAGGGTTATTGGCAGGCAGGAGGAGGGGAGTTTCGGGAGGGGATGCTGAGCTGAGAATGCCAGGAATGTCCAGCCCTGTTTACAGCCCAGGCCGGTTCACACCTGCAGGTCAGGGTGCTATCACCAGCCCCGGCCCCTCCTCTCCCTTCTGCCCCCCTCATTACAAGAGGGTCAGGCTCAGAGGTGACCTAATTAGAAGCTCATTACATCACAGACAATCTCCATTAGCATGCCAAGCTGGCCTGTTAATCCATTAGCACCACAGAGGCCCCCAGTGCAGCCTTTGCATTCCTGCCCCTGTGGCCCTCACTCAGGGCCCCCGCCACACACAAACACAAAGTCACACACACACACCTATACCTATATTGATGAGAGACACTAAAATAACACTAATGCTCTACCGCACATACGAGTAGCAACTACAGTGTTACCCATAGCCTCATCAAGAGCAAAAATTAAGATGCCAAGTACTTGTCTTTGGGAGAACATCATAATGTATAAGTTGCCAGTGTGCTTCAAGTTGATCTACAGTATCAATCTTCAGTCAATGCTGTTAATCTATATAAAAGGTCAAATAGTCATTTTTAATGAGCAGTTCACTTATAATAGTTTTGATTCCAGGTTTCATTTTTCATAAATGCGGTATGTGCTGATGTCAGGTATCTGTTATCGCTCTTAAGCCGGTACATCATCATTTGATAAAAAGGTCAACCTGCCACTTCTGGGATATTTTGAAATACAATTGAGAAAATCAAAAAATGTCATGCAGTAACTTTAATTTCTTAAGCCATAATGGTTCTGTGAAAGCTACCATTCAGAAAGAAATCACTTTTCATTTTTGGTGGGCGCCAGCCAACATGAAAGTTAGCCATTTCGATGAGGCCTGACACTTCAAGGTCTTAAGACACAGTGGGACAGCCAGAGGAGGGGGAAAGTGTCAGCTACTTCTGGGCTTTTATACGACTGTGGACTCTGAGCAGGGCTCCACCTGAGTGTTTTGGCTGGAGAACAGGCTGGAGACAAACTCAAAACATGTTAGCCCTGCTCTGTCTTTCTACATCTGCTGAAGAGCATGTGCAGCTCCAAGATAAATCCTTTCCTCCCCCTTTTGACCATTAGAGAGAAATGAAAAAAAAAAAAACACACAAAACTGAAAGTCATATTTCAGCAAGCTGTTTTTTTGGCACTGAAATTGCAAAGTTACAACCCTCTAAATACTTTTGTGTGTTTGCCCTAGGTCTGCTTGTCATTATTGTACGCTTCCAACTGAAGTTTTAAAAATGTGAAAAAATACAGATCCTCTCACAGTAAGGTGCTGAGGTGGAGTCGGGCATGTGTCAACGAATTTCCCTGCTCCCTTTTCCACTGTTTACCCCCATAAATGAGCTTCCCTCACTGTGTCTTTGTTGGATAAGGCCTCCACAGTGCTGGCTGCAGCTGTGGGGTTGTGGCCCAGTGCTGGGGACTGAAAGAGTCAGTATCTATCTCCTCACTGGGGACCTGGGAGACACTGAGCCCCACTACCTTCCCTTTGAAACCTTTCCCCTCTGGTGACTGGCAGACCATACAACGCTCAGAGCTTTGTAAGTGACTCCATTGTCAGGGGCAGATTGAGAGGAAAAAAGGGGGCTAGCCCTAGGGATAGAAAAGCAAGGTGAAACAAAAAGGTCTGGCTCTGTGGTCTGAAGAGGGCAGGAATGGATCAAAGGCCTGGGTGCTGACCTGCGGCCTTTGTCCGTCAGACAGCCCTGGCTTCATTTAACCTCTCTCTGGAGGCCGGCAAAGCCCGCTGGGATATCGAGCTACACAGAAGCCATGCCCTATGGGGACATCTCAGTGCCTCCTCTGCAACCCCTCCACCTTTCCCTCTGTCTCCTCCTCCACCCCTCCACCTGGGACAATATCACAGGTGAAAGTAGATGGGAGGGGTTGGTCTGTGCATCGCCCCGACCTGTCAGGGATCCACCACAAAGGGAGCTGAGCCCTCTCTCCGGATGCCCGGCGGCCAAGTCTTACCTTACTATACGGTATTCACATGGCCTTGCTGCCTCCCTGCCCTGACTCCACTGGGAGAGCCACAGCACAGAGGGAATCAGAACAGAGAGGAGCTCTCAGTCGCTCACCTGGGGATGGTAAACCTCAGCTATGTGGCAAACAAAGGTGAACTTAGTGGATCTCTGCTGCATTGTTTAGTTGTGGAAACTTAAATCTTCTAGCCTTAATGAACTGTTGAATAGGGAGGATTTTCTATGGTTCATGGGGCCATGTGTGACTTTTAAAAACCTGTCCATCATGCTTTCTATAGGGACAGGCCTAACAAACAGGTTGCTCACAATACATCCTTGGACCTGTTCTGTGACAGTTAAATTTAATTTTCAGCAAGTGCACTGTTACTACACTTTTAGGCTTGTTATCATATGAACTGAGCAAGTGATTCACACAGAAAAATGAGGAAGATGTACACTGCTGGTTTTAAGTGAAGGCCCTGCTCATCTCACTCATCAAGAAATGAAGATTATTAGGGGCTACAAGTAAATGCCTTTAGAAGAACAGGTTGTTGTGGGATTAAAACAACATGTGAGCATTTCCAATAGATGTGCCAAACAAAAGCAATTTTCCATATTTATGAGTCACTGTGCCCCAAAAGGGCAACAGAGATCATGGTGTGGAGCAACTGAGGAGGAAGAAGGAAGCTGAGGATGGGAGGCAAATGGAAGCAGAAGGAGTACCTGTGCTGAGATGGGGATGGGGGGTCTAACTATGTTGGGAACGAAAGCGGCCAAATTGTCCTGCTTTCATTAGTGCGCTGAGTGAAGCCTCTGCCGAGGCCTCGATTCCCAAGACTCTCAGATAACAAGTGGATTCCCACACTGAGGCTTTCTGTTTTCTGTTTCCTCTCCAATAAAACCAGCCAGAGAGCGGGAGCGAGAGAGAGAGACGGGGGAGCAAGAGTGATAGACGGGTGGGGAAAGGGGAGAGGGGACCCCCGTGGTCTGCTGTTATCTGTCTAATTCAGTCATTTGGGTGAGGCGGGGGGGTGCAGTTTGGTTTATTTTCCCCAAGCCCAATGAATGGCTGCCGACAAGGCATTTCTGATGGCCGTGATAAGATATCCCACCCCCGGTGTCCAACCCCTCTAGCCCCGACCAGACCTCAAGCTCCAGCCTTTCAAGTAACTAAGTTAACCGTCTCTCCAAGAGCTGGTACTGAAAGACAAAGTAAGGTGGTCTCGTGCTGAAATACACAAATGTAGCAGACTGAGTGAAAGCGGAAGGCAACGAGTGGAGGTCACTTACATGACCTCCCACACAGAGTAATGCACAAACCAAGACAAAAGCATTCCATAGGCAATACCAACTATCCTGTTAGTGATAGGCTCTAGATAGGGTCTATGTGGGACTCTATTCCATGCAGCTGGCTGGTGTATGCAGAGAATGTGTTTGTCTGAGGCCCAGCCACAGTCATATGGATGTAGACATTTTGAATACACAAAGGTCAGGTCAGTGCTGTTGACTGTTTAACCAGCTGCCAGCTGCTATCACACTGTGCAATCAATGTGTGTTTTGTATACACAACCGAACAGTAACAATAAAGTTTCCTCTTAATTCAAGAGAATTATGCAGAGATCAGTAAATCATCAAAGACTCATCTAAGTTTTTGAAAAATCAATATGGTGCAGGTGCTGTTGAATGAGTCCAGTGTGTGACAACTTGGATGGATCACTTCCCTCTGTAGAGAGGGCCTGTTTAATGCCACATAAAAAAGAAGTTAGGACGAGGCCAAGTAGGAAATGCAGATAAAATCCAGTGGGGTAACCTTACTACTTCCTGTCACATACCCTATCATCCCACAAATGTGCACTAATATTAATTTAAGTGCATACACAGACACACACACACACACATACTCACAGTCATAAACCACTGTGAAATGTAGCCAATACAACAGGCTGCAAGCAAGAACTTATAATGCTTTCTTGTCAGCACTGAGGATACAGAGGAAGGCATTCAAACTGAGACACAGTGAGATGAGAAGCAGCATGGGCACAGAAGCCAAACACATGTACACTAATATACACAAACACACAACCACAGCATACTGAGCCAAGCTGCTTCTCATTTAGACCTTCCATTACAGAGCACTCACACACGCACACCGCCAAATGGTCCTAATCGAACCTCCCTGCTCTGCCCTGTCCGCTCACCTCTACTGATAGCAACTGGAGGACGCTCAGCCAGCCGGCTGAATCGAGGGCGAGAGGTGGAGGGAGGGACGGAGAGGAGAGCAAGCGGGTGTTTGTGTTGGAGAGGTAGGGTGGCAGGGGTGATAAACTGTGACCTTCTCCCCATACTGCAACATGCCTAATGGCTGCTCTGAGTGCTGCAGCTCAAGGTGTCCGAGCCTCTAAATGGAGGGGTATTTTTATCCTCCTCACTCACACACACACTCACATATTAACAAACACTGTGAATGGTGTGTATAGCCATAGCTGACGTCCGGGTGCACCACAGGGTGAGCAAGGGCTGGCGAGTTGGCACGCAGCGCTGGCAGTACTCAAGTTCCTGATAGCTTTCAGCGGCCTTTGATGTTCTTTGCATCCCCCAGCCCCCTCACCGCTCCATCCCCCTGGTCTCCCCCTCGCAGGAAATTGCATTCTGTCCGCTGCCATAGCAGATAAATGAGGCAGGAGAGGGGCTGCACACTGTCACCAGCCGACCTGGCCTGTCTCACACTGCAACCTGCAGTGTGTTAGCCGCGTGTGCTCCTATCCGGCACCCAGCGCTGGCCTCGGGGAGAGAGAATGCGTGTGCATGCACACACAAATGTGGACGGAATCATACACAGAACTGAAGACTTCTGGTAGCCCAGATGTATAGATTGTACCATGTGACTCTGCAAGTTCGAGACATACATGAATTAAATGATGATATTATATGGGCAGACATGCAGGTATACAGAGAAAGTATGTGTCCTACACACTCACAATAGCAGAGCGAATATACTACATATATACTCTCTTTATCTCTCTGATATTACATGTAGCTTTGGCATCTGACAAGGATAACAACACTCTTCACGCTTGCAGCTAGCGTGTCACATCTGATTACATCATGGTGAGATTCCTGCGATCAGTCCATTTTAGCTGTCTTATTTCTCCGTAGACAATGTCTACGGAGAAATAAGACAGCTAAAATGGACTGCTCACGCAATGGGGACCCCAGTGGTACTAATGGGCATGGAGGCGACTAGAAATTTACAGGAAGTTGCCTATGAGCACTTGTGTATGTGCGTGTGTGAGATCATGCTTTGTGATGTTTGAGATTGTGCGTAAGTGTGCACATGTGTGACTATAGGTACATCTCTGAGATCATCGGCGTATGTGCAAGCGACTAGCCTCAGCCAACAAGTATGTTTGATTAGTGTTGCACTACATGCAACTGGGTCCGCTGCAGCAAAATGAGTTACAGCTACAAGGTGATGTCAGTCCTATTGGAACCCAATAGTACAACCCCGCCCTCCATGCTAAAGGCTTAGAGCCACTACACTTGGGAGCCACTAAAAATGCCAAACTAAACTGGTGTTTCACATATTATCGTCATTAAATATTTCAGTCAAATTCAATATCCATGTCCAGGTAATGCCATATATCCCAGTGACCTAGACTTGACTGAGTCTTTATTTACTTGTTTCACGGATATTTTGGGAACTTTAAGTTGCACTGCCACATTCCCAAGTACAAAGCTTTATGTTGTGTATGACTCATAGAGGCCTTGAGCATGTTCATTACGTGGAATATTTATAACATACATATAATATGTCAGTGTTTATCATCCCACTCAGCCCTCCTCTTTTCCTCAGTCTAATGACTCAAGGTGTTTCATTTAGGCTGAAGGTAATCTGCTCCACCTTTTGAGCTGTGTCCAAGAGAAGATGAACCAGTCTCTTTAGAACTGTCTTTTCTCTTCCCTTTCTTGTTATCCTTCACTTGATGTTATATTCACAGACCATTTCCACATTATGACAAATATAATTCCAAATGTCAAGCTGGCCTCTGTCTACATGTGTGTTTGTAAATCATTTTCTAAAATCACTGCACATTAAACCTCTTCTTCTTACCCCTAATTGGGTAGGCAAACAAATATAATTACGCTATTGCCTTCATTTGATGAGGTCTGGGTTTATGTAATGGATGCTTCTGAAGAACACAACTAGATACCGTCGCCCTCTTGTCTATCACTTCTGTGGGCTCTTAGTTTCACCAAACTCACAGTATGACTGTTCTCACCTAACCTAATACAGTAACCAATATTTTATGGGCCAGTGCTTGTATTGGAATACAGTGTCATATCGATGTAACCTACAGTGCAATAACAGAGAGACTTGGGCGATAGAATGTGGGTTTCACAACATTGCTGACGATGAAAAAAAAAACATTGTGTCAGTGAAGACTAACTTGAGTTTTCAAACATCCACTTTGCTCTGTGTTCTTGAAAAGGCCTAGCTTTGAAATCCAAAATGCACAGAAAAAGAAACATTTTAAATAGCACACACACATACACCCTCTCCTCTGTGTAAGCAGCAACACTCCCCCCCCCCAGCAACAATCTTCTGTTGATGTGAGTGATCCTGCAAGTGGTGAGTGAGGAGAGCAAGGACACCATGTGGTTCTCTCCTGTGTAACACACACACCACATGCTCACGCACACACATTTATGTACACACCGACCCCATTACCCACCACAACCACCACCTTCGCAACTGCCCCACATGACCCTTCATCCTCTCCTGAGCTGTAGCAGAGCCCCCCTACACATCAGCAGGCTTCTGATTGACAGGCCGTGAAGATACACCAACATGGTCTCCATTTAACTCAAGTACCACACCACCATCACCTCAGACACCCCCTCCCGCCCTCCTCTCCATGTCCCAGGAGAAAACACACTTGAGCCAAAGTGTTTCAGAGCAGGATGTTTCCTGGGGAGAAAAGGTTTCGTCTCGGGTCAGCGTGCACTGCTGTGACAGAGGGTGCTTTTTCACAAGGGTGTGGGAGGGGGTGGACAGCTTATGGTGAGAGGATGAGAGGGAAAATGAAGAAGAGGAGGGGTAGTGAGACATGGAAACAAGGCGTGTGAATGTTTGAAGAAGCAAACCATGGCATAGGTAGGGTGGCAGGCACATGTGTGTGTGTGTGTATTTGGACGGGGCTTGAAAGTGGAAGTTGGGTGAGTGGGTGGTGGGGCAGCGGGTGTCTGGGGGTTAGAGAGTTTGGAGAGGTGAGGTGGTGGAGGGGGTGCTGAGGGTGTTTAGTCCTTAGAGGAAACATTAGCAAAGCGAGGAGGAAAAGCTGCCAAATTAACTTCTCACCCTTTCAATCACACCCCTGAGAGTTCCTGCCCCACTTTACTTCTGCCGATCTGGCTCCACTTTTTGGATGAAGGAGTTGTTTCTTTTTTTATCCTTTTTCCTTTTTTTCACTGTAGAGAAACATCGCACCCTCACACCAACCCAAGCACAACCTTATGACCCGCTACACCCCTCCCCATGCATCTTGTCCACCCCGTTGCACCCACTGGCCAAAACCAACTACACACACCAGTTCCGCAGCCAATCAGCTTGCAGGATCTCCCTCTGCCTCTACTCCTGATTCTGTAGCAGCGGAAGGGCTTCAAACATGCCCATCTGAAACGATAGTCATGTATCAAAAATCAAACCCATACCTTGTCAAATACATCCTCTCTCAAACACTGGCCAACAGAATGGATCAAGCCCCAGAGAAAAGAGAAAGTCGTTCAATGTATCACATCATTCCAGGAAGAGAAAAAACTGCATTAATGTGGGTTTAAAAGATCACCAGAGGAGTGGAGCAGATGGTCTTTCATGACTGGTGCTTTTGTAAAACCAGCCATGTGCATTCAGCTCAACCAGCTCCAGCCTGAGCAGCATGGTCTGGAGTGCGGTAATACAGCTCAGACCTCTCTCCTCCTCTCTGTCGTTCCCTCCCGCCCTCCCTGACATTCCTACACAGAGCCATTCTGGCCTAATTTGTTTGTACTTGTGCATTTTTTCAGCTTTCCCTGCTTTCTGCTTTGCCTCTTTTCTTTTCTCGCTCCCTTTCTATCATGTACAAGATTAGGTGGTTGGTTCCTCCTCTTTAGGTCCCTTCAATCTAAAATAGATGATTAGAGTCATTCTGCAAGACAAATGTAACTTTTCTGGACGCTCTAAATCTGTTTAGGCACATTTAATAGTGTCAATTATTGTGGGGCCAGACGGGGGACTTGGGCCTTTCTGTAGTCAGGGCCCTTAATAACATTGGCTACAATGAGAAGCAGATGCTGACCCGCTTGGTCCCTTTGAAAAAAGACATTTGAGTAGCTCTGCTTCTAATTTATGAGCCCCCCTCCACATCTGGAATTCTTTATAATTAAAATATAAACCCCAAAGTTCTACTTCCACCTGTCAAACGTTGAGAAGATGAACATAGTAATGGGCTTCTCTTGCATTGGTGGAGCGATGGAGAGACTGGTTTTGCTTGTTCTTTTTTTTTTTTAAGAAGGGAAAAGGGGCAATGAGGGGGTGCAAAGAGAGGCCTTCTTTTGTGATTGTTTTGCTTTACGGCAAGGTCTGGTGCAGTGCACAATTCTCTGCTCTGCAAGTTCTCAGACACATCCACAAAAGTGAGATAGAAGTTTAAATCACACTTTGGTTGTGGAAGTGTTCAGTTCATACTTAGTCAAATCCTCTCGGGGTCAATCATGGGTTAGAAAATACAAGAACAAATGTTGAGCTATTTTTCTTTTGAAGTCTTTTTATCCTTGAGAATCAGATTCAAAGTGATGTGAGACAAAAGCATTACACCAAGACGGAAACAAAGATTTCCGATCTCACACTCAATGCTAACAGGAAGCATCACGTTCAAGCTTAATAGATTTCCCTTTCTTGTATTAGCAAGTAATGAAAGCAAAGAAATGGATTTGCCATGGCTGGTGAATAACATAATTGCCCGTAATAGGGTTTGTTCCAACAGATCAATAGGACCTACATGAGTGAGTGCTGAGTGTGTGTGCATGTGTACGTGTCTGTGGAGGTGTGCGACCGCAAAGCCTCTCAGACTTCAAGCTCCCTTCATTAAATCGAATTAAGATCCTGCACCCTGCAGATTCATTTTCTTTGTCTTTTTCTTCTCTTTTCTTCCTCTCCTCCCTCCTCCTCACACCCTCCTTCTTTGGAGTGCAAGACAAAAGCAGCTGTGAGAGGGGTCGTCAAGCTTGTGGAGGTTGGAGAGTGCAGCTCGTGCAGTTAATCCTGCTGTGAGTATGGCCATGAGTACAGCATTCCTTCCATTTTCTCCACTATTACCAGATCACCATAATTAAGCCCTCACTGTTAACGGAGCAACCAGGCCTGAACAGAGAGCTGATCCACACCAGCTTCCTGTGACTTCTGGTCAAAATGGGGATGTGGTCCCACATTCTGAGTACAGGAGGTGTGTGGGAATCTAATCCCAAATGCCCATCTGTAACACCTGCAATAAGACTCATGGACATGTGAGCCTACACGGATGAACACATGCAACACCTCATGACACAAATGCAGCCAGATGCATGTTTTTTTTTCCCAAAGTGAGTGTTGTAGCATCCTGTTGGTATCATGCTCCTGATGGGATCCTAACAAATCTTCCTCAGCACTCTCCTGAAGACAAGTGCCCTCTGTTGCTACTGTTAACTCATACTGTCAGCTGTGATGAAGAGAGGCAGCAGTGTCTGCAGGTGTGAGGCAGTTAAAACCAGACCAAAGTAGTTCCCAACAACAACATAAAACACACCGCCTCAAAGGAGATGGAGGCGGGTGTTTTTAAAAGGAAGGAGGCTACACTGTTTTCCTGAGGGAGAGAAATGAGCACAGTGTGTGACAGGTTTGGGGGGGAAAAAGCAGAGCAGCAGGGAGGAGAAAATGAGCTAAACAAGGTGGATGGAGAAAGAGGGTAGACTGAGTTTTACACATGAAAAAGGGTGAAAAGTGACAGAAAAATAGGGTGAGAGGTGGAGAAGGGGAGAGGCGAGGGCAAGCTACTACACAGGGAGGTAGAGGGAGCGAGAGAGAGGAGGGCCTCTTTGTGGATCATTGGCAGATAATGGGCTCATTAGGCCAAACGTAGCTTAAAAAGGCTCTGGCTCTCTAAACAAACAGAACGGGCGCTGAGGAGACGGACTTAAGGGCCCGACATGGAAAGAGATATAATGAGGCCCTCCACTCCCGTCCTGCAGAGCAAAGGGAAGCCAACCAACTAGCTGCCCGCTTAAATTTCCCAACGATCAGCCAACCTGCCTCAACCCCAGTTGCCCTCAGCTCCCTCACAAATGAACCGCCTCTGATTCTCTGTCACACTTTGTCCCTACATTTCTGTATCTTTTTCTGTTTTCTTACTTTTGTCTTTTTGCATACGTTGAAGTTTTCAAAATACGTGTAAATTTGAAAGTGCTCTGTTTTGACCCACCTTCCACACTAAGCTTTTTAAACATAGTCTCTACAGTGCATCATTTGAAATGAAATGAAAATGTGATTTTTGCACAACTGCTCTTCGGGGTTGGGGTTGGGCGTCACAGAGGTAACTGGCTGGGGTCAGAAAAGGGTTGGGGTGAGGTCATGCATCACTGGTTGGGGTTAGAGCTCAAGTTAAGGCAGAGGGAAACACAGTGGGCAAACTGAAAAAAGTTTTGTATGTTATTGTGTTTTATAAGGGAGTTCTTGGAAAACTGAGTGTGCAAGAAACACTGTTCACTTGGTTAACAGGTTTTCGAGGCTCAATCTAATCTCTAATATATACTTTTTCAATTATCTGACAACAAAAAAAATGAAAAATGAAAACAACAAAATTGTGACTCTGGCTGTATTGAAACACAGGTGGTGAGGATAGCAGTAGGGTACAGAGCAGAAGTTGAGACTCCGAAAAATAAATGCTGCCTGTCGCACTCTGTACCAGATGTTGGTTGCGATGCTCAGTTTTGTTGCTTGCCAAAGAAAAAGAGCTTATTCAATTTCCCAATTGTTTCGGGAATTTTAAAGATTTTTCCAAAAACCTGAAAAAACTAGAGCAGATGCACATTGTTTTCACTCATATATGCTATTTTTGGACATAGTCTGCTTAATGTGGACACAGTCAAAATGTGTCTCACAGACTAAAAGAAACACTTTTCAGCTCCACTCAGTGGCCTGGAACACACATACCCCCCCTTACTCACTGTAAGCAGTTCTCTGTTGATGAGTAGGATATAGTCATATTGACTCATGCATTAGATTAGTTCACCTTCACGAAACACCTGGACTTATTTATGTTGCTTCACCTTATAAAATGCGGTCAACATCATACTATACACCATCCTGCTGTATTATTCACTCATTAGGCTCAGCAACCCAGCACTGTCATCACCCCCAGCTCTCCCCAAGGAGCAAAGAAAAAAGTGATACAAATAAAATGTTATAGAGAAGGCATAAGAAATGTGAGCCGCTGTGTTTAATGCTTGTGGTAAAAGGATGCTGTTCCAACAAAGACATTTGTGGGAAACTTGAATTCCTATTAAGCAACTGGGATGTGAGTTGCATTGCCAGAAGGGGAAAGGCCTTCAGTTGTGTTCTCTCAGATGCCACTTACAGTAAAGAATTATCTCTGTGCAGCTTTGGTGAATAACAAATTCCTTTAAAGTCCAAATTGATATTGTATGACAGTGCGTGCGATTGAAGTGTTCCTGTGCAGCGTACTATTAGGTACCATGGCTGTAAGCAATAACAGAGCAGTTTGCCTTGAACTCCTTTGTAATCAACTCAGAGAAATGTTAACACAGAGCATGGCCATCCAACCATTGAAACTGCCATGAGATTTATAATGAGAAGAAGTAAAGAGGCTGCTGTCTGGTTCTCCAGGAAACCAAAATATCTTCCTCTCCTCTCCCATTACAGAATGTTTGCCTTTGTTTGCCTTTATTAATACCAATATATTACACTGGGAAAAGCAGGAGAGCATTACTTGGAAAGACAGAATTGGGGATAAAAAATGGAGGTATTGTGAGGGGGGCCGAGGCAGTTTCTGTTCATCTCCAGCTGCTTCCCTGCTCATCACGCTGAGAACTAACATGAAACACACTCACGCTACGGTCTCCTCTCACAAACATCTGACATCCATTAAGGATACTGATGGAGGACCAAGCCTCTGAGGGGACTTGCGGTCCCATCTCTCAGCTCCTCTGCTAGAAAAGAAAGGAAGGGAAGGGGGGAGGACGAAAGAAATTGAAAGAAGGGGATATTTCTGACAACTATAAATAGGTTTGAACTTGGGCTACAGTGTAGGGTTTTTCTCTTGTAGGTGGGAAACCAACCACTTCAACATGTGCGTTTTTTAACCAAACTCATGTAACAAAATGTTAAATTTTCACTTTCTGTGCAAAGCATCTTAATCAAGATCTTCGTTAAGAGAACATATATTTTTAGCATATTTAACTCCCAGGCCCTATTCTTATTTAAAATGTCAGGGAAAATAATTTAATAGAAAATAATCCAAATGGACTAATAGAAAACAATACTACCGAAACTGCTCATAACAAATACACAACAGACTAGTAGTACATTTTCATGTACAACACCGTGGTGGCAGTATGCCTGCCATTCTGTAAAAACATTCCAAAGCTGTCTATGGGATATGTCTATTTCCCAGGAACCTTTCCCCACACAGATAAGTCATCCCTGACAGTGAGAAATGTCATCTGCAAAAACTGAAGAGCAGTTGTCTCCACAGAGGTCCTAAGGACAGAACACTCACCTTGACAGGTGGATCTAAAAGGGTTTACTCACAGGCAATGCATTAGCCATCATCATCATCACAAAAAAATCATGCTTGCATTCAAGACTCGTTTTAGAAAATGCATTTATCCACTTTTTTGCTGAGAATTAAACCATTCAAGGAAAAGACACTTACTGCAAGAAAAAACAAGTTCTGCAGTAAGTGTGTAGACTGAAGAGGTTTGCAGGAGAAATGTGACAAAAAAAATGAGCTATAGAAGGTGTTTGTCTAAACAAGGTAACGCTAGCTCCCTGTTTGATCTGTATGAAGCTGAGTGAGAGGAACATCACCCTGCTGGCTCCTCTACTTGTTTACTTCAGCATGTTACCCCATTGGGCCACCCTACATGGACCCCCACACACATCGACCCACAGCCAGCACAGACAAACAGAGGGATAAAGAGAAGGATAGTGTGAAAGAGAGGAAAGACACACCTCATTAATCTTCCTGGCACTTTCCACTCCACGGCTGTCTGTTTTACCAGCGAGTTTACTTTTCCGAGGAGGTGAAAGTGACTGATACCCAAACGGCCGCCTTAAAATGTTCAACGTCACCCACAAGTAATAATTTACACAGTTTGTAATTCACACGCTGCCCTGTTTTCTGCACTCTTTCATGCCCTCTGCATTGATCATGTCACTTAAAGTGGAATTCCCAAAATGTTTGGACACATACTATTTCTTCTACTGGCTGGCATGTTAAGGAGTGGGCCTAGTCTATTATGATGTGCTGAAGAGATCACATCAAAACTTACATGTACAGTTGCTGAACTTTCCTGATAAGTGTAGTTGACTTAAGGTGGCCCTACTGAAGTGCTCTGGCTCATTCACACCAAGACATTTTGCTTAAAGTGAAAGAGTTCTGTCTGCAGACACAAATCGGGCAGGCTGACTTGACCTCGTTATAAAAAAGACAGCATGTCCCTTTGTTCTGATTGACATGACAAAAACAAATCTTACAGGGATTTGTTTTTGTCCTGACTGACAAGTCAGTCAGGACTTGTTTGTTTCACACTTGTTTTTTTAATGGATTAAATGAACAAGATGTTTTATTAACCTTTGGTTAGAGCCTGGCTGGCTCTTTACCCTTATTTCCAGTCTTTATGCTAAGCTAACTAATAGTTTCTTGGCCCTAGCTTCAACTTGAAATGGCAAGCATGACATGAGAGTGGTCAATGTTCTCACCTAAATCTAGGAAAGCGAACAAGTGTACTCCCAAAATGTTGCTCTATTCCTTCAACCTTGTCTGTGTGCAACTCTCACTCACCTAAGTTTTAAGTGAGTGCTGGTCCGTGAGTGAGACTTTTTTTGTTTGTTTTTCAACTCAGATAAGAAAAGAAACAGCAACACAGACACAAGAACAAACAATAGACTTGATTATTAAGAGGTTTCTCCCGTAAGAACGCATTGTAATTAAAATACCACCACATATAAAGGCTTATTATTCTTGACAAGCTCACATTCTCCCACACAAACAAACATGGTGACAGCAGTCAGGCAGCCCATCCCAAGCCAGGCTCCAGTGCGGAGGGATATCAGACTTGTGAATTGTCGGGGGGAGACTGAATGACAATGGGCCTGGTAGCCCTGGAGGAGATCGTTATGGGCAGCAGGACCAGGCAGCGGCTGCCGTGTGCTGGAGTCAACAGCCCCAATCACCCACCTGGAACCTGGAGCCCAGACAGCCGGGGGAAGGCGGAGCCGCTGGCTTGACCCAGGGACGGAGGACCCCCAGCCCAGACAGATCAACCAGGGCTGTGATGTCTCTGCTTTAAGTCCCGCCCTGCTGGTGACCTGAATGTGCCCCTCCTTTTCATCATATTTGCCCAAAACCAGCCTTGTTAAATTCCCCTCCATTTGCCCTCATCTATTACCTGCTCCTCCTCTTCTTCAAGACCCTGGTGACCACACCCACCTATCCCCACCTAAAACTGTTGTACTCCAGTTTAATCACCACTGGATGTGGGTGGAGGTGGGTGGGAGGCGAAAACCACGTATTACATCATGTATTTACTTATCCAGGGTAGCTGGCGAGTGACATGGAGAGTGGAGCTGGGGGTGAAAGGTGAAGGATTCAGGAGTAAATGACTCATGACCAAAACCAAAGGGGTGGATTCTGAGGACAAGGTTGCTTAAACACCAAAAGGTACAAAACACCTCCACAAAGACACTAGCATGTCTGTAGTTGAAGCGTAAACGTCCTCAAACTTTTCACCTGGGGTTCGTGTGATTGCTGCAGACAAATTTCCAAACTAATCCTCAGGGACTTCCCAGATGTATAAGTCTTGAATATAACACCATAATGTTTCCCAGAATACAGAGTAAGCACTTTGAGATTAGTTGCTATTAATGAAAACAATTAGGGGCTCAGGCTTTTGGTAGCCTGCCAACTACTGTTTCAACATTTTTTCCTTCCTTGCAAGTGGAATTTGAACCCTCTAAATTGCTTCCCTTTAGTAACAATGCAGTAAACACCCTCCAATCCCTTCTCAACCATCTGCCCATGGTCAACATCACTTCAGTAACTGCTAGTGACATGCGCCTCAGATTGGCCTTGTAGTGTGTCCAACCACCCCACCTTAGCGAGGTGGTGCAGCTCAGAGAGACCAAACAGACCCAGTGAAGTCAATCGGCAGACTGTTACATTTACCATGAGTGTGAGGTTTCTTTATTTTAATGGGGAGATCCTCGATCCTGAGAAAATAGGTGACTGAGAGGGGGTGAAACAGAGGTAAAAAAAAAAAAGACAGACATCGGAGGTAGGGAAGAAAAAGAAAAGTGAAAGCAAAAGAAAACAGAGTAAGGACAAGAGCATGGAATGGTGCATGGATTTCCACTCATTTATTTCCCATGTCCCAGCAACCCTTGCCTGTCTGTTGGTGCAGCAATGGTCCATGCGGAGACATCAAGCACATTCCAAGAGTCGGCCCAATTACGGGCAGATGAGGGGCAGTTCTCTTTGTTTAAGAACAAAGCCAGAAGTGACACAACTGCTCTTTAAAGGGAGCTCTCACAGCCCTGGCTGAGGAGAGGGGAGCCCAGTGGGTGGGGGAGGTGACCAGCTGGTTATAAATATCTATTTGGTCAGTTACTGGAAGGAAAATTTGCAGTTTGTTTGTCATCCACTCATCCAGGTGGTGGGCCTGGTGGTTGCAAAACATCAGGGCAGTGAGAGAGAGAGAGAGAGAGAGAGAGAGAGAGGGGGGGGGGCAACCTGTTTGAGTGTGACTGCCAGAAATGAGGAATTTGACTAATTCTTATATAAAAGCCACATGTCATCCACTAGTGTAAACCTGCAGTGAGAGAAAGCCCTTGGCAAGATCTCTTTGCATATTTAACCCAGTAATTATTCTGGTCATTCACATTAGATATTGCTGCAATTTGAATTCGTCTTGCACTAATAATTACACAGTGTTAAAGAAATTTTAATGACTATCACCTGGAGAATAACAATAGTGGAACAGGTTGAGCTGACTGGGATTGTAGGGTATACATATTCCATACATAAACTTGTAACTAATCAAGTACAATGGGAGAGAATTAAGCTCAGAGATCCTGGATTTTGGCCTCAGACTATTTTGTTCAACTATCAAGACTATGTAAAATGAAATGCAATTATAATCTTGTGTGAGCTATGGATTGTGAATAAGTGTTAAGGTAAGTGAGACTATCCTGCTTTTAATTTATCTTTGAAGTATCAAACACTCACTAACCCAATGGGTTGATAGTGATAGTGTGTTGATAGTGAACAGTGGCTGTGCACAACTTGATCACAGTTACTTACTAAGTTTTTTTTTTGGGAGGGGGGGGCAAAACATTCACAGAAGAATCTTAAATCACTTATGGAGAGTAGTCCACTTATCACATGTCCATTCATAATCTCAGTATGGTCCAAACATACATTGTTTTGCCAAAATAGAGTTTCCATATCGTACCATTGCCCTAAAAAAAATTCAGAGCTCCCCCGGAAGCTTTGTCTCTGTGAAAGACAGCTTCTTTTTTTTTCCAACTACCTTTCAACTCTACAACGGGTTGTGAATATGATACAAAAAAAAGACAGATTTTTGGTGGAGTAACACTTTAATAACACACATTGT
Source organism: Toxotes lorentzi (assembly GCA_037833715.1). Taxonomy (NCBI): domain Eukaryota; kingdom Metazoa; phylum Chordata; class Actinopteri; family Toxotidae; genus Toxotes; species Toxotes lorentzi. The sequence continues at coordinate 7,905,565 of JBBMJY010000009.1, forward strand.
GCAAGTGGTTATTGATGGCCAGAAGCATGCAGTATTGGACTGCAGAGGGGCGGGGCGAGTTTAAAGTTTAATTCCCACTCTGCAGTAAATTAGAACACAGCAGGGTAATGTCTGTTTATTCCAAATACAGCTGCCTGGGCCTCTCTCCTATCCCTCTCTTTCTCTCCCCACAGACCACACCATGGCCCCAGGATCACCTGGAACAGCCGTACACACACAAATAGTGCTACACAAAACACACATTATGCAAACACATGCACTTGCATAAACAAACAAATGGGCACATGCATACATACACACAGATCCAAACACAGACTCACACTGTATTCATGCACTCACACACAAAGATGTAAACACACTGGTTAGCAACAGATACATTACAAATGGATTTTGGAGTTCATTGACACCAGTGACTTGAGGGATGAACTTAAACAGAGAGGCAATTACTTTGTAGCTACTAGCTTCATTTTTATTTTCATTACAGGGGGCGACTTTATCTTTCTAGACTCTATCTCACTCTGCTGCCTGACTAAAAAATATTCTTATGGAAAATAGTCTTTATGAAGGACGTTTTTTTTTTCTTTATGAAATTTTGTGGCTGTAGCAAAGTTTGCAGTGATGTTGTACTGGACTTGTTCCTGTCACTTTGCTCACTCCTTTGACTAGAGATTTTGCAGTAGTCCGTAACAGTGTTTTTAGAAAGTAAACTTACTCTAGACCTTTCAAAAGTAGAGGGCCAGCTGGGATGTTGGTGCATGCTTCATTATGAGCGGGTCTTTGCTGCACTCTAGCGGCAGGTCATGTCATTGCAAGTCGTAAGCAATCAACGCACAGCCTGTAACTATTAATAGGTGTTTGTCTCCATCTAGTGCACAACAAGAAGAATGCGGTTTATGAATGCGGGAGATGGGGGATGGGGATTGGATGGGGTGGGTGCCGTCATGTACGAGTAATTTCTACGTGCGCGTTCACGAATGAATCCTGTGATCTGTGCGTCAGCTGTCAAGCAACACCCACACACACACGCATACTACAGCGTTGTCTCCATGCAAGGTTTGTTTGGACAACGAATGAATGTGAAATTCCACTGAGACCCGGAACACTCAAAGTATGGTGACTTCAGTTTTACTCCTATTGAGTCGGACTAAAGCGACACGGTGACGGGAAAGTGGTTTGACACGGGTTTGTGTTAGTTAGAGGAGGAGAAAGAAGGTTGTGGACAGGTTTCCCGGCTGTAACGTTGCGGAGTTGCTAATAATACGGCTAGGCTCCGAGTTGTCTAGCCAGCTTCGTTAGCTTAGCCGGCTAGCAAGCTAACAAGGTGATGTAGCAGCGGCACACTCAAGGAAATGTGGTGGGAGCTTGCGTGGAGGTCTTTAGTTTTGTTTAAATTTTCATTTTAGCTGTGGCTTTGTGTGAAATGTTGTGATAGCTAATGCGAAGTAGTGAGGGCTTTGACAAGGTGCAGTGACAGACGAGGAGGTGACAGCGGGGTTGGGGTGCTCAGGTAGTTATGAGCAGTTCCAATTTATCAACCGAAACCTCCTCTTTTAGCTCTTCTTTGGGCTCCGACAGTAACGGCTCGCCAGTCAGCGTTAACACTACCAACAACAACAAAGATTGGAGTTTGGTAAGCGATGCGTTTTCGTGCAATCACAAGATGAGTCCCATGGACGACACGATGCAGGCTGGGATGTCCTCAGTCCAGTCCGGACTGGACGGACACCTGCCGCTTCTACACGCCGGGCACCACGGCGCCCAGAGCGGGTTGTTGTTGGACCTGAACTCCCCGGGAGCCTACCTCGACAGCAGCTCTCTGGAGTACAGCGACAACGACGGGAACAGCGCTGGTCCGTTGTTCGAGAGGAGAAAGAGGTCGAGGTCCAACAGCTCCAGACACCGCTTCAACGAGGTGGTCACGGAGCTCGGACCCGAGGAGGTGCGGTGGTTCTACAAAGAGGACAAGAAAACTTGGAAGCCATTTGTCGGGCATGATTCGCTTAAAATTGAGCTTATGTTTCGGAAATACAACGAGCTGAACCCTGGTGCCGCAAGATCCCGGGTCAGCGGCGGGGAGGAAGAGTGCGGTAATAACCGTGTGGAGAGCAGAGGGCTGAACGGTGCAGTGCCGGTGGAGACCAGGACCAGCAGTGTGCACGGAGGGTCCCTGGACACATCCACGGTGTCCTCAGATGAGAGGGATCCTGACAGCATTGAAATCTATGTTGAGCCTGTGTGTGTCCGGGGAGGGCTCTATGAGGTGGATATTAAAGAGAGGGAATGCTATCCTGTTTACTGGAAACGTAAGTATCAAAAGCAATCAATCCCTCTGTAAAATCATATTTATGCTCTGCATCAGTCACAACTTGTGTAGCTGGTGGCATCACTAACTGAGTGCATCTCCATAGACATTAAGTCCTTTTGTGTACATATACCGCATTTATGTATAAGTCAGCAGTATAATGGATGACAGCATACAGATTCATGACCCACAGCCACTCACAAGTCTGGCACGTATTCAGAGACTCATCCATCCCTGCTCCCACATCCATCCCTGCTCCCATATAAAACACAAACTAGCTGATGATTATTCAATCAGCTTAGTCCTGAGTCCTGCATAGTTTTGCAGTATTTCTTCTGGCTAAACAATTAGTTAGTCTAGTCTTTTGGGAGCATCTCAACAGCCCAGGAAGTCAGTCTATTGGGCTCAGCTGATCTGCACTAACTAATTCATGGATGTTTCCAGGAAAAGGCAGGGAACAAATGAAGGCAGTTACTATGGAGCCTCAGAAAACCTGACCTCGATGAAAGGGTTCATGGGTAGCTGGTTCTTTCGAAGGTTAACGCCAAGTGACATTTAGAGAAGTAGTTCTTTTCCTGAATGTTCATGCTGTGGATGTAAGTCCATTAGCCAGTTCAGACCCTCGCTGCGCTGTTTCAGGTTGGCCTGTAAAGATATTAAGACCCAATATACAAAACATGAGGGTTTTAGCAAGTGTAGGTAACAGCTTTATGTTCTAATATGTAAGTTTAGAAAACAAGGTGAAAAGGTCACTTGTCATTTCATGGGAGCTCGAAACATCACATGTTGTGAAGCTTACTAACTTATCCTCTCTAACCACATATAAACCTCCTTAAGAAATGAGTAACTGTAATCTACTGTTTGCCTCTATCAGTGTGTCTTTCTTGTGCAACTGTCTTAGCCTTAGTATTGTGGTGGGCTTCTGTGTCTGCAGATAACAGTGTGTTGATCTGTTTTTATTTTTGTCCAGATGGGCAGTCTCACTTAGTACAGAAAAGTCCCTGTATTCTGAGAAGCGTGCCTACATTCAGTTCTGCTTTTACACTTGTATTCACCACCAGAGAATCAGTTAATAATGTCACTCAAGACTGTAATCAAAGCTGGCCTTGCTTCATAAGCCGCTGAGACTTGGCCCTTCTGGTATTTCCAGATTTGTTGAGTTAGATGGAAATCAATTTACGTCATCCAGCACGCACACTGAATAGGAGTCAGTTCCTAGAAAGTGACTGTGGTTAAAATGGTACTTCGGAGGATTCCTGTTTAACATATACAGAACGAAACAAAAGGATAAATGTACCTTATGTATATTTGCATTTCACCCCAAACAAAAAGACAAGGCTCCTCAGGCTCCTGGATTCGGACGACTGGCTCCAAAATGTCTGTCCTTACACTCAAGTTATCGTTTTGTATCTGAGACTAAATCTCTTATATTTTCACTATCTTGCAGAACAAGACCATATTTCCGTGATGAGAGGCCAGTGGTTTATTGACGGTACCTGGCTCCCGTTAGAGGAAGATGAGAGTGACCTCATCGAGCAGGAGCACCTGAACCATTTCCGTGGGCAACAGATGCAAGACACATTCGAGACGGATTTGGTGGTCAGGACTGTCGATAGCAAAGATGGTGAGAGAATGGGAAGGGCATGGGTAGAAGAGAAAGAATGTCGTAATTTTAGGGCAGCAGAATGTTCTAAATCTCAAAAGCTACTAACTGTATCAGATCTTTTAAACAACACAGCGCTGAATCATCCATTCTGGCAGCTAAGGTTTGAATATATAAAAGCAGGTGTGTTATAGAGTCAGAGTGAGGTTTATGGTGGAAACAAAAGGCCAAAACACTTTATTGCAAACCAGTAACATAAAAGTTGCGCACTACTTTACAGGTGGATTCATTGACTGTGCAGTATTTTTTATTCCAGGCAGGCAGTATCTCGTAAAATAACACCTACATTGTGCTGTGTTAGGACAGTGAGGAGATTAAAGGCTCCCATGGGTGTTATTAGATATACATTTAATTTAAAAGTAATGTCATTGTCTTCATAATAACGCCAAAAGAAAAGAATTGTGAGTCACAAATGGTGAATTATGTGACAGCCGTGCCTGCTGTAGCATCTATGCACGGTAAAGAGAAATGAATGGAGCAGGTGCCTCCATTCCTGTGTGTGTAGAGTTTGTCATGTCATCCTCCCAATGTAAAGCAGGTGCAGCTCATTCTGGCATTCTTCATTCTGGCACGTCTCCCTCGCAGGGCTGGCTCGGGCGAGATGTAGCAGGCATTTGGTGTGAAAAGCAATAAGAAAGAGGTTCTTTGATTCAGCAGTCTCCTTACGGCAGCCAGATCTACAGGACCTTCTATGGTGGTGAATGTGTGGGTGTGTGAATGTGGCAGATAAATAGAGAGAAGCAGAGAAAAAGATGCAGCAACTGTTAAAGAGAGTGAGAAAATGTTTGGTCTGCGTTATAAGAGCAGACCGAATATGAGTGAGAAAAACAGAAACATGCTTCACAACATCACCAAAGGAATCTGAAACATAAATACTAAATCAATGAGCAGCAGCTCAATTATGACATATAATTATATCCAGTTACCACTAGTTCCTGTAACAGTGTTTGGTTGTATTTGAATAATAATAACTGCAATATGACTCACTGTTATGAATCAAATCAACAGCTTATTGGCGTATATTGCAAATCTATCTAGCTTGTGCAGTTTTGCTTCTTTCTTTTTTTAGTACAGTACATCATAGCAGACAGGTCAGGACACTGTCACTGCCTCGAAACTGCAGGGTCACTTCTGTTCCACAAGCAGTTGTGTGCATGTACACATGGACACCAAAAGATCTGTATATGCACATAGGCATATAAACAGGACAGGACAGAGGGATCATTGTCAGATTATCTGCAAGGGGTGTGAAATAATGTGCAAGGGCATCCAGATTTTTTTTGTGACACTTGAAGGCCCATCCAGTGTACAACACATAGATCATTTTACTATTTAAACTCTATTGTTGGCTTATTTTTACACAACTTTACCATTTAATGTAACTCACAGAAATGAGAACAGTCAGCATGTTTTAAGTACCTTCCCTCAGCCTTTGTGTTCCACTCCTATATTTGGCAGTGTTAAAATAAAATAAGAGATAGGTCGGGTTAATTCACCTTGTTTGGGCCATTGTTTGAGGGAGCCTTTACAGTAAAGTATTTTATCTTGGAATTAATAAATCTAATGCGCTGGGAGCCATAAGAAGGCTACTGCATTACAGTAGATAAATGGATCATTAAGCCTGTCAGCCAGGCTCTGAAATTACTGCAGTACGTATATTTCCTGTGCTCTCTCTCTCTCTATCTCCTCTCTCTTTTTCTCTGCCCCTCTCCTTGTGCCTCAGTAGGTCACTGAGACTAAAGGTTAGTGAAGCAAGCAGAAGACATATGATCAGCATACCAGCATGCTATGCAGGCATAACATCACAATGTGCGCAGGACGACTGCTTGGTACCGAAAGTGCAGTAATGTCCTGTTTTGTCCTGTCATGATACAAATGTACATTTCTGCTTCTTCTTTGTGAGTCATAAGCCAGTCAGTCACAGTTATCTTTCTCGGAACAATGACGGTTGCTGTAGGAAAGTTGACAGTGGTCACAGATTGGGAGCTTGTGGTGTCAGAGAGGAAGCCACAACTTTTATTTCAGTTATTCGGTTAAGTCAAAAAATGGCCCCAAGGCCATTACAGTCGGTGGATTTCATTAATTGCCTTTTAATGTTTTGGTTTTCATAGCCCAAGTTTGATCAGTGGAGCCAATGTTATTTTCAAGTCTGCTGAATATGAATTAGGAAAAAAAGAAATGACTAAAAAAAAAAAAACATTAGGAGAAGATCATTAACTTTAAGCTTTTCCAGTTTCTGTGAATGTCAGTGTTGAAGAGTAATCCTATGGTGGAAACTATAGGGTGTGTCCCAGTCTGTTATGCTTCTCAGATGTCATGGAAAATTAAAGCCAGCCCACAGCAGGCTGTACACAGGGCACATGGTCATTTGTTAGCATAATACGTTTGGTATTTTTGAGGTAGACAAGGTTTACAGTTTGTTTGTGCACACTATGTATACAGGTACATATTTATTTAACCAGCACATGGGGCTGGGAGCACACTGCGTGACTAATGACTGATGACTCATGCTTAAAAGGAACCAAGCACTAACTACACATCTTATAACTAGCTACTGGAATTTTTAATGTTTTAATTATTTATCCATTGTCTTGTGTGCCCACATTTGTCTGTCAAACTTGGACATTACTTATGTTTAAGATATCAAATATGTTTGAAATCATCAGGTCGCAAAGAGAAAAAAAAGTCCCACTGCTCATTGCAAAAACAATAGATAGTCTTGTTTGGTCTGATCTGGAAATGATTGTTTGTTGTCCAGTTGTGCCTTTGGGTGATGTAAATGTCATGCGTGTCCTCAACCCTGAGGACTGACACATACCATAATCTACTGTGCAAATGAAGGTTATTTGTTCCTTATCCTTATAATGAGGATTCTGTGCATAGTGAGTATCCCAACTATTAGGGAACACCTACTTATGGATCCATCAGTGCTGTAATGGCCAAATGCAATGCACTCAGCAGGTCTCTCCTCCTCCTCAGCCTTTCACCTCTGCTGATGGAGACACTGCTGACATTTGCAAGTCTGATCCACAAAATGAGCGATGTAGTCACATCTGAGACTTGTGGACTTCACTGGTTTGATTAACAAATGCTGAGTAGATGTTTTTAAATATCAGATCAAGCCACTCACTTCACTGATTCAGTGATTTAATCCAATGTAATGTTGTAGAACTTTGTATAACTGAGCTTCAGCATGGTTTTAATTTGTATTTAACTGTATTAAATTAATTAAATTAAATTAATTATCTCAATGCAGCAAATGTTTACCAACCCAGTCTTAGTTTCTGTCCAACAGTTTCTGTCCAACAGAGTTTAATGTATATATCACTCCAACCTGTTGGAAAACCGAATTAGATTATGTAGTTATGAAACCATTCACCACTTGTGCTAGTGAAGGATTTTAATCACTCAGAAAATGATTAATTCATATATCAGTCTTTATATAAAAGTCATTTGTGTTTCACTTTAATACCAATACGAACATTTCTGACTCCAATTACAATACCATTACAGCGTAATTACAGGGACAGGTTCAGCACTTGCATTTTGTTTATGTTTATGAAAAATAACAGTATATCAATAGCACTGCCAGGCACATCCTAACTTGGCTCAGGTAACAATTTGCAGTATAATTTTTCATGTTTCCACAAAATTCTACAATACAGCCATTGTTCTCCCAACAGAAAGACTGTGTTGAGACACACAGTGTATAACTTTTTACATTTGTGCAGCTTCAAACTAAAATCAGTTTTACAGAATAATCTCACAGATGCTCAGATCTCTTTGTTTTGTCTTTGGATTGTAGTCAGTATGTTTCTTTCTCTGAGGCGGATACAGAATCAGTTCCCTAAAACAGTTATAGTATGCAAAGTATAAATTATTCATGAGCCCAAATGGAAACATAAATGCTGCTAGATGCTGTCAGAAGTGTTTAGAAAGTGTGTCTCACTTTTTTACAAAATGTCTTGAAATGTTCAATAACTTTGTTCCTCTTGATTTACAATGCAGTTTGATTTTTTTTAAAATAGTTTTTTCATAGTTTAGTCACGTACAGTGTGCAAAAACATTGTTGTGACATTTAAGTATTCAACACACAGAATGTTTTCCAATAATGCTGTCTTTTCCAGAAGCTTACCAGTGTGTTACACATACACAAAAGTTAAAGCTTTAATAGAAATGATGGTTAATTTTATGACATGTTTTCACAGTGATCACAGTAGATTTCTGTAATAGTAGTATAAGTATAGCTTCCTCAGTCATCTTGGGCGTATGTCAAGAAGCGCTGCATTTTAGGCTGTAGACTGATTTATACCCCAACCATTTACTAAGGCATGGTTTCAACAGCAAAGATATTTTCATGGTCTCTGCCTGCAGCCACCAGGCCCTGACAGTAACCAGTACAGGTTCAGTATCCAGGGCCTTGAAGTGGTAACCTGATCGCAGCGCTACTTGATGGATAGGCCTGTTCAAGAGTGATGACAGTGGTAGCTTGTGTGACTGACGCCACGGTGATGGCCGTTACTTACTCTCTGTCGGTTGTTAGTTCTCTCCCACCTGCCCCCTTTCTACCTCCCTTTTCTGTTCAAATGGAGTGGATATCAGACGAGTGCTAGAACTACATGTCACAAACGCAAACGCTGTCAAGGTACTGTAAAATACCAAGTTTTTGTTCTTTGTTTTGTTTCTTTTTATTTTCCTTCTGCTGCATTGGGTCTGCTAGCTTATACCCTCTTTTCTTGTAGAACCTAGGTGTCTGTGGAGCTAGATTTTTGTTTTGTTTGTGGTTCAGACCTTTGAAATCTAGTACTTAAAGCTAGACCTAGGCTCAGTTAGAAATGGTTGTGTCAAAATGGATTTAGCTTGCTCTATTTAGTTTTGTGTTGCAGCCTTAACTGGGCCTAGTAGCTAGAACTTCTCCCTTTGTGCTGTGATCCAGAGTTTGGTACTAGTGCTCTAGTTACTGCTTTTTGAGGAAACTTTCAAACTGTCTCATCACCTTGCTGGTATAGTGATTAGACAAAATGGTTCAGTCAACTACTAGGGCAAGACCCCTTAAACCAGTGGTTCTGGAATGAATAAGATGGTCCTCAAAAAAGCCACCCTTCTTTACCCCTTTTCATCTCTCCATCCCTGTCTCCCACTTTCTCTCTCAATGCTTTCTTTCTCTCATCCCTTCTGGCAGTATGACTGTCATTAATGAACCACCATCACTAGCTCCTGCACTAAGGGCAGTGAACAAAGCACTCTGTTGAGAGCCAAGCACAAGCGATGAGATGAACAGAGGAGCCATTGTGGCCCTTTACCATAGCCCCCAAACACATTGTGTGGATTCGGCCTCTTAGAGGTCCATCTCTGTCCTAGTTATTGGTGCATTGACCCTCATCAAAAATGCTGAGCAGTGAGGTCCCAGGGGTCAGTGTGCCCATCTCATAGTTAATCCAAATGGCTACTGACCTAAAGCTTAGTGTCCAAAGTAGACCTCAATAGAGATCTGTGATTTTTCCAAAATAACACAACGCCTGGGTTGAGAGTATTTCAGTAAAGCAAGTAGCACACATGTCACAAACTTTACATTAACATTACACTAGTAAGTGCAATGTTATTGTAAAGTGTGGGAGAACCTTATGAGGGGAATGTACCTGATATGGTGCCATATTGATTTCTTTCCTTAGAAGAGAATTGTCAACACACAGCTGTTAGAGAGCTGTCTCATTGAACTCTTTAACCTTTCTTGGTTGACTGCCAGCTCATCCATACACTTTGATTCCCTTCTCTTTTGCTTTGCCCTTCATTGTAATACAGGAAGTGTCCTTGTAAAAAAAAAAAAAAAACCCTAACCATCACTCCATCTAACTGGCTACATTTTCCCTTTTTAGTTCCATCAAACTTGCATTTGATATTAATAAAACCAGCTAACTGGCATATTCTAGCTGGTCTCTAAGACCTCCTGTTTTACAGTGGACGGAGCTATCAGTGGAGCTCAACAGTCTGAAGTGGCCCTCTTTGTACAGCAGTTGACAGTTGGTCTCATCTCACACACCATCTTACTTTTCTATTTTGTCTTCACCTGTGAGTCCGTGATGTGGATGAGAACAAGAGGCCACTTTAAACTGTTTAGGATGAAGCCAAACTGGACGATGAAAGTTGCTCTTCTTAGAAGAGTTGAATGTTCCCCCTCACTGCTGCTGTCATAGAACAGTTTAGTGATGTGCTGTGTGGTGGTAGAGGCTAAGCACATGTTCCCTTTGCTGTTGAGTGTTTTTATTTGAGGATCTGCAAAGATAAATGGAAATGTGTGAGAGAAGAAGCTGTGTATGCTAACAATTCTCTCACCTCAGGGCATGTGCTTTATTATTTTTATCTGGCTGGGAAAAACGTTACTCCCTTTGTTATTCCAAATTTGACCAAGTCCAACACCTCTGTTCCTTATCTTCTTCCCCTAGACCCTGCTCGTCCTCCTTTTTAGAGGCAGTCTTTCATTTTCACACTGGTTGCACTCAGAGTGAACAGGTCCCAGTTAAGGGGCAATAATTGCTTGACCTCGCTTTACCCACCAGTCATGCTTGTCCAATGAAGAAATTAGCCTGTGAGGCCCATTTTAACCCCACCATTTGACTCACAAACACATGGAGTCTGTTGGTATGCAGTATATTTTGTTTTATTCATTTACATGGGAAGTGGAAAGAGAGACTGCAATTTCTTTTTAAATTTCTGGAAAGATGTCTTTTGTACTTCTGTCATGTAGACCAAGCCACTGCATGTCCAATGTATGTCTTTTCAATTTTTCAAAATATAAAGGATGAATCAGAAAAAAAACAAAAAACCTCTTTAAAGGATTCACATGTCTGACACATGACACAAGTGATTCCTTGCAATTCCATTGCGTTTCTCCAAGTGCTTTGCCCTGTTCTGAAGGGTTTTAATCCCCAGATTGGTTCAGAGCAGTACAAAGAGCCATGACTGTGCACTGGATCTATGCCAAAGTCTTCCACCAAAGTCATTCAGATGAACTTGACTGCACAGGACATCTAAAGGACATGGTGCAGGGACATAAATAACTCTCTCAAGTCAACCAGTTTCATTTATCGCTCTGTAGTAAATTGTGTTGACTCTCTCGCCATACCTCAGCTCTTACTTGTTCTAGTCACTGTATCTCACACTGTGACAACCTGGAGAAACACATTACCTGAAGTGAAAATGAATTTACATATCACAAGCACATAAATATATTAAAAATAAATATACATCTCCAGTCTACTCAGAGTGATAATATACAAGTGTGACAAACAAGAAAGAGCTGAAATATGGGATCATGGTGTGTGATAGTTTGATGTGTTTTTCTTTCCACCTGCAGATCAATGCTCCACACTGCATTTGATTGAGCTGTTCACATAGACTGATCCGTAGACGTTCTCTTTTTTTGTACTGCGTTTAAGATGACCATAACTTGGTGTAATTACTATGATGTATTTGGTTTCTCTCCCTCTGTACTCTCCCTAAAATTTGTAATCACAGTACTTTGTATTGGTGAACCTTTTTCTTCACCTGTTTCCCTAATTTTCCCACCTCTTTGCCCAATTTCCCACACCATCTGCCAATGCCCTCCTCTTTTTCCTCTGTCCATTCATTCGCTCACTCCTCTCTCACTGCCCTTCCTACAGCCATCCACAGTCGGAAGCTGAGTCGGACCCATGTGGACTGGCACAGCGTGGATGAGGTCTACCTCTACAGCGATGCCACCACTTCCAAAATTGCACGCACTGTCACCCAGAAACTGGGCTTCTCTAAAGGTTTGTAATCACCCACTGTCATTATCTTTCCACTTAATAAGGTGGACCAACAGTTTCCTAATCATACTGTATCTGTGTTTGTTTGTATTTTTGTGAACATGAAGTAGTTTGAAACTTTCTGCTAGTACTATATATGGCTCCAATTATATGCTATATTTTGATTTGTATCAAACTTATTAGGAACTGCATTACTCTAACTATTACTACAAGCAGTGATACCAGCAGTGGTACAATTAATAGACTAAAATTATTTTTTGTACACCATGATTATGTCACGTGTTTTAGCCGTGCTAGCAACAGGACTCTAGGGATGCCAGTGTTGTTCTGTTGGTCCACCTCTTTGGTCCAGGCTGGAAAATCTCAAAAACTACTGGACTGATCAACTTGAGATTTTGTACAGACATTCATGGTTCCCAGACCTTGTATCCTAGCGACTTTAATGGCCCCCTAACTTGTCCTCCAGCATTACCTTGGGGTTGACAATAACATTTAAGTCCAAGTGTCACTGCACTGTGCAGCCTTACAGAACCACTAGCATGGCCTCAGACTCTGGAATATAAAGTTTATCACTTTTAGCTAAAGCTCTGTTGACCAAACATTCAGTTGACACCTCTACATAATTGTCTGTCCATCTAATTCACAAATGGCATCCTTATTGTTGCATTTGCAACAATAAGGTATTAACCATTTGCTCACAGTTATTTAAATATGGCTGGGTACAGTTCAGTCTCTTAAATGGATTAGCCCAGAAAATCACACAGTGTCCATCTGCTATTTTCAGGGGCTAGGTTTGAACAAGTGGCCCAAGTGTAACTGAAAAGAAGGCAACTGCGGTTTAACTCGTGGTCTGATGTTTGATCTGTATGGACGACTCTAATCTGACCTAAGAGTCTCCCAGCTCTACAGTACATTTTCATCTCCTGCTCACAGATTATAGGAGGAGGAGCTGGCATTGGTTATCTCAGTCTCCCCCGATACACAAGTGCTTAGTGAAGGGAAATCTCCTTAGTGCTATCCAGACAGCAGTAAATTCCGTTGGCTCCTATCACCTTGCCACACAGTGCTTGACTAGGCTATAGATTCTAAATAAGGACACACACTCAGCCCTGTAGGCACTTTATAAGTGCTGCCACAGAGTCTCAGGCCACCGTCACAGCAGGGATGTCTCACCTACTAGCCTCTTTGGACCCAGAACTGCACGTTACCACACCACAACATTACTTGTATATTTATAGCTTTCTAGTGAATCTGTTTATTTAGCAATGCTAAAATACTTCAGAATTCTTTTGTATTTTTTTTTACTGCATGGCAATGACAAATAAACAGCTGGTTACAATAAATAACTACCCAACCCTGCCCTCTCTCTTCTTCCAGCCTCTAGCAGTGGCACACGGCTCCATCGGGGTTATGTTGAGGAGGCCTCACCCGAGGACAGACCCCCTCAGACTACACACATTGTCTTTGTGGTCCACGGGATTGGACAGAAGATGGACCAGGGACGCATTATTAAAAACACTGGAATGTGAGTTGCAGTGTTTAGTAAGATGATTTAACGGAAGATCTGCTTGTTGTCTTTTTGTCAGTAAGACTGCAATACTTTCACTTTAATTCCATAAGAATCTATCATTAAAAAGGACATCTTCCACCTCTCCACCTTTTTTATTTGCATCTATCTATACCCAGTCTAAGTGAATTCAAGTACACCGTGAGAAAAAAATCTCTCTGTGATGATGTGATGTTTAAATTGCCATGAAGTCAGTTTGCTTTCTGTTCCTTTTCTCTTCTTTTTCACACAGTTTGTCTTTCACACTTCTCATTCTGTCATACTGTTTTTCCTGTGGCTTTTATGAAGACATCTCACTTCTTTCCTCTTTTCACTTTGTTTCTCTGTCTGTTGCAACACAAGTACAAAGGGATGGTACTGTCTTTGTTCCTTTTAATGGATATGAATAGTATTATAGTATTTTCTGTGTGTTCAGTTCCCTGGCTTGTTCATCTAAAGCCACCCCTAGTTACAGCAAAGGAAGGAAAGGAAGTTATTTCAAGCATTTCTCTTGATGACTCTGCACCTGCAGCCTTTGTATTTTCTTCTCCTCTCTCACTTTCTTTGTCTTTTCCTGCTGTTCTCTTTTTCTTTCTATTGTTAATGTGCCTACAGTCTGGTGGCCAAGAAAGCAGTATTCCCTGAAACTTGAGAAAACACAACAGCACAGGGACATGCACTGCAGCACAAGCAAATATATTATATATTAAAAAAAAACTCAGCTGCAGCATAACAAAAATGCAACAGGAAACATCAAAGACTAGATACATCCTAATACTGGGTAAAAATCTGGATGAAAAGTCTTTACCCAATCGGCTCAGACCTATGATATCCCAGTGTTAAAACTTAAATTGACTAACCAGTTACACCAACATGATCAATCCACATTTCAAATCTGAACTTCCAGCTGTGCCAAATGTAATTCTTAGCAAATCCCATTCACTTCCATTTTATTTAGAAAGTGGCTCAACTTTCAGAGGTGGATATCTACATGGTCTGTTAATGTCAGCCAACCCTTTAATCAGCCTGCTGAGTTTTTTCCGAGACTTAATGTTTTAATGAGGAACTCTGTCAATAGTAGATAGGAAGTTACAATGACACAACACAAGTGGCACCAATGTATTGGCCTTGTTCCATGGCCCTTACAGTACTACTGCAAGCGGCAGTACAGAATGTGCGGACCAGTGCCATGTGTGTCTCTGTGTCACAAAGGTAGCGTTGGGTCCACTGCCCGCGGCTTAGCCCAGCTAAGCAGGTAAAGTAGACCAAGTCAAGCTGCAGAGCACTTTAAGCCTCACTCCCAGCTCCCTGTGGATTACAGCATACACACTTACCTCAGCCAAGAGGAAAGATCAGCCTGACATGTCTAGCCAGTTCCTTGTTTTGTTTTTTTATTTTTAACCTGAATTAATTTCAGCTTTGCGCCTTTCAAAGTTTCATCATCAGCAGTGAAACAGGAAATAGTGGTGGTTTGGGACATTATCATTTATCACAATCTAAAACAAAATTGGGAAGTGTCTCTTTGAAATATATTTAGCTACACCGAGAATGTCAAAGCTCACTGCCCAGTTGATGCCAACCTAAAAGCTAGGCAGTCCTTGTGGGTGCAGCACAGAAAGCTCTGTAATGCAACGCTCAACCCTCTGAGCATTTAAGTTCCCCTGTAGACACACTAGACAGTCCTGTCAAAACCTGCATTAAAGTCTGTGAGAGAACGAGTGCACATACAGACTCCCTAGTCAGTTTGTGGCAGGGCCAGATAAACATAGAGACTGTTACTCATGTACTCAGTCTGTCATTATAATACACTGCTGCCCAAACCATATGTTGATGACGCTGTTTCTAAATCACACACTTTTACTGCATTTTGTGTATGAATTTTTATAAGCTTACATATACCTAAAGTAATAAAATGTTAAATGTTGCCCTAATCTACCATATGCTCTTTATTGTCACGTGGTTATTCAGGCTGAGGGAGGGTGTAAGGAAGATGGAGGAGAAGCACTTTTCAGAGAACACAGAGGAGCATGTGGAGTTCCTGCCTGTCGAGTGGCGCTCCAAACTCGCCCTGGATGGAGGTTAGCGTGTGTTTTGGAGAGTGACCATATGAATACAGGCACCATCACATGGCAGTAAATCTCTCTAATATATTTTGAACTGTGATATTGGTTATATGTTTCTGTAGACACGGTAGACTCGATCACACCAGACAAAGTGAGAGGACTGAGAGATCTCCTCAACAGCAGCGCTATGGACATCATGTACTACAACAGCCCCCTTTACAGGGACGAGGTGAGAGTCACGCAATGCCAAAATCTCTCAGACATCTCTGTTGCACTCGCTTCTTCCTTTAAACTTCTCCAATTCCTGTCTCTCCAGATCACCAAGGGCCTAACTCAGGAGTTAAACAGACTGTACACGCTTTTCTGCTCCCGAAATCCTGAGTTTGAGGAGAGGGGAGGAAAAGTGTCCATAGTGTCTCACTCCCTCGGCTGCGTCATCACCTACGACATCATGACAGGGTGGGATCCTGTGCGCTTCTGCCTGCAGGAGCATCGTGCTGTGGAAGAGGAGCTGGACCTGCGCTGGATGTCCTATGAAGAGAGGCACCTTTTAGACCAGCTACGGCTCACAAGGAATAGGTAGGGTTCTACTAATGTAGATCTCAGGGACTTTATGTGTAGCTGTGTGCCCCTATGTAGGATCTGTAAGAGAAATGTTTTAATTTCTTTTTATAGTTTATGAGCTTTTTGCTTTTGATAGGTTGCGAGAGCTGGAAAATCAACTCCTCGCACTGGAGGCCTCTAAACCCTCAGCACCCCCAGCCCTCAAATTTAAGGTAAGATGCTCAGTTAGGTAAACGTAGTGTATGTGTACCATTACAATATGACATTACTCAAAATAGATAAATAATAGTGCTTTCAGAGCTTCTGTTGCAAGGGTATGATAGAAAGGCCGATGGCACACCACCAAATGCTATTACTTAACTTTCATGTTGTCTCCATGTGTCCATTATTATAGAAAAACAAGCTAGAAATGATTACACCCCTTGTTTAGGACACATGGGACCTATCATTTTTGCACTTTTTGTCTTACAGGTGGAGAACTTTTTCTGCATGGGTTCTCCTCTGGCAGTGTTCTTGGCCCTGAGAGGCATCCGACCTGGCACCAGCTGCCACCAGGACCACATCCTGCCCACCTCCATCTGCAACAGGCTCTTCAATGTCTTCCATCCCACAGACCCTGTGGTCAGTCTCCTTTTTGCCCCAGTCCATACAGATGCTCTCTCACGCAGGGTTATAACAGCATGTGGAAATTTTTTTTTCTTATTTTCTCCTTTTTAGTTCTCTGTGCTGTCTGTATCTGTACTATAAAGTGATGTTTTATTGCTCTCCACAGGCCTACAGGCTGGAGCCCCTCATCCTCAAACATTACAGCAACATCGCACCTGTTCAGATACACTGGTAAGAGCTAAAGTCTGACATCTTGAAACACTTGATTATCCCTTGTACTCACAAAGAATGTTTAAGTATGAATGTTCTGAACAGTTTGGATTTGTTCTCTCGATCAGGTGTAGTGCCACAAACCCCACGCCCTACAATGAGATCCGGCCAACGTTCCTCAACCCAGTCAAAGACCCAGCATCTGACACTGAGAGCATCCCCAGCCCGAGCACCTCTCCTGTCCTCCCCCGCAGGCACTATGGAGAATCAATCACCAGTCTGGGCAAGGCCAGCATACTGGGTACAACACTACCATACAACACCACTACTAATTCTGGTCCAAACTTTGCTCGAATTTTGTACACAACTGGAACAGTCTTTTAGATTACTTGAAAGATTTTAAAGCTTCCTCGTGGTGAAGAGTACAGTACCAAACTGCATTTAGGACTCTAAAACTGTTTTCTGTACATGATTGATGGTGAGTACTGGTATTATATACTAGTCCAGAACAGTTGTAAAATTGTTGAGTAAAACAAAAATAATAATTACACTTTTACAATTGCATAGAGTAAACTGTTTTTTATATTTTCTTTTAAAACTGGCATAGGGGAATAATATGAGCTCTGACGGCAGCAGGAGGCCCAGAGAAATAGCTGAGCAAATGAAATTTTACTCTGGACATAGCCTTTATGCCATAGGTATAATCCATTCTCTCTTGTGAGGTTCAGTATTTGAAGTAATGTGAGCTGCTCAGTTTGACTTCAGTTCTACAGCAACGGTGCCATCATGTGGAGAGATGGAGAATGGGCTCATACACTTTGCTTCCCCTGTATTTTCAAATAAAGTGAATTAAAGAATAATAAAAACAGAAAGAAAATGCATTAGTACCATGTATTGTCTTGCTCTTAACCACATCTGACCCAGCATGTCTTTTTTTCCCCCTCTCTCCCTTCCACACCACCTCGATGTAGGAGCGGCGAGCATAGGGAAAGGTATCGGAGGCATCCTCTTCTCACGTTTCTCCCGCTCCAACAGCCAGCCTTCAGTGTCTTTAGGACTCGAGGGAGGGGCAAACACTGAGGAAGAGGAGCAGAAGCGGGCTGAAAGCCAGTCAGCATACGGCCTCTCCACAATGGCTCGGCCCACATCACCCACTACTGATACATCATGTAAGTTCACTCATCTGTCCATACTAAACAGTCATAGAGAAAGTTTTATTACATAAGCTAGAACTTCATTGTTAAGTTTAAAGTGTGTTGATAGGGTATTATGCGTATGTACTACCCTGTTTCTTTCTTACAGTGGAGCTGGAGCGTCGCATTGACTTCGAGCTCCGTGAAGGTCTGGTGGAGAGTCGCTATTGGTCAGCAGTTACCTCACACACAGGCTACTGGTGCTCACATGATATAGCACTCTTCCTGTTGACCTTCATATACAAGCAGAAGACTCCCTCTGACCCAGCACAAGATACTCCAGAGCCAGACTGAGAAAGCACATTCATCACAACATACACATTTAAATGGTGTCTTATAACCCTGAAAGGGTTTTTCCATCTTCTTGACAAAAATAGTCTTCGTTCATCTAATTTCCATGCGCACAAACTGATTAAATACACTAATCCCTTTCCTTTATCTCCCTTTGATCCAGCGATCCAGCTTTTTTTTAACATTTGGGAATCATCACTGACAAACTGACGTCATTCCAAGATGTGCGTTTTTGTCTCTTTTTGTTTAGGTTGTACACAATTGTGCACCCTAAGGGTGACAGTGTTGGACCAGGAACCCCTAAGGAGGTGCACCCCTTTGCCAGTATGACCATGAGTTACATGTAAATGTGGAATAAGAGTCTAATGAGTTTGGTGCATAGGAGTTTCGAACTTCATCCCCAAGTCTTCAAACTTAAGCAACAGCTGCAGCCTGTTGGTAAAGTGTCCATATGTTTCCTGTTCATTAATTCTTCTATCCAGCCTCCTTCCCAGTGACTCATTCTGGAGCCTTGTGACACATTTGCCTGACCCCCGGCCTCTGAGACTTTCATTTCTGCGATCTTTTGAAGTTCTTTGACGTGAAGGAGAGACAAATATAAATGCTAAAAATAGTAATTTGTATCTCTGAAATAAACCTTTAGCTACTACATCTCAGAAACTCAAGGCTGACAAGCAAATACAATGCCTTTCAAAATTAGCCAAACAATGTTACACAAGAAGAATATTTCTGTTTAGTTTTTCTGAACAAAAACTTAGGGCATTATCCCTTTAACAATGTTTTGGAAGTAGAAGAAAGGAACGACATAGCTAACTTGCTATTTTTAGTTTGTTTTTCTTCTTCTATACAAATATATAAAAATATCTTGGCACTTTTATATACAACAGTCAATTAAAAAATACTTTTCTTTTATGTTTAGTTTTCAGTGACTAAACTGGCAATTTTCTCTAGGTATTTAGGGATAAAATGTCTCTTACCATAACAGTTACAGCTACCCCACAGAGGTAGAGAAGTACAGAGGTTTACAGCCACATGAGGCTTGTATCACGACACTCATATCTATGTTCTTAACCCAGGCTTGGGCATGTAGAGTTAGTTTCGTACACACAATTAAGTAATCCAGATTGTAGTCTAAAAATCTCTTGATGATGTCATTTACAAAGCAAGAGGTCTCATTCACAACAATGACACGCATCCAAACTAATTCCCATGGTTCAATGTTAAGGATGAGGTATAGAGAGAATTTTCTGTGCTTGGATCTTTATATTGATATCCAGATGAAATCAGTGGTACTAGATGTATTTTTTCTTAAAAAAAAAAAAGAAATATTTTTCCTAGAAATGTTTGGGCTCTTGTGGGTATAAACCTGGATCTCATCTTGGGAAATGGGATTCAAACCTGTGGCCAAATAACAGTTATGTGTCTAGCTTGTTAACTGCTCAGCTTTAGCAATGCTAAGGCTAATTTGTATTCCATGCAAACGTGATTGGTCTAAGGCAAAAGTAAAGTAGCCTCTTTTTTATTTCTTGGCTTTTGTGATGCATTGCACAAGTTAATTGTGTCTTGTTCGCCTTTTTTTTTTTCTCACGCTTTCCCCCTCTCCAGCAATGGATATGTCAGCAGACGTTTGTTTTCCAGTCTCACTACACATGTGATTGCCTAATTGACACTACTTGCAAATTTACACCAAAAAGAAGTCAGCAAATCATGATTTTTGATTTCTAAAAATAACTGTTACTGGTTATCACTTACATCTACTTTTTTCCCCCTAATGTGATCATTTAAAAACACAGCCAGTAGTAATTAATTACAAATTGGAAAGCTTACTCACTTTGCATGGTGTCATATTGATAGTGAATGGATGTTGGAACAAGAAGACATAGCAGAGTGCCAACACACATCTAAGAAAATGTTTTGTGGGCTTTATTTAGTAGAAAACCTTATTGTTGTTTAAGGATTGTCGAGTTAAATCATTTATAAGACACTTGCAATGGATGAAGAATTGAAACTTCCCTCAGATTAATGTTTATGGAGTTACATGTGACAGATTTGATTACTGCCAGTGTCAAATTTCCTTTGGGTTCTATGTATTATAATATCATAGTTATCAAAGAGCTTATTTTATTTTACTATGGTGCAAGCTGCTGCTTTTCTGTTCCACACAATCAAGGGCTGTTGTCGACTGGTCCACCACTGAATGGAATCATTTTATTGGTGTGAAATGTCTGTGTTATGTATGCAAAGGCCTACTGACTGAAACCAGGCTGCCTTTCAGATGACCAGGTAGGTGACTGGCAATTAGTATGGAAGCAGGCACGAATAAGGGAGAGTGATATGATAGTGTTATTACTTTTGACCTGGTGGATTTTGTACATCTGTTAGCTATTAATTGCACAGAAATTATATAGAAAACAGCCCATTGTTGCTTTTATTTATTCATTTTTGCATCTGATTCTTTGCAGCAATAGAAAGCAATTTTAACATGTTACTTGGACGGCAGGAAACCTTAGACTTGCAATGCAAATACAAGAAACTGTTCCATTGTTGCCTCTGCCTCTACACTTTTTTTGGATTCACAGCAAATACGTATCGTCGAAGTGCGGACAGACCCTTGTAACAATAACAACCATGTCCCTGCCAGTGTTTGTGATTTTGCTGCGAGTTTCCAAAATGTACATGAAATTTGCACATTAGATCAGTTCTGTGTTCACACATAGATTTTCAGCTGTGTTCACTCTGCATGCTAAAAAAAGATACGCAACTAAACTGGAGAGGAGTTCAAAGAATTTTGTCAAGACACATTGTACTTTTGACTACATGAGCATTTAATGCACAGCATTTTCGAATGATGACAGTATATATATATATATATATATAATTTTTTTGTGTGTGTTTGTTAGAGGCACCACAAGCATCAGGGAAATGTCTACTGTACATTTTTGGTAGATTCAACGCTCTTGTTGACACCAGATTGAAGCCATTATTAAGTCAAATAAAGTGCTGTCACAGGTGTGTCATAAGCCTTTAAAATGTTCAGAGGTTAATAAAGAAGGGCCTGCAGCCATATGTAATCAGACATGGGTGAGAGAGAGAGAAATGCGCATTGTGGGTGTTTTGAGTGAGATGTGTTAAATTTGTATCAGGCACCACTGTTGCTCTAACTTTGACTGGATGTCTGGCAAAGTGTTTTTTTTTTTTTTGGTCTGTCCCTAGAGCTGTGCAATAACCCATGCCTGTAATGGATTCTAACTGCCATCCAAAGCACTGTATTTATTTCCTTTTATTAAAGCATTTCTTGTTTTGGAGACAGTGACCACTTCTTCATACTCTGTCATGTCTTGCAGATAGCAGTTGGGGAAAAACCACTGAATATAGTTGCGTAGGAGGAGTTTGAAATCATCAGAGGAAGATGGTCCCATTGCTCTTTTGCAGACTGATTTTGGAGGACAATGGAACTATTTGTTCTTCTGACACTCCGATCAGATTCTTTCCAAGGCACCGCCTCGTTTGAGTAACAAAGCTGACTTATAGATCATAAATAGGCCTCATTGTATCCACAAGCAGTCATGGCTTCCACATGAGTTACTAGGGTTTTTAATGCAGTTTAGAAACATCTGCAAAGGCAAGGCTCACAGATGGGACCAGTTAGCTCAGGGTTTACTCTCATACATAATGGATTAGGCCCTGCTGTTCTGTATTTGGCCAGAAGAGGTCAGTCATCTATTAGTAAAGCTGGAACAAAGACCTCCATTGACCATCTGTTGTCCAGTGCCCTCTCTCTTATCCTGTTTCCATTTATTACCCTCGACTAATTGAGCTATTTAGACAGTTGTTAGTGCTCTTATTTGTAATTATGTGGTTTAATCAATTAGATACAATGTTATATTGGCATAAGAAACATGAGAAGTTTGACTTGACTAACACACAAAGTACAATCCAAATGCTGAGAAACTAATTTTTTTTTTTTTTTAAAGGTGACTCATGCAGAAAGTGTAAACCTCTTAAAGGCCTCCCCTCCCATCCTCCACCTCTCTGCCTCCTCTCTCTCTCCCCTTCACCTCCTCCCTCCTCATCCACATCATCAGCAGCCAGGCCAACTCTGTATCTGATTCTCCTGCTTTGCATCTGACTGACTCAAATGTTTACTCTGCAATTAAAACACAGCCTATAAAAGGCAATGGGTCGGCTGCCAGACACTGACGAGGGGGTCAGAGCTGCAGGGAGAGAGGTTATAAATTGCTTTGATGCCGACCGTAGTCTGAAGGCCCAGATTCCTGAGCTGGAGGATTGGAGCTGAGCGAGTTCACCGGGGGACCGAGCCAGAAACACTGATGATTCATGTGTCTTTACTGCGGACCACTTGGAGAGAGTGTGTTGGAGTGTGCATTGTGCTGCTGCTTTGGAAAGAAAGCAGCTGTCCTTTTTTCCACTCCAAACTTGTCATTTGTATGATCATTTGATTGAATGCACGTATAAAATGCTATTTTTCATCAGCAGTGAAGATATGCGCAACAACTTGGAGAGAATATTCTCCTCATGTGATCCCCACGCACGCTGTCCTCACAGATACTAGATTATTCCCTCACAGGACCATACTGGAAAACTTCTGCAGATGGTTTTAGATGTCTAAAGTGTATTAGTAAATCAAAGTGAACTGTTTGATAAGTTTCTGATACAGTATAACGACTGATCTTGTGTGAGAGTTACATATAGTTTGAACATGCAGGAAGAAATTGAGATGTCAGTTTCATATTATGTCAGTTTTATATGAGGTTAAGTTGCCACAAAAGCAGAGAAACTAAATGTTTTGATTAATTTACTGTACCTATTTAAAAGCTGTAAGCACAGAGCCTTTATTATTTCCATCTTGTAAGAAGTTGTATTTTTATTCCATTATATGTATATGTACCTTTTATTATTTGTCTGCAACTGTACGCACTTTTTGCACTCCATATATGATTTTATAAAATAAAATGATGAAATCTAATTGATTTCTTTGCTTTAAAACCCTAAAGAGTTCTAAGCCTCCACCTGGACCAGCAACATTATACTAAATTTCTGCCTGAAAAATATGATGTGTCAGGAATAAAAGCAAACCCCAGCTTTCCACTGGAGCATTAAAGGGGGATTTTGGAGAAACTTTTTTTTCAGTTATTAAGACTGTAAAAGTGACAAAACCCAAAATGCCTTGTTATTTTGTGGTGTTACTCCCAGGACTAAAGACCTAAAGGTCCCTGGATGCTGCTGGAAGGCTCAGCAGTATTATTGCCATAAAAGGCAGCTTGAGATTTGAACTGCATGTCCATTATCCCTGTCACAAACTGTTGAGTTTTGTACTGTGGAGAGTTGCAGCTTGAAAAAAATGTGAAATAAAAAACACACACACACACAAACGCAAGCCTGCCTTCATCTGTTTACATCTAGCTGAGAGTAATAATTATTTTCATTATTTTACTGACACTGAACATCACATGGATATTTACATGAATTGTTCTTGCCTTTAGTAAAGCGAAGTGAAAAATTAAAGTGGAAAATTAGCCAGAGTTTTGTTTGTTTTGTTTGTTTGTTTTAAATCATGTCAGAGGTAAATATTGCAGTTTCTACTACTTGTCTGCACCTGTTCTTACTAGTTATGTCCCAGAATAAGTCAGAATATCATATCATATAATATTTAGTGAATTGCAGAGGTGGAACATTTTGGGAAATAGTTTTAAAATGTGCTAAAGCTGGATGTCAGACCAAATTGCTTGTCTAATAGTGATTAAAAAAAAAACTTGAAAAGCTTGAACAGGGAGAATTAACCCACAATTCACAGACTGAGATGCTGAGAAAGCGCTGTGTGTGTGTGTGTGTGTGTGTGTGTGTGTGTGTGTGTGTGTGTGTGTGTGTGTGTGTGTGTGTGTGTGTGTGAGGTGACAGGGGGACCAGTAAGCGACCAGTCAGAAAGGAAAAGTAGGATTGGACAAGTGACGTTATCTGCTGCTGGAAAGAGGGAGGGAGAAAGGGACGCCTGGACTCCATTAAGCCGAAGCCTGCAGGAAAACTGTTTGGGATACTTCACTTCTTCAGCGAGTTCTTCGGGGATTTCTCTCTGGTTTTACTATCGGAAAAGACTTTCTACATGATTTAAAGAAGGGGGACTTGTTCTGTACCGTGTAGTCGACTGTTTTGGTGTCTTTTTCGTCTTTGTGAAGGTGAGTATACAGATTTAAATGTGCGTCCTCAAAGCTTTGCTCGTTCGCCGCTATGAAATATGAAAAGCTTTTGTGTTTTTTTTTTCCTTTGTTTGTTTTGTGTCGTTTCGCTTCTGCCTACATTTCACACACGCTTCTATTAATAACTTTTTCAGCGGCTTGTTCGCTTTTAGACACTTTCCCCCCCTTGACTCCTCTCCTTTACTGGAACGACTCAGTGTGTGCATGCAGCCGGGGAGTTGTTGTACTGGCTCCGCTTACATAATGAAGCCCTCAGTCTATTTGTGAGAGTGCCTTTACCGTTACTTTTAGCAGGTGAACCGGCACATTTGCGGAGATAATCGCTGGTTCTTGGTGAACTTGTAGCCGCGGGCCCGTAGCCTTTGTTCTGCCGTGTTTATTGACTAGACGGCTGTTTTGATCGCCGGGCTGCTCACTCTCCACTGGACGCCCCAGATCAAAGACTGACAGATATATAACATAAGATAAGATAATATAACTTTTCGTCACTGGACTTCACATGACAGGGTCTTCTTCCCAGATTCTGTTCTCCTCCATCTCTTTCTAAATCATCTTTGAGGGTCTAATGTTAAGGAGCTACATTACCTTTGCTGTTACCTCTGTGGTATTGCCATGACAGTGCTTTTTCCAAACATCTTAGGTTTATTACTTTGCACACAGAAACAAAATTATTTCACAAAAACCAAAAACTACCAGGGTCAAAATTATTAGCCCCCCTGATGTAAATAGTCAATTGTGCATCTTTTTTGCTGGATAACAGCCTGCAGTCGTTTGTTGTAGTTTTCAACAAGTCTCTGACACGTCTCCTGAGAAATCCCAGCCCATTCTTCTTTGGCAGTTCTCTCAAGCTCCTCCAGATTTGATGGCCTGTTGGCATGTACCTTGGTCTTCTGTTCATGCCACAAATTT
The DNA here is from genome assembly GCA_037833715.1 of Toxotes lorentzi. Taxonomy (NCBI): domain Eukaryota; kingdom Metazoa; phylum Chordata; class Actinopteri; family Toxotidae; genus Toxotes; species Toxotes lorentzi. The sequence goes on from JBBMJY010000009.1 coordinate 7,930,914, forward strand.
TCAATGGGATTCAAGTCAGGGCTTTGTGCAGGCCAGTCAGTAACATTCACTTTGGTCTTCTAGAGGTAGTTCTTCACCAGGTGCAACACATGTTTTGGGTCATTGTCGTGTTGGAAGACAAAGTGACGACCCGGACCCAGTTTTGCTGCTGACTGCTTGAGGTTTTCTTTCAACATCTTCACATATCCTTCTTTCTTCATGGTTCCTTCCACCTTGACGTGATTCCCAGTTCCAGACGCACTGAAGCATCCCCACAGCATAATACTCCCACCACCATGTTTCACTGTGGGGATGGTGTTCTTTGGGTTGTATGCCTCTCCCTTCTTTCTCCAAACATAAGCAATGTCTCTATGGGCAAAGAGCTCTAGTTTTGTCTCATCTGACCAAAGGACATGCTTCCAGTATGCATAATCTTTCTCCAGGTTGTCCTTAGCATACTTCAGTCTGGCTTGAAGGTGTCTCTTCTGCAGAAGTGGAGTTTTCTTGGTCTGCAACCTCTCAGTCCATTCCTGTGCAGAGCTCTAGTGATTGTCTTCTTTGAGACTACAATTCCCGACTTGGCTAAGTCATTCACTAGTGTCTTGGCAGTTGTTCTGGGGTCTTTAGACACACAACTCATTAGTGTTCTTTCCAGAGTCTTTGAAATCTTTCAAGTCTAAACTGATTTCTTTTGTTTTTGGCATGATGCTTTCTCAAGTGACCGCTAAAACCCTTACTGAGGTTGTTATACTGTGTGTAAATTGGGAGGTAACCCTCAGTTTTATCTTGATTTTGCAAGCTTTGAGCATTACAAAGTTAAAGCACATTGTTGCACAGCAGTGGTTTGTCCTATGGGTCAATAAAAAGGTCAGTACTTAGGGGGGTAATAATACTGGCCCTGGTAGTTTTTGTTTTTTCTGAAATAGTTTTGTTATTGTGTGCAAATAGAAATAATTTATGCTTAATAAAGAAAGCTCGTATGTGTAGAAATGCTATGTTGAAAATTCCTTGCTCTGTTAAAAAAGCACTTGGGAAATTTTTTGAAAAAACTTTAAATTTCACAGGGGGCTAATAATTTTATAATTTTAAATTAGATTGTTTTTATAACATAATGGTATGGGAAATCTCTGATGGTGGACAAGTCTATTTCTGTCATATTGTTCAGCCCTAGAGCCTGTCATAGAGGTTGAAAGCATTGTAGCTTTTATGTAGAAGCAGTATTTTAATGGCATAGCACATCTAGGTGGTGCCCCATTCTATACCATTGGTTTCTTTAATCTAAAGCAATGCATGAGTTTATGAGGTAATCTCATTTTCTGAACGCAAAATCTTATTCTGAAAAGTAACTAGCAACTACAGCCCTTGGAGAGTGTAAAGGCAGTGGAGTGTAAATGGACAGTTTCCCACAATTGTATTGGACTAGAGGGATGTGTTTAGAAGTGAAAATGGAAATGTGCAGCATTAAAGTAAGTGTACTGAGTTACTTTCCACCCCTGCAAAGCACACATGCCCAGAGATATCAGCCCACTGTGTCTGATTGAAATATCTACAGTACAATTCTTTTTCGAGAAGCCCTTGCAGGCATGAGCTTTGCACAACATTTATTCCCTTCCAGAGGGTCAAAAGGTTTCTTTTCACCACAGTGTGACAGAAGTTTAACTGGACCTTTTACCTTTTGACTGTGCGTCTGTTTGGCAGGATGGCGTTGGATGGGATCCGGATGCCCGATGGCTGCTACGCCGATGGGACGTGGGAACTGAAGATGCATGTCACAGACCTCCACAGGGATGTGTCGCTGAGGGTCACTGGGGAAATCCACATCGGCGGAGTCATGCTCAAACTCGTGGAGAAACTAGGTATGCACGCAGAGGCCAGAGCAGTTTATGGCACCTTTTCAGAGCTATAAAATAAAGTTTAGTAAACAGGCTGGAACATAGATGACCATGAGTCTGCAGCTTTAATGAGCGTTTCATTTGTAATCGAAATGGTCCTGTTTGACAGCAGGACCTCTGACTCTGCACCATCCTGCCGTAGCAGAATTTCTGTGTGTGTCAATGGCTGATTTGTGGTATCTATTCAAGTCCTTTGGGCAATAAATATCTCTCTCTCTTTTTTTTTTTTTTTAGAATAGTTGCCATTCTGAGAAATGAGATTCCACTAAGCAAACAGCACTCCTCCGTGTAAAAGTACAAACTGTTTCTGAATACTGGCCAAAGTTAAGAACAGACATTTTCCAGTTTTGTCATGGCTGGGAACTCAGAAGTATGCATTTTGCCAGAGACGGTGAGAGAAAATGTATGAAATCAGAGGTTGAGGATCAGTTTGTGAACAAATTACGTAATCGTCTTAGGAGAAGAAAGACAACCTGTTTGCTACTTTCGTAACTGTGCAGGACATTTAATGAGAATGAATGCTGAATATTGTTGGCTTTGATATTTGTTCATTGAAACCAACTCAAACAGAGGTGAATGTTCCTCTTTGTTTTACCCTCCAGTGTATATGGGTCAGTAACTCAAGGTATAAAGAAACCATAGATAGTTCCCTGCCCCCACTGGATCATGCACTGTTCTGTTACTGCAGTTATGCACTTGACAAGTTTGGGTGCAAGTACGTATAAGAGTCCTCTGTTCCAGTCACTTGAACACAGTCCTGTTTTACGCAGCTTGGAGAAAGGTCAGCGGCGGTGGCAGTGTGATTTGGGAGTGACAGTCTGTTGTGTGTCGATGGTGCCTGAATGCTCAGCATTCTTGCAGCGCGCCAAAGTTTTATTCCCTACCCATGGTCCCGTTTTTAGCTCTCCTGTTAGAGCTGCACATAATTGAGGTCTTTGTTCTCTGTGGTCGTCTGTGTTGAGCACCATCTATGCTAGGAGAGTGCAGTGTTGCTGCCGCGAGTGGGACGACATGAATTCTTTGGTCCTCCCACCCCAACTCCACTCAAGGCCTGGCCTTAATCCATTGTTTGAGTTGTGTTTGCACTTTTTGTTAAGGTCTGGTTGAAGGGTATGACTTTACTTAGCGTGACACCTTCACTGTGGTGTAGTGTAGGGAATGTCTTGGCCTGTCATAACAGTTGGATACATAACGGATAACAGTGTAGTAACTTTATAATAGCTTTTTATTGTAGAAGAAATCTAAATTGATGTGTGATGGGAGTTCTGTTGTTTTCACCATTCCTAATTTCTAGTTTTTCTTTTCTTAATGATGCAGCTAGTTTGCCGATGACTTGCCCCTTTTAACTTGTGGCTTGAGTCCTTCACATCCATAGCTGACAATAATTTTGTTGACTGTTTTTGTCCTAGAGTAAAATAACAGGACATGGGTGTACACGGTTGTTTGTGCCACTGTCTTATCAAAAAACTACTGTGATTCCGGCCTTGGTTACTGTTCTTAAACATATTTAAACCTGCATCATCATACTACCACCACCACTAATACTTAAGTATGCTTGAAGGTAATAGACCCCCTTACTGATAAACAGAACTCTTGCGATGACATTAAATTGCTCTGGAAATGTTTGAGAGTGTATTTGAGCCTTTTGACCGGTTTTAGAAAGTGAGCTTGGGGACATTTTATTTGACTTCCATCTCCCTCCTGCCCCGAGTCAACAGGTTGTTTTTGCATTGTAATCATTAACCCACCCACAACATGGGTTTTCCACATGGCCACACACTACAGGAGGCTGGACACTGTTCATATGAGACACAATATTTTGTGCTTGAAACAGGTATTATGGGTCTGTTTCCTATGCAAGTTACATTGTGAGATAAAAGAATATTGTAAGCAAATTGTTCTCATGTGAGAACAATGTTAAGGTCTTTCTTGTCAGTAACCTCCCAGTTCTCACTGGTGACAGTGCTGCACAGTCTTCACTGAACACCTCTTTAACACTGTCACACACCCGCTGTTGGATTTGCTGATTGCTTGGACCTGGTGGTTATACATAGATACTGTACATGTGCAAGTGCACAAATACACATACTGTATGCATGGCGCTGTGAGAAGGGACACGTGGATACCGCTTAGTTTTGGCAGGCAGTGCGTCAGCCTCATATCTAAAGGACATCCTTGAGCAATGACAGATCTCTCTCTTTCCTTCCCCCCCTCTCTTTCTCTCTCTGACAGTCTCTTACACTTCGAAATGAAGGACCTCTTGTGTTCAGTAATTGCTTTCTTGTGACAGTGCTGTTTTTTTTTTCTACCATGAACATTTGTTGCTGTATACTGTTCTTTTTCGGTGTGTATCTGTATGCAGTACTTTTAGAAGTGGCATATGTGTTAATGTCAGCTGTCTTCTGCACAGTGGCCAGCATTCTCATTACTAGTATTTGTGCATGTGTTTCCACACGTGAGCATGGCTGTGCGGGGCCGGTGGGTGTGTCTCATCCACATGTATCCTGTCTCCATCATTCAACTCTTCCTGTGAACTGCAGGTCTCCCGTCCACATTGCAGGCTCAGATGGCCTTCGATAATGGATTAAATAGACAAATGCCAAGAAGGCACTTAGCTATTGATCACAGCAGCGAGCAAAGCTTCCATTTCCCCTGCAACCCTCCAGGAGCGTAGTATTTAAAGCCAGCTGATTGACCATCCTCTGGTCTTCCGCTCCTGTAATCCTTTCATCTTTCTGTTGCTTTCCATCATTGCTGCTTTTTCTGACTTTGTTGATGTTTTCCAAAAGCACTGCCCTCCTCTCTAAAAGCATACATTGTTCCACTTAGAAGGCAAAACAAATATTTCACAAACTACATTAGCTGGCAGGAGTTTTATTGGATTTAAAGGGATTGTTCCCAAGTTACATAGCTTTTAGGTCTATGGCTTACAGTAAGTGCTTTGGTGCTCCATGTTTCACTCAAATACATACTCATGCAAAGTAGCTACTTTGCTACTTTGCATGTGCTGAAGGTGGACAAGAGAGCCTTTTTTACTTTAGCCTGGGCTTCATGTCAGGGCCTCAGACTGTTAAGCCTATGGATAAGAATAATGAACCAAATGTGAAAACAGCAGACGAGGCAAGTCTTGGAATGAATAGCATATGTTAGCAAATGTAAATTATGGGTAAGAATGATGTTGCACTTACACCCCTGGAGGTACCCTGATTGTGCTGGCTCTGCTTAGACTCACTAAGACAGCTAGGGGTTAGAGGGATTGGATGGAGAAGAAAATGGAAGGGAAACATGGGAGTGGGAGGGTGGGAGTGAGGAGGGCCTGAGCTTTCTCTCTTCTGTCTGTCCCTCTTTTCGTTGTGACGTTAGCCACGCTGCTAGAATTCCATAAAAGTCTTCGATGAAGCAGGAAATGACTTCCAGGGTTTGGCATGTTGTTCTCTGGTCACTGCCGTCATCCCTGGATTCTCTGCTGCCTGCTTCATCCACCTCGCCCCTCGCTCTTTCTCTGTCAGCCCTCGCTCTTTCTCTTTTCACCCTCCTTTCTTACTCCTTCCTCATCTAAATATATTTTGTGGAAACTATTTTTTAAGATTTTTGTCTCACTGCTTTGAAGCCATGTCTTAGTATTTGACACCATTCATTACTGGAGCCATGTAGCAAGGCCGTACAATGAATAGGTACTCATTGTTCACTTTTTCATAGTTTGTGACCCAGATTTATGTACGCTGACTGTTCGTTGTTCCATAAATAGAACTTGAGCAAACTAATTGGTCTGGTGTGACTCTGATAGTTCATGTGGTTGTTTCCAGAGAGGGGCTTACAGTTTTTGGCTGCGTTACCGCCAGCCAGCCGCAGAGAACTTTCCCTGCGTGTAGGAGAAAATGTGTGTTTTTTTTTTTTGTTTTTTTTTGCGATGACCTACATATTCTCTTCGCAAGTGATTTGGTGAATGTCATCATCCCTCATTCATTTTGTTACAGCAGATCATGATTTCTACCCCACTGTTCAGCAGCACCTCTTAACAAAAGTCCTTGAACAAAACTCACAGAAGTGAGTTTAATGTTTCCTGTGAGCAACTTCGGTTTTCAAGCTAGTGCTGCACTTTGCCAACTATTTGAATTCTGTGTCCTTTCTGGGATGCCAAAATGCTGTCTGCTGGAGGTTGTGGTGACCAGAGAGAGATGGCTTCGTTTTGACAATGGAGTGCAGATTTCATTAGGAAACAGACACAATTTTACACAGGATGCTGAACTTCCTCTGGGCTTTTTTTATACGCCTTCTCCCCTCTGCCTTCCTTTCATTCCCGCCTTCCTGCCCTCTCAGTGTTTATCGCATCCTTTTTTTTGAAGAACATGATTCTGTTGGGCTGAGGGGAAGTATGGATCTTCGGGCCTTGCAAAGAGTGAGATGAAGAGCTGAGATATCATATCTTTCCTGATGATGTGAGAGCTGTGAACAGCTCGTTCACATCTTTGCCTTCAATATTACACATCAGGAGGTACATTTCTTTGGAAGGGGGCTGTGACCAGTTTCCCTCTTCTCATATTATCTTTCTATGATCAACAGTTCAGATGCATCACCACATGTAATTAGACTCATTGATAGGGACTTTGGAGCCATCCGAAAGGTCTGGCATTATGAAGTGCGAAATGGACTGGCAGCCTGTGTGATCATCCTGTTCTCTAATCTCTCTGACAGGAAGTAGTTAGCCTAAGTAGTGGTCCTGCCCAGGCCAGAGCTTTCCTGTTTTACTAGCAAGATGCTGCAGTGATTGTGCTGTTCTGTACTCAGACTTGCACATGTAATCATATGTAGGCCACTGGCCAATATATATATTTACATACCTACACATTGTTTCCCTTATACAGAGTGAGTTCATTTTGGCATCCCACCCAAGTAGATCTGTTCTAGATCAATTTTTTTCCTTTCAACATTTGGATTGGAAATGCAGCTAAAACTGTGGATTGAATAAAAAGTTGGAGTGGAACTATTGGCAGATTAATCAATTAGTTGATTAACTGAAAACAAGTTAATGCAGCCCTAGCATATAGATGAAATATAGATGCTATATGTTCAGACCTTGGCTTCTGGGTTAACCCCATTTTGAAAGCATGTAAAGGAAAAGGTGTGGAGTAATGAAACCAGATGTGGCAGTTGAATTTGTGCAGTGCTACTGAGTTAATTACTAACACATTATACAAGGAAGAGTTTCTGTTTAAACTGAACTAAACCTGACTTTGACAGCTGTTGGTTTTGATGCTGGGTCATGTGGGAACAGTATCAGCTGCTTAATGCTCCAAATGTCACATGATGAGTTATTCTGAACAGGGCAGTTGGCTCTAGAAATGTTTGCCGCTTTACTAATTTTTAAATGAAAAGTACAGAATGATCAAATGTTCATATTTGAAATATTTTTGTTTGCCATAGCTTTCACTATGCACTTTCATGGGAGATCACTGTGCTTGTTAAGCATGATTTAATTTGCTATGTTTGGCATCTTAAACATGCAGTGGAACAAACTTTTCATGGCTCCTTTGGGAATCTGAAGCCTGTTGCTTTTCATCCCTCTTGCTTTCCTATAGTGGCAGGCAGTGCAGTGAATCCAGTGGAAGGAAATGTTAGAGCAGGTCATTGTTGTTGTAACACCACACACCTGTGTGTCAATGGAGTAAACTGATCTGGAGTTTTTGTTTAGGTTCTCAACCCACATTTCATTCATTTAAACCTGTCCCCGCCTCTCAGTCTGCCACTGTACTCTCTCTTTTTACAGAGCAAAGTACCGAGAGAGGCGTTTGTTTTCATGTCTGAGGGCTTTATTAGGGCAGATGTGACAGAGTATAAATTGTGGAAATAATTTCATTACAGCTCTGTCACTCTTCAAGTTTATACATGATTAACATGCCACCTATTTTCACTGTTTCCCACCCATTTCATTTTCTTATTTGCTCCATGGCAGGTTCATTTGTCTGACATGATGTCTTCAGTTTGCTTGTTTTGTTTGACCAGTAGTTTAAACAGAAGTATCACACATATGCAATTTACAATACAAATTTTCATTAATCAAAATTGATTATCAGAATAGCAGTGCTGTCGATCGTACAAACATTTAACCTGGAAGCAATCATGCTTAGCAGCCTCTTCAGTAAGCAAGGAGTATTCAGAAGAGTCAACTTAACATGCAAGTTCTACTCAGGGTTTTTAGAGAAATGCAGCTAGAAGCCGGGGAGTATCTGAGCTTCCTGTTGAACTCAGAGATGCATCACTGGGATGGCTCATCGCAGTCCTAAGGGGGCGTCTGACAGGATGCATACATGAATAGAATCTATCTGCTCTATTGATCTTAGACCCAGAGTTTGTAATGTCATTATTCCGCCAGGTCTCTGAACACTTAATTGTATAAAGCTGTGTCAGGGCGGAGAGGGAGTACCCCCACTGTTTTGCTGTGTTTGGATTATGACACAAATGGATACAAACTATAGGTCTCCAAGGAGGTTTTCTCTATTAGCTCTCCTGCCTTCTCCTAATGCATCAAGGCCAGCACTGTTGCACTCTCTAACAGGCTGGATGCTCCTAAATTTCCTTTTAAGATCTCTGATTCGCCACACTCAGAGGAAAAGTACCCATTCTCTTTCATTGGTGTAGAGTCAGCCTGTCAGCCTCCTCCACTTCACCAGTAGATCTCTGTATTTTTTTTACCCAGCTCTCCTGTCTACCTCAGCTTTGCCAAAGCAGTTTCATCTCTCTGGAGCTCTCCGATGAGCTAAAGATGTAAACCTTGATGCACCAAAGATCTTGCCTGAAGCCTTGGTGTTACCAGCGCTTGACAGGGCTTATCCTGAAGCATACCCCAAGTTCATCCTGTATTCTTTAGGCCATAGATGAATGAGTGTTTTGGGGTGTGTGTTCTCTCTGTGTGTGTTACATGCACGTTCAGTTCAATTCTTTGAGTGATTTTGCAGAAAGTTTGAAGTGAATAACTTTTGTGGTGTTTCTGTTTTGGGTAATTGAAAATTGCCAGTCAGCAGCTGCCTTTGTGCAGTCATCCTCTCCCTGGGTATCAAGGGCTCATCACGCAAGGAGGTCCTTGGCCTGATTTAACTCGATTTGCCACCCTCAGACCACTACCTGCTCAACATGAAGGAGGAGCTCAGTGGTCACCATTTTGACAGTGTTAATGACATTCTCACTGCTGTAGACCACTTTCTGGAGAGGCCAGCTTCTACAAAGAAGGGATCCATATGCTCCACGACCACTGGAGTGTGCAAATGTAGGAGAGGACTATGTTGAAAAATAATTGTGCTCGGTTTTCTCAAATTGACTTCTTCTATCTTAGGCCATGAACTTATCAATAACCCCTTGAGTGTCTGCGTATGGGGAAATAGTGGCAGTACACTCAGTGAAATCAATAACCTTGTCCCCTGACTCCTTTTAGGCCTGCCATGACTTTAAAGGATCTTCCTTTTGCATGAGCTGCGTATCACTGACAAAGGGCACAGCCTCGATCCACTGTTGTTTCTTATTTCTGCAGCCTAAAAAGCAGCAGTATGTGTCTGTGTAAATGCTTTCTCACGTCTCTGCTTGAAATGTTCTGGATCTGCCTTTTAGCAGAATTTGACTCTATAGGTAATGTGTCTTGCAAATGTAATGGCTGTAATAAATGGCCTGTTTGAATTTGATTGACTGTTGGCAGGAAGCTGAGCTGTTGAACAACAACCAACTGAAAAAAAAAAAAAAAAAAAAGCCCAGCTAACCTTAATCATCTCAGCCTGTAAAGGGAAAGCACTTGAGTTTAAATGGTATTGGTTAGTGAATACCTGAGGGACACAGTTAGAACAGTTCAACACATTAGTCAATGATTTCACCTTTGCTGGTGTCAGAGTCAGGCAACATGATGTGTTGCCAGTATTACACTCAGCCTTAGTTGTGTATAGACAGACGGAACAGATTAATTGCAGGTATGACTTTTGGATTTTTATGTATTATCTGTCAGTCATTTGTCACGGGTCCAGGAACATGTTTGTCTTCTCTTCACATGCCTCTTTTGTCTCTGACGTGCACGACTGTCGCGGCTGTCTCTGACGTGTTTGATTGTTTTGGCTGTCTGATTGTTTTGAGCACAAGCCAATGGTTGTTGATTGTATCACTTCAATCTTTCACTGTAAACCTGTGTGACACTCTATCGCATGTCTCCTATACAAAGATCATAATCACCTGTCTCTATCGAACCTATTGCATACATGTTGGGTACCTGATACTATCTAGCATGACTGCACGAGCGAGTGAATGCCTAAAGGCCATTTACAGTTACAGATCTAATTTAAAGACAGTGCTTCCTCTGTCTTCGCTTGTCAATACCAACCTTTACCGTCCATCGGACATGGAATATATTTAGCAAGAGAAGAACTTTCACATTGTAGAGGTGGACAAACTGTGTATGTGAAAGAGAGAGAGAGTTAGACTGACAAAGCTGCTGCTCTGTGTCTTTGTTGTGTATGAAAACAAATTGTCGCCTTGCAATCTGCCCCTGCCGCGTCAGCCCGGAGTCGCCAAGGAAACGGCATGACCAGCCTCACCCGGCTGTAATGTTTTTATCAGCTGATGGTGGAAAATGACAAAGCCTTGCACTGCATGGCCGTGGCTATCACTGGCAACGCCAGCTCGGCTCTGACAGCTTATGAAAAACAATATTTACTAGGGCGGTTGTGACAGAGCAGTATCACCTCCATCAATGATGCTAGAGATGAGCCTGGATTTTGCTTTAGCCATCAGCTGACTGTCACAGCTGGGCTGGTTAAAGCCTAGTAAGGAGAAAATATCAGTCACTGAGTGCATGTGGAATAGCAAAGATTTTTTTCCTTCTAGTGCAAAAGCTCTGTGTCACATCTTGGCATGAACACAGCATGTCCACTTCTCTGAATTTTGTTATGTATGAAATGTTTTCTTTCAGTCAGCATTAATTATTAGCATTTTCAATGATCAGCAAATCAACTCCCAGTTCAGTGTGACTTGTTCTTTAATAGCCAAGTAATGTTTACAAAACAATAAACCTAAAATGCTGACCGGTCACAGGCGTCACATCAGGCACCAAATTTTTGTGTGTATATATTCAAATGTATGTTAGCAACAAGTAAATGCATTCTCAGCATTGAGGAGATCAAATTTGCCCTTTCTGTTTACACATTTAGTATTTTTTGCACATAGACTCTTTTTTGAATTTACTCCTCTGGCTTGCTTTGACTCGCTCTCATATTATTATGTCGCCAGTTAGATCTCCTCTCTGTCCTCTACTCATCCTACTCTTCTCTGCTTTCCATGTCCTTTCTCTCCTTCCTTCTCTCTCATCCTCTCCCCTGTCATCCCGTCCCCTCCCCCTCTCAGACAGGCCTCCATAAACATAGCTGTTTCCTAATGTAAACACCACAGATAGTCAGACTAGGAGGGGAAGGATGGGGAGACTAAAGAGTAGTGATGGGGATGAGAGGGAGGGAGGGACAGACCAGTTTCCTGTATTATTCCAATAACAGCCATGGAAAAAAAAAAGTGCCAGCAATACATTTTAAGTCCATCTATAATGTTTGGCCTTAGTTTTTTTGTTGCTGGTTGCTTCTCAGAATATTGCAGTTTTAATTCACATGTTTTGAAAGCAGTATTTCTATTTGTGGTATCTGGTGCACAAAGCAAGGGAAGTGGTCTTTGTTGAGAACTGCGGCGGTGATGGTGGTGAATGAAAAGAACTCGGTTTGACAGAATTTATGGATTCATTTCGCTTGTTAAAGCACACACACGCACAAACACACAAAACTAATGTAGTTAATGGATGGATAAGAACAGCCTCCCTCCGACACATACCCAAACCCCCCCACACACACAATCTCTGTATCATCTTTCACGTCCTGCAGAGGTCATAAAACATGGTTTTCCCATTCTGTTTCCCCTCCCCTTGTCTTTCAAACCCTCCTTGCACACACACCCACACACACACCCACGCATCACTCCACTAAGGAGCTGTGGGTCCACATTTAATGCACCCAATTACTTAGGCCCCCGCTCCTCTGGCTGTTGCATTACGTCAGGCTTGGCAGGCCGTATTTTTAGCCGGGACATGCCATTGGCCCTCTCTCCCTCCTTCTCTGTGGATTGAGTTACCACCTTGTTGCTGAAAGAGCCCAATGGAGGCCTACCCGAGTTGCCTTCATCCAATCCACAACACATCGAACCACTATGTATTGACACAAGCAGGCAGAAGGAAAGACTGTGTGCAGTAAGGTTTTGGCAGTGGGCGGTGACAAGGAAGCAGTGGAGCAGGAGCCACTGAGAGTGTGTTGAGGGTAACTGAGACCAACCAAGACGCGCATTCATGCCTCGCCACAGACTGTATGGTGGTCATGCATGCTGAGTATGAAGACGTTGCTATAGAACGTGGTCTGTGGTGAAGACTTGAGTGCCAAATGTTAATGCTAGCTGTTTAGCATTGCTCCCAGACACCAGAAATTACAAGTTTGTAAGAGGAAAAACTGTGAGCAGAGTTATGAAAATACATGCATGCCTATTTTCAATTTTCCTCTCCTTATTCCCTTTCATTTCAGCCTTTAATAGCTGCAGTACTCTTAGGGGAGCAGTTTCTCTGATGGTAGCAATGAAGTTGTGTTGTGCACAGCTGAGTCCTGAGAATGGAGCGATGACAGCTAGACCCCATGCTGCTAGAGTAACTCACACAGGGTCTCGGAAAGAAAGCTTGGAATGTTTTCACTCAAGTGCCAAGTGTTTGCCTGTTGGAGTAAACAGTATAAAACCCAACAGCTTGACAAACAACCCCTCCCCATTTCAATTCACACAGTCCTGGGCCTTCACAGTGACATCTGCATTGAGATGCTGGTGGCCACTTTTATTCTCAAGCTTTCCTCCCCATTTTAATCACCAATGTAATCTCTTCCTCATCCCAGTGGGCCCTACAGCAGTCTTGTTTCCTGGTTCAAAGCAGCCAATCTGTTGTTTCACCTACTCACCCGCTAATCCCATTCATTCAGCTTTTAGGCAGGATCAGCAGGAGAGTGTCAACAATGCATATGAATGACCCTATGTAAAGTTAAGGTCAGGGAAAACAAAAGCAGTGCATGAAAACAGACGGCCACTCAAGGTTGAGGTTACCATGGCACCAAGCGGTTTGATTGACAGACAGAGCACTCATCATCATTCCCCTGTTTAACATTGTTACCACCTTCCATTTAGAGTGAGCAGAAGCAATGAGCATCTGTCAGATTATGATGTAAAACCAAACGGCTGCTGTAACTACTGTTTGCTCTCTATGTATCAGAAAGTAATTGTAGTCCATTATGGCTTCAGTTTGTCCATTAGTAGCTGTGTCCTTCCTCGAGTAATAAATAGATGTAATGTGTTGATGCCACGTTTAGCTAATGTGCTACCAGCCTTGAATACAAATTAGATGTGTTTCCTTAATGGGGTCGAAAGGCAGCTCTTACATACAGTCTTTCCTGGACCCACAGCACAAACATTTTGATTAATTTTTATTTACCCATCAATAAGGAGTTATTTTTCAAGCTTTGACACATGTAAACTGCACTTGTCTAAGTTCTAAATTACAAATTCTTGTCATCTGGCTGACTTGCTTCTTACCTTTCTGGGATAGTTAACATCAGGCTATGATAATACATTGCATCATTCAGAGAGTAGGCCTTTAATCAAACCACTAACACAGCAGAATAAAGAGTTCAATCAGTTCAGATCAAATGCTTTGATTTAAGGATGACTAAGCAAAGCAATGTCTGTGTCTGGACACTGACTCAGTGAGAGGAGAGGGAGAGAGAGAGACCGAGAGTGAGACAGAGGACAGGCTGGAGAAGCAATGAAGGCGTATGTGGGTGGAGGAAATGAGACACCGCTTTGGGAAGTGCCTTCCTGGACTAATGCTAGAGTAATGACATCACTGTTGAGGAGGGACATCTGGAAGTATAATAGGTGAAAAACGATTGGTCTGTTCACTCCATCTCAGCTATCATACTCTGCTAAAAAGGCGATTATATTTTACACTTGAACATAAGACAACATATGCCTGGCATGCGGTACATGTAAACAGCCAAGAACTCTGTTATTGGGCAAGCTGGCGTGCCATTCACTTTGACTTGCAGCTTAACATAGTTTGCTGTCTTGTAAATGTATGCCATTAGAGGGATAAAGAAATAGAACATGGATGCAGAGGAACTCCTGTGCCTTCTTTGTGTTTGGGAGATATTGCCTTTTTTCACTTTTACCTTTAGCTTTGAAGTGACTTGCAGCTCGAACGCAACTTCAGCCCATCACAGTGCTGTTCGTATAGAAACCAGAGGAGGGTGATCTGCGAAGCAGCTGCTTTGAGTTTCCTTTAATCCCTGCGGTTTTCACCTTTCCCTTGAAGTCAGACACACACACCATGAGACCACAGGTCCGTCCCCATTGTGCTGAGCCCCTGCAGAGCGAAAGCCTGGGAGCTATGTGGGGTTTTAGGTGGCTTGTGTCTGCTTTAGAGGGATCACAGTGTGTCTTTGGAACAAAGACGGAGGTATGAAACTGATATCCCTACAGTGTCATACCAACAGCCACGTCTTTCAAACACTCAGTTGTCTCCTCCCTCTCACTTTGACTTCCCCGCCCCTGTGCAAACCTTTTCTGGACTCCCCCTTCACCATAAATGTGACCCCCTTGACCTGGAGGGACAAATTTGGAGAGCTTAGGTCAGGACAGTGAGATGGATACAAACTGAACGCTCTAGTTACACTTTCCCTTTGCCAACAATATCTTCACCTTCTTTAATACAAGTCATAAAAATGGTCTCTAATATGGTCTTGCAATTTAGTAAAGAGAATGCTCATTAAAAAAAAAATACATCAATGTAATGTTTAGCTGTGTTTTTATTTACATCTCTGCAGTTCTTACTAAAGCTCATCCACTCTACTCTTTTCTTCCCCTCTACAGATGTGAAGAAGGACTGGTCAGACCATGCTTTGTGGTGGGAGAAGAAGAAGACATGGCTGCTGAAAACCCACTGGACGTTGGACAAGTACGGCATCCAGGCCGACGCCAGGCTGCTCTTCACACCGCAGCACAAGCTGCTGCGCCTCCAGCTGCCCAACATGAAGCACATGAAGGTCAAGGTCAACTTCTCGGACCGCGTCTTCAAGGCTGTGTCGGACATCTGCAAGACTTTCAGTGAGTGGAGCAAAGGACTCTTTTAAAAGACGGTAGACAGAGCAGAGCTCATATTTTTAGTGGCGATGTGGAAAACAGAATTAAGAAAATGTGAGATGAGGTGTGACTGATTGACAATGAGTTCCAGTAATAAAACTTCTTTTGAGTGTAGAACAGTTAGTCCAGGCCTACTGAAGGTGCCCACCCTGCTCAACCAAAAACTTCCTCTGGCAATACTATTTTTGGAAAGGTTCTGGAAATGTTCTACATCAAACCAAGCTAATCATGTCCTTCCTCTCACTTTGTTTTTGTCCCTGGCAATTTGTTGTGTTTATTAAACACACTCTGAGCTCTGCGTACCAGAGTCACGTCTCCTGACTGATAGTCCACTGTTAGCTCTGGAGTTGTGTCCTTGAAACGTGGGCTCCATCGGTCTTACAGTAATGTTTAGTAAACAGAGATTATCAATCTGTCTCAGGCTTGTAACACAGGCACACACCAAAGTACAAATTCATGTACACGTAAGTAACTCATACCCTTGCTCACTGTCTGGCTTACCTACCTACTCTTCTCCTAATATCAGTCCCAAATTTAACTGTCCCCCACAGTGTAAGTAATACCCAAGGGTCTTGAACACTCACACACACTATCAATATCTTCCATCACTGGCACCACATGGTCCTGTCAGAGGCGTGTCAGAGTTCATGCACTGGACCCTGGTGACCCTGACCTGCTAACACCCACTTTTCCTGGGCTCAGAACTCGCCACTTGCTCCTGACTCATGGCCACTGTCTGCAGTGGGATTTTGGTTTGGAGAACCCAGGCCCATAAAAATCCTCCCATCAGGCAGGGTCATTGCACACCTGTTGTGATTTTGTCACTGCACTGTGTCCAACAGGCAGGATCAGGGCCTGCAGTGGCAGCCCTCCTGTTTTTATTGGCTTCTACAGGTAGTAATCAACCTTGTTTCAAAATTTGCAGAAATGGAGCATTTGATTTTTTTTTTTTTTTTAATGGCTAAGGGATCTAAATGAATAGCAGATTTTGCACATTTTATTGAGTGCAAATATACAAAGAGGGTGTTTCTGAAAGTAGAGGCCTTTAGCCTCTCTCTCAGCCAGGCCTTGTTAGGAATATGTCTGATGCATCTGTAATAAATCTATTTTAGCTTCACAAAAATTCAGGACAAATTACTTTTGGCTGACTTGGCGCATGCCAGGATGTTGCAAGCCATCAGTGTTTGTAAAGGGCCCCTCTGTGTGATATGTTTCTGCTGTTGCATTTGAATCTCTGCATATTATAGCTTGCAAAAAGCAGAACTTAAGGCAAAGGAACAGTGGGGAAGCTCTTAACTGTAACTGAGGGTATGACAGCTGACTTAGCTGACTTACAGCTGGTCTGGCCTGAAAGCATTTCATTTTTTGTTATCTGGGCAACTTTGAGTTTTACAATTTCCTGTGCATATTTTCTGCTGTCTGCCTGCGAGCTGCACAGCATAGAGAATCAGAGGGGACAGGAAGAGACAAGACCTGTCCAACTGGTCTTCGCTCCAGACAGCGGAAAGGGAGAGGCCGAGATACTGGAAAGACAGTTCAGTGATGAGCAGCTCACCATTGGTTCCAGGTCTTGATATCATACTAATTTATTTGGAGGTGTTTTTTGCTCTGGCATGTCCAGGCAGTTGGTCACACAGAAGCTATTTCCTGTTCCAAAACAAGTTCCGAGTTTAGTCCTCCAGTGCACTATTTGGCTGTTTTTATTTCCACCCACTCCAGAGTTTATTTTTCATGTTATGCTCCACAGTTTCATATTATGCTGTCAACATTCTGTTATTTTCTAATATTAACCTGTTTTCACCTCAAACCTTGGTCTGCTTTTCAGTCTCTTTAGCACAACTCAAATTCTGACAGTGAGCGTACAGGAGCAAAGCATAACAAAAATCACCTTAACTCTCCTAAGTAAAAAGCATAAAACCAATTATCACTGCTGTACTTCTCCTATGTCCATGGCAGCTGTGTCCTGACAAAGACACAGTCCATCTGGGCTGGCTGGGAAAGGATAGGACTCAGCAAAAGGTCAATGTACTGTAATAGATGAAAATTACTCAGTTTCTCTCCTGTTTTGACCTCTGTTTCCATTTGGCAGCTCTTACATCCTGTACTGCACTGCTTACTTGATAGTGAAGAAAAGGCGTTAGGGATTTTCCACTTTTAGTTGCAAGATAACATTCTTGAACTCTGTCAGCAGTTTGTGAAATTCTCTAAACCTACTGTGTGTGCTTCAAGTCTGAAGATTGTCTCAGATATAGATTTTTGTTGAGTTATGGTGCCAGTTTGCACTCTATTCATTCATTTATTTTTTATGATAGTTTAGTATATATTATAATTATAATATATTACTGGGAGTTGAAGCTGACATACTGAGATGTCTTGTCTGACCAAGCGCTGTAAATCCAAAAAATTGCACTTTACAATGACATAATATAGAGAACAGCTGCAAATTCTCACATTTGAGAAGCCAGGATGTACTAATACTTGGCTTTTTTGCTTGATAAATTACTTACATTTTTAATTCTGTCAACAAATCAATAAATTTTTTCTGATAGAAAATGCTGCGTGCAATGCAGAAGTCAGGTCTGTAGTCACTGAACTGGATCCTCTGGCTTTTGTAAAAAGTAATTTGCCTAGTGAAGAGTCAAAGTCAGACATGAGCGCTTGTCCTGTCTAGACAACCTGGAGTCACTTCCAACACATTAGACACACACATACACCTCCTCCCTCTAACAGGAGGCTGTTTTACTCTTCTTGTGAGCCAGCACACAAAATGTACTCTTCACAACTGACTAACACATGACTGTGGACCTGGGAGTCTGAGGTGGTACAAAATCAGGCTGCTGCCCTCAGCAAAGCACCACTTCAGTGTAACAAGTATCAGGCTGCTCCACTTAAGCGCTGTCAGTGTTTTAAAATTTATTTATTTATTTTTTTAAGTAAGAACTCCATCGCTACCATGTGTGGGGAAATACCATTCTCTGGAAAATACAAGAGGGAGCAGCAGTACTGTAACTTTTGTCAGCACTTCTCTGACATTACAATGAGTCAAATAAATGACTGGAGGTGGAAATTAATGACCAGGCAGAAAAGGAAAGTGATTGAGAGGGTGTGTGTCAATATCGCGGGACATGGAGAGCACAGGAGGATGGCTGTGAAGTAGGATGTTGACAGTTGAGAAGGCACATTGTAGTGTTTGGTCAGGGCGCCTTGTCCTCCAGAAACCTTTCTGAATTTGTGTGGGACTGTTGCTTCATCGTTCTGGTCCAACAGATTTATGGCCCATCAACCTGTGGTCTGCTTGACTGGCCCGAGTGTGCTGGCCACTGTTGTCATAACACAGGAGGAGTATGGTGTGGCCTCAGCTCCAGCTCCTAAATTAAAGTGCGTTATTATCCTTTTTGAGTGGCCTTTTAGCACCTTTTTAGCTTCCTGTCTGATAGATAGAAGAAAACCTCTGACACTATTCCCATGCCATTAACATTAGTTGCCGTTGTTTGTCCTTAATTTTGTAGTGAAATATAGTAAAAGTGATAATATTTGTGTGCCTCATTTTATGGTAATGAATTAAAATATAATTTGACTCACTTCTGACGCCAAAAATTGAACTTCACTTCAACTTATCATCAGCTGAATTCTTAAAAAATGAAATATCCACAGCACAGGCATCTTTATGATCCGTTTGGACTAAGACTGTATGAGTAATGTCTTACTCTTCATTTTATTTAGTCTTCCCTGGAGAAAATGCTTGATTTAGTGTTCCCGAGTATTGATCAGTCCAACAAGTACTTCTTCATAACAGTGAGAAATATGCAAGGGGAAAACAGAGGGTGAAATCACTCCTCTTTAATTTTTTTGTCCATGTAGGGTCTCCATCTGTTTGTACTGTAAACTTTAGTGCTGTAAAATTAGACTGTGACGTTGTTTGTGATTCTTCTGCGGCTGGCCTTACTCACTGCAGTGAATCATGTGTTCCAAGGAGTAGGTCTTGCGAGCCCAGCTGGCTCTCAGTCAACCCCTCTCCTCTGGCTCCAGGCCTGGTTACTGCCACAGGTCTGCAGGATGGAAGATAGGGGTCTTATTGTCTAAGGTGTCATTTCTGCTGGAAATCAACCAAGCTTTTGTAAGCACTCTAACCATCACTCACCCTTCCTCCTCATCCTGACACTGGCCACAAGTATGCGGTGAGTGTAGGAGCAGTCTTTCCCACTAGATCATGATTCTTAAATTATCTCTATAAACATACAATTCACCACTCAAATGAGTATGTCAGCAGAAATGGACTGTAACGCTTGCCCGCCCGTTTTTTTTGTATTCTCTTCGTAGCCTGCTTTCGTCTCATCTCCATATTTTTGATGGTGTTTATACTTCAGCAAGCATGAAATGTTCATCATGTCTGCTACATCTCCACTCCCTTCATGGGAGTGATGAGAAATATAAAAAAGCATGTCTGTCAATTTATTTACCCCACCCACCCATTTCCCACATGCCTAGGAACAGTAATGCAGTTAAGGGGTCTAAAATATTGCTTATACTGGAACGTTTATATTTTCATTTTCTCCTCTGATAATGGACTCGAAACCTGTCACAGAAAATAGTTTTACCACATTGCGTAAAGGTTTAAATACAGATTTAGTGACCGCCACACATTTGATCTATAGAGGGTTATAATATTCATCTGTGCTAGGAAGCAGTAGTGCCACATTTATTATTGCGTCTTGCTCAAGTGCTTTGCCAATATTTTCCCTATGGATAAGTTTCCAGTGTTGACAGTGAGGTCATAAGGATGAACAATTAAAGCGGCTTCATAGTAAAATGCCACATGCCTTTGCAATGTCTCACCAAAAAAAAGTCCTACATGCATAAACAGTTTGATACACACTTTACTGTGTGTATTGGCCTCCTTAAACAGCTCAGTGGGGCTAAAGCTCGGCAGCACGCCTGCAACTCACATGGCTGTATAAGGGCACAGGGATAGTGCTCCACCACTGCAGCAGAGCGGGAATGAGGGAGGGAGGCAGCGAGAGAGAGAGAGAGAGAGAGAGAGGGTGAGCTCCCATCTGGTAGTTCTTAAAACTCCTGGAATGCTTTTGCTTTAGTTACACAAACCAAACAAGCTTTCTCACCAAGCCAAGACGTTCTCTCTCCCCTTATGCTCGTGCTATCCACAGCCCCCTCAGCAGCCTCTTTAATCAGTCTGCAACACCTTTCCAGTCCTTCATCTTTAAAAATGAAGGGAGACTTATTTCAGCGGCTATGAGAAAATGAACATTTTTACAGCAGTTCTGCACAAAACAAACTGAAAATAATGAAATAAGGCTCTCAAATATCAGCTCCCTTCTTAATTTATATGGAATCCTTGACAAAACCAAATCCAGCTGAGCATCCAGATGTGCTTGCTTCTAGACTAGCTCCATCTATTCTAATCCTGACACATTCTGGCCGACTCACCCCCCCTGGATCCGAACCATCCCAAGCCCATCTTAAAACATCATTGCTGCTGCTGAGTGATGGTTCCCTGGTCTCCAAGCCCAAGGGAAGGAGGGGAAAGAGGGGAGAGAAGCCGGGGGAGGGAAGCTGCTCTGTTTTAGTCATTATGTTCAGTGTGGTATCTTACTGTTAGGAATCTTGCACAAAGCTCTTCCATTTACGCACACAGAGAATTAAGATGTGGTTGTTTATTTCAATTACAATCTATTAGTATCAGGGATGAAGTTTTTTTTCAGTTTTTGTGAAAGCTGTGTTGTCCTGCTACTCACCAACAGCAACTGAAATCTGGTTTCATGTGTCAGAGGAATAGTCAAAGGGAGGAGGGTAAGACGGAGATAGAGGTTGGGTCTGCCATGTCTGAGTTGGGGATTGGATTCAGTTAAAGCAAGATTTGTTGGGGCCCTGAGAAAAGGGATTTGCAATTTTCCACCCCTCTTGTGTACAGCTGTCTACAGTTCTTACCCATCTCCTCCATCTCTTTGCTTCCTCTTATTCCTTCTACATTTTTGCCTTCTACATTAAGTTGCCTTAGCTTCCCAGTATTCACTTACTGTATAGGTTCTGCACATTGTTTGTGGCCTATAAGAGAGGTTTATTTGAAGCCTGCAGTTGAAAAAAAAAACACAAACTACACTATGTTCTGAGTATCTTTGTGACATCAAAACCTGCCCATTTCTTGGTGTTAAGATTGCCTTGGCTTTGTTGCTAATCAAGGTTATGTTTATGTGACACGAAATGAACTCCTCTCTCTCCCTCCAGACATCCGCCACCCAGAGGAGCTATCTCTACTGCGTAAGCCCCGTGATCCCAAGAAGAAGAAGAAAAAGTTGGAGGAGGCTGAAGAGGATGATCTGGAGCTGGAGGGTCCGCTGTTAACCCCTGGATCAGGTGAGTTGATGGACAGTAACTCCTATGTGGAAATGAAGCGCGTACGGTTTCAGAGTATTTGTTACAGTATTTTCCAGCTGGATTACTCACTTTTATTTGAATGGAAGCATAGAATTTACAGTCTTAGGTGATAGTCTTCCTTGAAATAAAAATGTGAGACCAGTGCAAGTTCTGCATGAACTTAAAGAATGGGTTTATACAAATCTAAGCCAATGTTTGCAGTTTTTTTTTTAGGTTCAGGTCTACTTTGAAGTAATTATGGTGCTTTGGGTTTTATTTTTGTATTTCATATTGTAAAGTAATAATTTCATTTCCCTCAAGCAGCAGGTTGAATAACAGGTTCCACTGATTGCTATGGACCGTCCTCTGATTGCTCTTGCGGTTCAAAACCACTGAGATAACTCCAGATTGCTGCACCCTGCTTCTAATGACCAAATATGAATGTGTGAGTTTGAGGCCTGCATGGGATCTACAACCCTGGCTCCTTTTCCTTGGCAGGGAGGACGAAGAATGGTTGAGATTCCACACATAGTTGGTCACGCTGCCATTTTAAACCCAAACCAGGCTACACGACTGCAGCTATACTGGCCCTCCTCCCTCCTTCCGCCAGTGATGGGAGAGTTACAACCATGTGAGCAGGGAGGAGCAGAACAAAACAGTCCATACCGCTGTCACAGAGTTAGCAATAAGCAAAACTGCTAACACTATGAGACAGGGTGAATGGACTCTTTGTGCGGTTTCGGCTCTTCTGCTCTGGCCTTCAGTCCGTCTGCTCTCTCCTTAGACTCAGCTCAATACACATATAAACACTTGTGTGAGTGCAAAGAGGCCTGAACAGTCATTGTGAACTTGGTGAACAATTACGATTCCTGTAGTCAAGAAAAATGAATTCTGCCTACATGCAGATTTTGTTCGCTGTGTATGCCCATGGATAGAAATATGACTGATAGAAAAAAGAAGTACTGTTTCAATAATAGCTCATTTTTATGAACACAGCACATGGTAGTCACACCCAAAGTTTCATCATTGCATATGAGGGGTTTGCTGTGTTGGTGTGTCTGGTATAGATACATTTTGTTCCCTGTGGGCGACTGTGGTCACACTATTAGGTGGTGCAGAAAAACAGAGTTTCAACAGGAATGTGCAGAATCTGTTTACTGTCACCACTCTCCCTGTGTGTCTCACTTGTGTGTGAGTACACACACAAACACACACACACTTCCTGTCGTCCTCCCTATCTGATCACATGCTACAGTGAGAGAGTGTATTTCATGGCCAAGTTGTAAGGCGTTATTTTGTCCCTTGTGGGGAAGGGTTGGCCTCTGAGCCCAAGTCTCCTGATAGGAATCACAAGGCTTTGCACAGAGGCAGCGATGCAATCAGAATCACAGCCCTCTTCTGTGCAGCCAAAAGTTCTTGTGTAGTCCACACCACCTTTGGGACAAAGAGATGAGGACTCACTGTAGCTCACCACCGTCTTAACTTTACTGAGTACTTTACTGCATACTTTCAGAATTACTCTCATAATATTTAGAGCTGCAGTGATTGGTTGATTTATCAGTCGATTCACAGAAAATTGATCTGCAACAATTCTGACAATCCATTAGTCTTTTCACTGGTCTAACAAACCATGACATGTGAAGACATCGCCTTATACTGTACTCTGGGAGCTCGTGATAGGCTTTTTTTTTTTTTTTTTTTACACTTTAAAGATTAATAAGGAAAGTAATTAGAAGACTAACTGATAATGAAAATAATTTTTAATCGCAGCCTTAATTCTATTTTCAAGCAAATTTTTTCCCAAGTGCCTTTAAAGGAAGAGCCATTTGCCTTTGCATCGGCGTCTTTCCAGTAACTTGTTTGTAACTGACAATGCTGGTAAAACAAATAAGTAACGGGAAAAGAAGTTCTATATAATTATATAGTAACCAAGATACATACAGTATAGAGTGCGTACTCTATACAGTGAGTTGACCCTGACCTAAGAAGCAAATGACATGGGTAGATTGCGAACACTTTGTCATAAGCTGTACATGACCAATTATTTCCAAAACCTCAATCTCCATCTTTAACGTTACCATTTAGGAAACTCCATGTCCCCTGTCTGTCTGCACACTCACGTCGTGTCCCATGGAATCGGTCATTTTGGTTGCTAATCCTCAGCTGTTGTTGTGACTCAGACTAAGAACCATGATGTTGCCCATGATACCAATCCCTTATGGTTTCCTCTGGACCCACCACATCTTGACGTGTCTGCTGTATCTAATTATCTTTCCTGTCAGCGTGGAGAATGACATACCTAAGACAGCCAGCACTTTATATTTGTGCTGCAGTTTATACATGCAGGGCTGGGTCACGCTGACCAACGCCTTGCCTGGGTTTTCAATCAGTCCTGCTGTGTTGGATGGCTATGAATGGGTGGATGGAAACGACAGAACCTCACTAGTCATGCCCGGGTGATCTCCCTCTGCAAAAAGGGTAAACTGAGTCATCCACTCTAGCAGTTGGCAGTGCCAATGGAAATGCCACGGATCTCCTCATTCTAGCATTTCTCTATTTTTGTCTTTTCTCCTCTGTTTCCTCCTGTCCTTGTGGAGTTTTCAGTATCTTAAATCTGTCCACTTGATGTTGTTTCCCATTTCGCTCCTTTCCTCCACTCTTCTCCTGTCTTTCTCTCTCTTACTCTTTCTCTTGTCGTCCTAGCCTCTGAGGTAATATACATCGGACCTGTCAAAGGTAAGCTTTCCTCTTCCTCTGTCCTTTACTCTTCAGCACTGCTTTCTCACCCTTGCCTCCCCCTTTCTCCCTACCCTCCACCCCCCACAGCTGGAGTGTTGAGGTCACATGACATCTGTAACCTTTGGGACTAGCAGCCAAGTCACCTGACTGCTCCTCTAAAGGAAGTCAGCTGATTTGAATGGTCACATGATGTAAAGGCTTTGCCTCCCATTAGAAATTAGCTCAAAGCTCACTTTTTCTTACAGCTACTCCAGGCCTGCTCACTGTGCCTGCTGACTGTCTTGCAGGAATAGCTGATCACTTTCTGGCCCTTGAGAGTGGTGGTTAATCAGATGGTCATAGATAAATTATTCGTAGATGTTTTTGCTATACATTATGCAGAAGTTCATAAATCAGAACAGTGATCATGTTCCTACAAACATACCACAACCAACAACCCACACAGACCCTTTGTGAAAAAAATCAAATCCACCAGAAACACTTTTATTAATTATCAACTCTCTCATGGTTTACTTCTAGTCTTAACATCCCATGGTGGTCCAGCTCCTTCCATCTAAGCCTTCTACGAATCACCAGTGTGGGAGCATTAGGGAGTCAAGTCATGTTAACATTCTTTGTGCCTTTTCGCCTGTATTGGAGAGTTAGTAAACAGGATGGAGGAGGCCCTGTTGTGTTTTTAGTGGGCTGCCAGCTTTCACCTTATACATGGTCTCTCTGGATATTTGGGATTCCTGAGGAGACCCTGTGGGAGATGGGAGTACTCTCCCTGACCCGATGAACTCCGCATTAGGGAAGAACCTTGAAAGAATCACTGAATAAAACACTCCCCCGCACAAGGGTAGGGTGGCCATAGCTTGCACCCTGTTCTCATGACCCCCAGCTCGCAAACACAAACATACGCGTGCACACTCACAAACACAAACCAAGCCCACTTCCTGATTTCAGAAGGGATTTAGTGGTTTAGCCAGTGTTGCTTCTTGACCTAGGCCCTACAGAGGGAAAGAGGGAATGGAGGGGTGTGGGGCCAAAAATACTCCACAAGGCCAGCCAACAGGAAATGCAAACAGCTTCACTTTGGTGGCTTGCTTATGTTTGTAGCCAAAATCCAAAATTGAAAAACTAAAACATAAATATACAAATAAATCAGCTTTTCAAATATTCCCAACCTGATATGTTTTTTGTAATCCATGCATCGTCCTCCCATATCTTTGCGCTCCCCCTCTCCTCTCTGTGGCAAGTTATGCAGTAGTTTGCTGTGTGCAGTGCATTCCTGCAGGTTTTTAAACTGTGAGTAAGTGGGTGACCCTGATCATGTACTGCATCATCTGCATGCTGATCCACATCAATCCCGCCATCAGCAAGAGGACATTGTTGAAGTCACTCATCTGCAAAGTGTGGGCTGGTAGTCACATGGTGTTGTTGACCGCTAGCTGGCCTGGCTAGGCTGCAAGTGTGTGTATGCTTTTTGAAAAGTGTTCACCCTTTTTCTCCTGATGCTGTTTTTTAATGATCTATTTATGAATGTGCACTTAACTGGATTGTCTAAAGAAAAACGTACATAAAAATGAAATAATCTTAATTTGATAAATATGCTGTGTGTATCCTTACTCTTTCAACTTTTGCACCACAAGAACTAACTGATGACTGTGCGATTTCAGGGAGCATCTACTCCAGTCCAGGCTTGTACAGCAAGACCATGACCCCCACCTACGACTCCAGGGACGGCAGCCCACTGTCGCCCACCTCCGCCTGGTTCGGGGACAGCCCCTTGTCCGAAGGCAATCCCAGCATCCTCGCTGTCAGCCAGCCAATCTCCTCACCAGACATCCTGGTGAAACTCTACAAGCCCCAGTCCCTGCTGGACAAGGCCAAAATCAACCAGGGGTGAGATGAACTTTGCTTAGTGGTTGTGTGGTTTGGTTAGACTGCTTGTAGTCAGAAATACTGTGGTGGATTGTCGAATATTTTAGAGCTGTGCAATTTATCAAAACAGTTGCAAAGAGGCTGCATTTGTTCCATAGAGAGATAGAGAGATTTAAAAGATGTTGTATTCTAACTAGACCCATTCACTGTCTATGCAGGTGGTTGGACTCATCCAGGTCCCTGATGGAGCAGGATGTTAAGGAGAATGAAGTGCTGCTGCTGAGGTTTAAATACCACAGTTTCTTTGATCTCAACCCTAAGGTACGTCCCCCAGACAATGCAGTACAACTTTACCTTATAGTCAGTTGGGGCATTTGTTGAAACCATGTTGTACCAGATGGCTCTGCATTGTAATAGTGGTCATAGATGCAGTGCATAGATTCTGAGATAAGTTAGCATGATTTGGGTTACACACTGTGTTTTCTAATACTTTTTGGGTTGAGTTTCAGAGTTTTTATCTGTGTTCTGTACAATAAATGATATGATACTGACCAATGAAGTGAAACATCTGACATTCAACTGGCTGTATGTTTTTGTGACAGCACAATCAGAGTGTTATACAACACATACAACCTTAAACTTTTGCTTCATTAGATTTAGTGATATCCTATTTGTATCAAACTGTGAGACAGCATTTGTTTTTGTTTTTTTTTTTACTGTTTGTGTGTTTCCACAGTATGATGCCATCCGAGTGAACCAGCTCTATGAACAGGCGAAGTGGGCTATTCTTCTGGAGGAAATTGAGTGCACGGAGGAGGAAATGATGATGTTTGCTGCCCTGCAGGTAAGAAGACTCTGTGTTTGCATCCGTGCCTGATCTTAATTTTCCTGTTTCAGCATTGTTTTGTCAGGGTCTGAAATTTGAAGTCCTGCATTCTTTTTTTCATTGGGCAATGGGCACATTTCCTTCTTAACCGCAAGCTAATAAATTAGATGGGCTTCCAGCCCAGAGCTGAGCCATATGGCTGCCAGTTCTGCTGCTGCAAGCATACTAAAACTTGGCTATTGTACATTGTTGCAGAATGAGAAGGAAGTATTATCACACAGATCCCCACTGGGCTTCTCCATATATGTCAGTATCAGTCAATCCACATTATTTCAGACCCATAATCAGTGTAGAAAAGGGCATGATTAGGCTTTTAATCAAGAAGTCCTTTATAAATAATTAATTACAGCTATCTTTAAGGACATTCATTCACAGATGTGAGCCCCTTTTGCCCCTTCTGGTTGCCCCCTTGAGTCTGGGGCTGGTGCCCCTGCTATTTCTGACCCTCATAAACTGTGGGTGCCAAGACCTGAGGACGCCACCCTGTCCTCACCCTCAGGGTAATTATAGAGCATCTTGGTCCACAGGACCCAGTGCCTCAGCCCAAGACCACCCACCCCAGCAAGACACCGTCTCATAGACCTGCTCACATTCTTCTAAAAGCCCTTTTACACTCTAAGGTGTTAGTTGTGTTTCACCAGGCCGGTTATAATTACACTTAACTGGTTTCTTGTTACTGTTCCTGTGAGAGATGCTAATCCGAGTTGGGTGTTTAGACTGGCAGCTACCCTGTCGCTACCTGTCTGTTAGCACTTTGGTAGCTACTACTGTGTTTCAGCTGGGTAGTATGAGCTCAGCATGTTTGGCATAGGTTTCACTGTTGAGAGTGGAAACATAGGGTCTAAATAAAGAGCAATGACTGTCCACTTCCAGTATGCTGCTGGCTTGTGCTAGTATGCTATCACCTGGAAGTTTTTCTTTTGCAGTACATAGAAATGAGGTAATCAGGAGTCAAGAACAGCATTTGACCTCATAGACATGCTACCCAGGGGAAAGACTTGGGGCACAGATTGTACTTAAGCAGATAAACATATGCCCTCATCCACTCTCACACACAAACAGGAAACAGCCCCTCAGTGTTGCAAATTTGAAAAGAGTGGAAGAGGTGGAGGAATGGAGTGTCATCAAGAGCCCTTTGTCCCACATTCTGTAATCCTAGCTGACTAAAGCCTCATGTATCGCTCTCAAACTCGGTCTGTGTATCTCTCTCTCTCGCTCTCGACAGCTGTTCATTCATATATTGGTGGGGGTTGGTGATGGGTTGACATTATAAATACCATTTGTCAACAAGTTGTATTTAGTGTCTATGTCTGACGCTAAGAGGAAGCCATGGTCAGGTTATCGGGAATGCCCCCCCCCTCGACGAAGTAGTGTCTGCATTGTTACGAGAACGCACACATCACGTCCTATTGGCCCAGTTGAGCATGTGTTCCCAGTAAAAACAAATTTATAGGCTGTTACAGTTCAAAGGCGTGCTGAGAACACATTTTCTAAAACGTACCACTTATTGTTCTCAGGGAGTCATCATCACAAATCACTTGGTTTTCCCCTCATCCTGAAACTAGTCTCCTCATCTTTAAAGACATTGCTCCATCACTGGTAAAATGGTGCATACTGGCACCACTTGCTAATATAAATGCCAACAAGTCTTAAAGTATTTATATGGTAATTATCACAGACCAGTTTCCTTTTATAATACAAAGTTGCAGGGTTTACACATCAGTAGCACACATAACAGGAAATCAGCAAAACTGTTGACAAAGGTGTTGGAGTAGCTAACAATTGCTAGCAAAGTCGGCCTCAAAACTCCCTCTTCTTTTACTTTAAGCCCCTTTCTGAGACTCACCTGGAAGTCTCCAAAGAATCTGCTGGATAGAAACATTTTGTAAGATTGTTACAAAACGTTCTCAAAAACCACACATGTCCAAACTGTACATGTGTGTTTGAAAGGAAGATGCTAATAAGAATTCTTACATTTCTCTGAATGTGACTGGTTCATTTGCAGGTCAAGGAAGTCTAGAAAGGACAATAAATTAGATTTTTTTTTTCTAGACCATGAGAAGGTTTGAAGTCTCACCAAAGTGGAAAATTATGAAATAACACAGTCATTTGTCTGAAGTGTTTCATGTAATTGTGGACCTGTTCTCATTTATCATACTGTGATATTTTTGGAAAAAAAAAACAAGAAATCCTGATTTAATACAAAAAATAAAGTGCTTAAATGTTATTAAAAACTTGCTTAACTGGTACATCTTTTTCTTTTCCTCAGTACCACATCAACAAGCTGTCAATCATGGCTTCAGACAACCACATGAATAACAGTGAGAAGGAGGTGGATGAGGTGGATGCAGCCCTGTCAGACCTGGAGATTACTTTGGAGGGAGGAAAGACGTCCAACACACTGGTATGACAACAATGCCACATCATCCAATTCACTGTAGGAAATACCTTTTGGTTATGGATTACATATACTTGGTTATGGATTACATATACTGGGCTTGTCCAAGTTTGGATTTTTAAATCCAAACTCGTGAATTTTTCCTCTCAGTTGCGAAGGCTTGGCATGTGGGTGGTCCTTTGTTTCTCTACTGTATCCTGATGAAGTCTCCTTTCATCAGTGGTATTAAACAGGGGCACAAACCTACGCAGACAGTGCACACTGAATACGGAGAGGCGAGATAACAATGAAATTCACTGGAAGTACAAAATTTCACAGTTATTTATGAAGACTGCATATGACCAAGAGCTGGGGGTGTGATATATTTGACACTTATACAAACCCCACAAAGGCTGCATTTTATATAGTTAAGCTGAAAATATATATCTGTATTGTTACAGCTGCCCTGCTTTGAAAAGTAAAGTTTATATAGCTTATCAGAGGAAACTGAGCTTTGAGATATTACATAAGACGTCATCTTTAGAATACTCTACTGAGTAATGACGTTGAAAATGTGCGAAGTTGATCCTGAAGTCATTGTTTTGGTTATGTTTAAACATGTTCTTATCCTTTTATATTCTAATCTTCTGGGCTCATACTAACAAAGAGTTTTTTCCCTTGCTCCTAGGGTGACATCACATCTATTCCCGAGCTAGCTGACTGTGTCAAAGTCTTCAAGTGAGTCCACATCCAGAACTACCCGATGCCACGTTCACTTTCAATGTTATCAAAAACACTGTGTGTAACAACAGTGTATGAGTGCGTTCAAAAGATGTTGAATCTATCAGAGAACCAGGAAGTAACTTTTTCTGGCTAAATGCTGTTGCCTGTTTTGCATCAGTGTAATAGGCCAGGTTGGTTGCCAAAGGACATTTGCAGGCTGATCTTGCACTTTGATTTTCTTTTGGAATGATTACAGTTGGACCAAGCGTTTTTTGAACCATATTGAGTTGGCTTTAAGCCCTTGCTGACGGACAGGTGGCCCCCCGGGGTGGTTGTCTCATAAAATGTTTAAACCATCGGGGGGGTATGATATCAAGAAGCATTTCGTCTTTAATGGTTTTCCATTAATGTTCGTGTCCAATGCTGGCTCCTTTCCTTTTCACCTCGCTGACTTTGCACTTAAGACACCCCCCCCACACTCCCCCCCCCCCTTTGTATTCACTTACAATCGCCCCTCCCCCACTCTTTCTCTTTACCACTAATAAAGAAAATGGGTATTTTTCTTTTTTTTAATCTGAAGTATGACATGTCATGTCTGCCTGATATATATTTTCCAGACCCAAGAAACTGACGCTGAAGGGCTATAAGCAGTACTGGTGCACATTCAAGGATATCACAATTTCCTGTTACAAGAGTAAAGAGGAGTCACATGGGACACCTGCTCACCAAATGAATCTTAGAGGTGCAGATGCACATACATTTACATAGAAACTCACAAAAAAGTCATTTCATGCCCACGCAAGAATTGAATGCTTTATTTTTCTGCTGCAAGTATGTTGTCTTTGGTGGCGTATCTGAAGACTGAGTGTGACCTTTGACCTCTTTTTTCCGCTCTGCACTGTGGCTTCACATGTGTAGGTTGTGAGGTAACTCCAGATGTTAACATCTCGGGTCA
Organism: Toxotes lorentzi; assembly: GCA_037833715.1. Classification (NCBI taxonomy): domain Eukaryota; kingdom Metazoa; phylum Chordata; class Actinopteri; family Toxotidae; genus Toxotes; species Toxotes lorentzi. Next base: position 7,961,936 of record JBBMJY010000009.1, read on the forward strand.
GAAATTCAACATCAAGTTGCTAATCCCTGTGGCCGATGGCATGAATGAGATCTGGCTTCGGTGTGACACGGTAAGACTGAATTTTCTGCACCATTTACTACAGTTTCTTGTGCTTTGACAGGTTTTTGAACATCAGTGTTTGACTTTATTTTCCAGGAGAAGCAGTACGCCCACTGGATGGCAGCATGTCGCTTGGCCTCCAAAGGAAAGACCATGGCTGACAGCTCTTACAACCTGGAAGTCCAGAACATTTTGTCCTTCCTCAAGATGCAGCACATGAACCCAGACCCTCAGTTCATTGAGCCGATCACCACCGACATCAACCCAGAATGCCTGGTGTCCCCCCGCTATCTGAAGAAGTACAAGAACAAGCAGGTAAGCCATGCAGGCCATGCAGTGTTTCTGTACGGAACACAAAGCCTTTGAATGTATTGTGAGATCTATTTACGGTAATGTGGAAGGTAAAGTGTGTCGGTTGTGGAGTTAGATGGAACAGCATTTGATGCTTCCCATATGGGTGCCTCCTGGCATCGGGGTTGTCTTGCATTGGAATGTAGCCTCCCTCTACTCCCCCGTCTTTTACTTTTCCTCCTCCTCCTCCTCCTCCCTCTCCCTGTGTTCCCTTTCCCCACCCCTCTCTGTCCGAGGGGAAACCAGGACAGCAGACGTCCAAACCACTCCGAGTACTTACAGTAGAACTGTAAGACTGTAACAGATACTTTACCTCGCCTCTAGGTCTTTGTGCTTGTAGACAAAAGGACTGGAAGGGTAGAGATCTCAATGACTCAACCTCTAGATACTCATCCTGTATGGAGGTGAGGATTTATTTCATCCACATTATGGGAGTGGCCAAAACTCAGCGATTGAAGCAAACTTCTTAATAACCAGGTGTAAAATTCAAACACTAAGAATGAATTAACCTTTGTGTAAGTGTTAGGAAAATTCTACAATGTGCTCAGCGGATTTGCATGTAAGCAATAGGCTGGTGTGTGCACACTGGAACAGCTGAGTACACGACCGCCATGGCTGTGTTATTTGGAGATGGGTGAGGGAGGGAGGGTTTGCTTCACCATAGCTTTCTCACTCAGTCTGGTTTTGTTGTGTGTGAAAAGTAGGATGTTGCTAGGGGGTCAGAGAGATGTTAAGAGGGATGTTGGTACAGTAAGTGGTGACTCACAAATGATTTGGAACATAGCCTGAAATATATTGGATGTCTAGAAAGAGAGGAAGGATTCAAGGAGAATGGATGTGAAACAGACAATTACTGAGAAGGGGCGCATCACAAAGATCCAGAGGGCTGTGTCTCATATTTAGCTGTTAAAATTGAATGAAATTGTATTGGAACAGAAAATAATGACATGACTGAAAGAAGATTCACGTTCTGTCAGTGCTACGTGAGCACTGCTTGTGGAATCTGTATGTTGCGGGCACTTTTGATAGCAGGCCGCAGTAATATACTATGATATATACAGGAAATGTGCACATGACATGGTCCTACTGAGCACACAGCACAGCTAGAAGTTCCAACTATCCAGATTTACAGAAGTACCAAATAAAGTTTCCATTCTCTCTCTGTCATGTCCCGTTTTATCCCCTTTTGGATTAGTCAGGAAAGCCTTTAAAAAATAGCTAACGTCAGTAACGGGAAATTGATTCACTATCTCTTATAGAAAGGGCTGTTCCTCAGACGTCAAGAATGACCGACTCATGTTGACGTCAAAGTTGCAAAGAGGTTCACAAAGGCAGATCACATAATGCACGTAACGCTAACCCATTAAGACCAGCCAACCTGTGGATTTAAGTCGTGTCAGTGTGTTGGATGGAAGAGAGAGAGGTCCACTTCTTGGTTAACTCCTTTCATTTTTGGAGCAAAACAATAGTTGTCTTAACCAGGTTACAATGATTAGCTGCTCACATGTCAAAGTCCACTGTCCTCTGACCCATTTTCCTTGGAAGATGAACAGAAGACTCCAGTGTCATTGTCTTTTGTTAAGAAAGACAAAAAATACAAACTCCATGGTAAAATGTTGCCTGGAATAGAGACTAGCTTGAACAGGGGTCAGGGCTTGTAATCTCTAACAGTATAACCCCAGCAGGGTGTGTGTCTGTCTGTCTGTCTGGGGCTGTGGTTCTTTTTGGCCCAAGTCCAATCTCACTCTCAAACCCAGTCTGATAGTGGGTGTCCCCAGGCACAACATGAAAGGGTAGTGACATATATACAGTATGTGTATGTGCCTGCATGGGCGCTCACACACATGTGTTCTCATGTAGTGGGTGTGGGGCACCAGGAAATGAGCCGTGCCTGGGAATGCTGCGCGGGAAAACCGTCTGGGAAAAGCCTGTTAGCTCTCAGTCAGCTGCTGCCCCTCCCCATCTCCTTTAAACTGGACTTCCTGTGGCAAGATTTGTCCTAGGAGACTTCCGTGCTGTAGTTCCCAGCGGATACACACACTCAGGAATTTTAAAATTATGTGTCCTAGAGTAGGCTCTGGCCAAATCTATACATTTACATAAGAGAAAGTAAGTGATAAAGGCACAAAAATAAACTCCTTGAGCTTGGAGACATGGCACTCCTTCATGTTGATGCTTCCAAAGTGTGCTGCCTGGTACATATCACCATCTTGTGGATGAAAGAGGAATTGCGGAGAAGCAGTGTGATTCCTCTAATGGCCTGTTGTGAAAGTCTGTAAAGAATGAACTGACATGATCTGCACCTGAAATGTATAAATTACACACTGATTGCTGTTGTACCGTCCCTGTCCCAGGCAAACACTGCATGACCCTCATCTTCCAAACCCCCACTCTCCCAACTTTGTTCCTTTTATTACAGTTATGGTCTCCTTCTTGTTATTTTGTCTCTTTCTTCCCTCAACATTGATCTTACTTGCTTGTTCTCTTTATCCAATTTTTCTTTCTCTCTCTCTCTCCTTCTGTGCATCTCCTTCATTCCTCTGTGTCCTCCTCCCATCCCCACCTCCCCTCTTCAGCCAGGCTATATCAGGGACTTGGTAAGTTGAGTTGTGTGTCCACTGGGTGCCTTCAGAACCTTAGATATGTGCATGATTGTCTCAGCTCTGAACACTTCACCTAATTGTATGTAGCTGTACGACATAGTGGCTCATAGTCATGGTAGAATAGATGGAGTTGATAGATTCTGTATGTTTTCTGTATGTTTTCTGTATGTTCCCTCATGTTTTCTGGCGACCATAAGACAAGCAAATGACACATAACTCTATTGATACAACACTGGGGTATCTGTATTGTGTTTGTATTTTTGTTTACATTGCTGGTAGGGACAAGCAGACAAACTTTATTGTGTTTTTGAATGTTTTTACCCTTTAGACAGACACTGATTTCAATTCATATCTGTATAATATGGTCATGTGAAAAGCAGAGGCTAAAAATGTGCTGAAGGTCAGCGATCCATCACAGTGAAGCTAATTTAGGAAAATGTTGTTCACTGAGATGTATTAATCATTTCAGGAAATTCATTTCAAGTCTCTTTTTAGCTGATTTTCATACTTTTCTCTCATGAATTTAATTAGTGCTTATCAAGAGTGTAGGGAACGTGTATTCATAGCTCTTTAACATGCTTCAGAAAGTAGTCAGCAGTTAAGTATAGGGAAAGAAATGGAAGAATCCTCATCTGAGACAGTTAATTCGCTCTGGATCTCTGTGTTACACTTCTCTTCCATTTGAATTAGTTGATAAAATGTAGGGCTCCAGCCCGAAAAAGGGTTTAAGAACAGTAGTGGAACACACACGTGCATGCACACTCACACAGATTGAACACTTCCCTTGGCTTTTTAACCTTAGTCTGGCTCCCCAGGGTGCTCATAGGTTTATATTTGTTTGTCTGTCTATTTTCTAACTGTGTGAATTAGATCTTTACTGTGACAGCTCTCTGGTTATTGGCTGACACTGTATGCGCTGTGTGTGTGGATCTGGGTGCATTGGGTGGTTTAAGTGTGGTGATGGGATACGGTTGTTTACTTTGGGCAATGTGTTAGTGTTTTTGGGGGACTCAAATGGAGCATACTGAATTGTTAAGAGTGTAATGTTTGTGATTGTGTGTTTGTCAGATTTCTGCCCGGATCCTTGAAGCCCACCAGAATGTGGCCCAGATGAGTCTCATCGAGGCCAAGATGCGCTTCATTCAGGCGTGGCAGTCCCTGCCCGAGTTTGGAATCACTCATTTCCTTGCCAAGTAGGTTTTGTCACAGCTGACAAAGCTGTTCAATAAATTGTTGATGTGTCTTCATACTTTTATCTCCATCACCCACACACTCAGTTTTATGTGCTGACGGTGACTCATTTGGTCATTTGATCCACACACTTTCATTTCACAGTGGATTCTCCTCTTCTTCTCTGCAGGTTCCAGGGTGGAAAGCGGGAGGAGCTGATCGGCATCACTTATAACCGTTTGATCCGGATGGATGCCAGCACTGGAGATGCCATTAAGACTTGGCGCTTTAGCAACATGAAACAGTGGAACGTCAACTGGGAGATCAAGATGGTAGGAAGCATATAGAACGTTACAGTTTGGTATATTAGCTTTCCATTATATATTACCTTCTTTTTATTTTATTACATCCTGTAGTCCCTCAGAGAATTGGAAGTTAATTTACAGGTCTTGGACAGTACTACTGCATATGCAAAAACATGTATAAATAATGTATGAAGCCTTTTGTGGCTCCAGATGAAGCCGCACAAAGTCTGATAGACCAAACCCATCAAGAAGCGAGGTTTTGTGATGTACGTAAAAAATTCTGTGGCCAGTTTGTTGCTGTACATTTCCTTTTTCTGTGGATAACTGCCCATGTAGAAGGGCCGTAATAGACGGACACTATCTGGACACTATCAAAAGTAATTCAGGGAAACACTGGACGTCAGTACCAAACTAAGTTACAGTACTGTGCATCATATCTTCTGCAGTACAAAACACGATTACATTTCGCCAGATATTATCAAGCATGACTGATGTGATGTGCTCCGCTCTGTGTGCTCAGGTGACGGTGGAATTTGCAGACGAGCCCAGTCTGTCTTTCATCTGTGCTGAGGTGGACTGTAAGGTGGTCCACGAGTTCATTGGTGGCTACATCTTCCTGTCCACGCGTGCCAAGGACCAGAACGAGTCTCTAGATGAGGAGATGTTCTATAAGCTGACCAGCGGCTGGGTCTGAGCTGCCCCGAGCAACCAGGGGTCAACGATTGTAGGTCAGGGGCCCAGGAGGGGAGTGGTGGGGGGTGGGTGGGTGTAACCACATGTATGGGTTTATTTTATTCTACTATTTCTCAGTCTTTTTAATTGTTTGGAGCTGTGCTGCAGAGTCCAGAACAGCACAACCGTTGCCATGCTGATACCGTTTTTATTGTTATAGTTGTTCTGCATTAACGCCGACAAGGTCATTTGTTACAACACTAATTTGTGGTGAATGCAGTCCAGATGAACTCTGAACTTAAACTCCTGTGGTTGAGCAGAAGCGTTACACAAACCTGAACCAGAACCTTTGCCTGTTTTCCTGCGACCACCTGCCTGCTCTCCTCCTGGACTTATGGCCATCAGCTTACGTCCATGACTACCCTCTAAAACCAATCAAACACCACCTTTAATCCCAAAGACCCCCACCCCCACCTTCACTCTTTGTCTCGCTGTCTTTCTCTCTCTCTTCTAGAACTGGACTAAAGGAGCTAACATCAAACTGTCATTTAAACATATTGTGATATAGTGCCACAGATACCCACAGTTATATCTAGTTATTTATCCTAAAAGATGGACTTCATTAGACAGTCCAGTCAAAGGGGTATCTGTAAACAGCAGCATACATCCTATCCACTCTATGAAGGGTTGAATCTCTTTGAAATCACATGTAAGCACTTCTACAGTAAACAGTCATGTTTATGAATAAGCTGTTTTTAAATTTCCTTTTGCTTTTGCTGTCTGTTGTCTTTTGTTTGAGAGCTGGAGAGCCCGGTCTCTCCTTTGAATTCTCATTGTATTAGCTGACAGGTGTGACATTGAGAGCCTGAGTTTTGTTTTGTATTTAACAGACTGCTGATAGTGAGCAAATCTGAATACACACTACAGTTCAGTGCACTGGGGTGAGTGTCCTGTTTGTTTCCAGCTGACCTAAATGTCCTTGCTGCAAAAATGTACATCTTAAAAAGTCATTTAGTCTGGTGTTTGGTCCGTTTAGTGTTTTAAACACTTTGCCTGGTGGGGATGTTGAACCAAGGTAGATCGCTAATGTCACAAGGTATCAGAGTGTGTGCATGTGTATTTAAAATGTCTCATCCCATTGGCAGGTTTTATGGTTGTTTTTAAAAAATTTTAAAGACTCAACAAGAAGCTAAATGATTTTTGAAAATGTCCATCATCTTTTCCAAACTTTGAGCAGTCTCCTGTTTTAGCAAGGTTTCTTCATCTTCTGACCTGCAAGTGCGCATTTAGCAATGTGTGCCAAATGTGCATTAATATTTTGCCATATTTATTCTTGGTTGCTGTTCTGACCACTGTTAAAAGACGCGGAATCACAGCAGCATGCTTTGAATCCCATCCACATTTGAAACCCCTGACATCTCATTGCTTAGTGCATGTACACTACATAACACAAGGGATCATTACTCCCTTGTACCAGCTTTGACTTTATTGCCATTCTGTTTCTTACACCGTATAGTATTATTATTATTGTTGTTGTTATTATCATTTTTATCATTACACACCAGCAAAAGGTCACAGAGTTTGAAGAATGAATATGCAACCTTTTTGTTTTTCTTCTGTCCTCAGTATGAAGGATCAGTAAATAAAGTATTATTTTTTGTAACTAATGTAAAAACACAAACATTTTATAGAATTGTACAGTTTTTTTTCTGCTTTTTGGGGGTTTGGAAGTTTTTTCCTTTCAGAAAAAAAGGGGGGAAGCCATCTGTCAACATGTGTAGTATTCAGAATTGTGCCTGCTTATGTTGTGGTCTTACTGAGTTTTCAGATGAAGATATATATGAATATATATGAAGATAACACTAGTCTCAAACTCCAGGTTTGATGAAGATGTTTGTCGAGTACATATTATAATTTTTTTTTCCAAAATACAGATACGTATGCCTTTTCAGCGTCATCTTTTTTCTTGCATTACTGCTTAATTTTATTGACTTTCTGCTTTCTCTTCTACCGCTTGTGACTGACCATCTTTGGCCCTCATTTGCATTTTTAGCTCATTCTTTAGACTGCATTTTGCTGCAAATTTAATTTCCTCTGCGCCTTTTTAAAAATACTTCACTTAATTGTCTGGTTTTGTCACAACTGAAGTGTGCCATTTCATTATGCCCATATGAAGGAGACCCACGTTGTTTAGACCCTGGAGTTTGAGACAAATCAGCAAAAATGAACAGAGTTAAGAGAGAATCAAGCCTAATTGGTTCTGTTTTCTCTGATGTTGTTTTTGTTTGCCTCCAGTGTCGGGAGCAGTGGTGCATGTCCTGCTGCTCTGTTTTCTGACTGTAAAAATGCATTTATTTTAAAAAAAATAAAGTAATTTTTATTTAAACTTGGCGTATTCTGTCCTTGATTCTACATCATCATAGAAGTACTTCAGAGGTGGCATCTTTTAACCCTGTTCTTCATCGGAGTTTCATCCACTCTTCATACCTACTGGACATAAGTGGCCCTCAGACACCTCTGTTTCACTGTCATCCTCTTCATTAACAAGATGTTCTGCTCTGTGTAGGATATCAGGCTGTTCTCCCATCAGACTTCACATGAACACAATAACTGTTTATCATTGTCTTCCTTGGAAATGTCCATGTACTACCACCTTACTACGTACTACCACCTTTCAGTCGAGGTGTAATCTGTTGCCTGTTTAAATCCACTGAGGAGGCCCGTGAAATGTGGCTGAAAGCTCAGTTTGGACTGTTGACTTAATGAGTTCCATGACTATGAAACATAATGTTAAGTCAACATCAACAACCTATTGTGCAAGATTATAATAAAAGGTGCATCAAAATAAGATCCAGAAAATGAAACCACAATGGTTAAGAGAAAGAATATACTGATAATATACTGTACAGTATTAGAGAACAAAGACTGCAAAACTTGTGTGAACATCAGGCTGAAAGGTTTGTGTCAAACGGAAAGTCTTGCAAATCCACAGACACTACTCCCACACATTTACATGTATCACGTGCACTGGTTACATCTCTCCATCAGAGGGCAGTGTACAACAATCTGTTCTCCCTTGCTTTCCCCCTGTAGTCTCATCCTTACTGTGTTCCAAACTTTTCCAAAGGTTTCTTTGCCCAAATCCAACATGTTTACCTGGCATCCCAGCAGAAACCCAGCGCCAGATTGAGGAGGAGATTAGATCAGAGAACGCCTGCAGACAGTCTGTCTATTTGCAGGCTTTTGCCCATTCCCCTACAGTGGACATGGCGCACATTTGTCCTGTCACCTGCTGAGCAGCTGGGATATGGAGGTGTTAGTGGCCATGATAACTGCGGAGCTGCTCACACCCCCTGATGTCCACTGTAGCGTCGTGTATAATGGTAAATGCAGCATGGGTTAAACAAGGCAGGTTTTAGAAAGATGATGATTGTGAGTACAAGTAACAGTTTAAACAGACTGGACAATAACATGAGACAAGATGAGGTCAGCCTGGAAGGGAGGACAGTTAATTGCAAATAAAAGACCTCTAATGGACAAATCATCAAACACTGTTCATTTTCCTTTTTCATGAAGTGTCAGTGCGATAACAACCAACAGTTTTGTTGCTGAAAATCTGAATCTACTCTTCTCATTTGCATAAATCATCTATTAAATTAGTATCATTAACAGTTGGCACCACATTGCAGCCGCCTGTGAACTTGTATCCACCTTCCAGTCAGTTGTGAAGTCAGATGAGGTGTGCAGCATCCTGTTCTTGCTGAAGATGGGTCTCAATCTGGCACTTCAACCGGCAAGTTTGACAGCAGTAACTTCCAAGAAAGCTTTTCAAGCACACAGCAAATCGAGACTCACTTGTGGATGAGATCTAGACATGGAAGCATACTCTCTTGCCATTTTCTGCAGCATCTGATGTTCCCTATATAGCCCATATTGCAGCGGGATCCGGCCCATTGTGTTCACAGTGTGTATGGGAAATAAAGACGCATCAACCATGCCTCCACCTAGTGACGTGGAATTCCTCAGACCCCTTGGGAGGACGGGGTGGATGACGGCTTTGATGTGACAGAAGAAAATGTGGGAGGAGACCTGAGGACGACATTTATAGATTGTGCTGCCTGCAAACAATTAAAATGCAGGAAGTGAAAACATAAAAGAAGTAGCACAGTACAGGGGGCAAAGTAGCACCTGTTGTCGTTCAGCACAGAAACTTCCTGGTTAAACAAAGTGCACAGTTCAGTTTCAAGGAAACATTGCTCAGCTTTCCTCATTCCTGAAGTTCACAGCCGGTCAAAGTCATTGTTAAAGTTATGGAGATCTCTCTCAGGGGAAGTGTTTGAGACATTCACCCCTATCGCCTGCAGGGAATGGAGTGCTATGGATAATGTCAGCCATGACAGCAGATGTGCTGATAAGACAGTTTCACTTAAGCCTTGAAATTTTCTTGAAGTGAACTCATTCTTGGTGTTTATTCGCTTTCTCTCACTACTGTCACCGTCACAAGGTAATTGTCAGAGAACATTTCATGGTGGCTGCAGGGTAAAGTAGCTGCTGCCAGGATGACAGAAGGTGATGAGACCTTGCAGGTTTTTGACAGTGTGGCTCCAGGAATGGCGATGATGATCTGTCGGTTGGTCCAGCACTTTGGTCCCGGCTGAAATATCTCAGCAACTGCTTGATGGATTGGCAACAAGTTTTGCTCTTGCATTCGTGATCCCCAGATGATAAATCTTAATGACTTTGTAGAACTCCTGACTTTTCTTCTAGTGCTACCACAAGGTTTTGTGTTAAATGTATTGTTATTGTAAATATTGTATCTGCATGATGTTTAATGCAGAAATTCATGTTCCCTTCAAGATGAATTCTAATGTCTTTGGTGCTCCTTTAACCTTTATTCTAATACAGTCATCAGGTCAACATTTCACTTTGTCAAATTCTTTGGTTCTTGACTTACCATTTCAAAGTGAAAGCTTTTCAGCATGACTGAGAACCTTGGACATTTTGGTTGGTAATCAACAACAAATGGCATGAACTTTAATTAATAAGTAGTCTGATGTGTTTCCAGTGTGTGTGCTGCATTAATTCCCTTATGTGATTTTTGAAAGCCAAAACATTTTGGAAGCGTACACTGCACAGAAGTGATATTTATTCATCTTTGCTGGAAAATGTATGTAATACTCAGAACACTCAAAATGTGTTTATTCACCACAAAGAGCAAAACAGAGAGAAATAGCCTAGGATCGTAGCGTAGATCTTTTCCTACGCAGAGTCTGTGTGCTTAACCTGTGTTCACATATTTAAGCATTACAATTTCCGCCTTAAAAAGACTTAAATACAGCTTTGACTTACCGTCAAAGCCTTGACTTACCGTGTCTTTTAAAATAAAAGACACGGTTAAAGATTAAATCAGTGGTTTCCAACCTTTCTGGCTTCTGACATCTTACAAAAAGCAATGTGGAGTGGAGGTCACATTTCAGATGTCAATGTGTTTTTAACAGCTCCACCAAATTGTGGTCTTTCCCTTTCATTTCAGTAAATGTTCAAATGATATTTCACCAAAAATCAAAGATTAGAGATAAAGTCCAAAAAAATGTAAATCAGTTTTGTGTATAAGAATTTCTCTTCTTTCATCTCCCTCAGATTTATCTGGTGTCCCTGTTTATAAAATTGTATGCAAAGTAGCTCAAACTAACTCCACCTCCAGCAGCTACAACAGTAACGTGCTGCTGACACACTGATGCTTCGGTATTAATTGTCTAATGATGCCATAAATATCAGTCAGAGGGACTAAACCAGTAGTTTTACTTTAATCCATTATTTACATGTTGCTGCTAATACTTGTACTTCAGTAAAGGATCTGAACACTTCTTCCACCACCTAAAAGAACTGACATATGTTATTCCCATTATCTTGGACAGTTCAGCCTAGATATGTTTCCATGGAAAAGGCCCTGTCTGGGCTAAACACTTTAGAGCGCCAAGACTCTTATCTTGATGTCATCAATTACACTCTGGAGCCGGTAAACTGAGTTTAAAGGCTCTAGGAAAACATGTGTTCTGATCAGAAGTCTTTGTGGTTCAAAGCCTTGAACAACAGTTGTATAAGCTCTCGAAATACTTTCATTTTTGCCATCAATGTGTTATTTGCCAGACTGGTATTGGTGTATTTTAGCTGTTAACAGATACAACAAGACAAAGTCTTTCAGATAGCTTGGGGAATTCTGTTTTATAGAAAGAAATGTACATATTGATCATTGCCTTGACGTTTCTGTCGCTGGCTCACACACCACTGTGGTCTCATTTATGGCTACAAAGGAGATTATTCCTCACCTGTTCTTGTCTAAGTAGAAACCTGAAATAGTGTCATCCATAAACAACATTTCACACCACTGCATCACATCTGTTAGATGATTACTTGGAAGCCTTAGGTCATCCACCTTGTTAGCCTTGCCTGACAGGCTGGGGCATCACGCATGCTGCTGGAGAAATTATAAGCATGTCATCAAAGTCTCAGAGCTGATCCAGAGGGTGTCCTCTCAGCTGATGAGGTCATGTCACATGGTGTTTAAAGAGATGAGATGGTCCTGTTGTGAACCAAGATGCTTGCATCATCACTTTCCGCAGCACGCGAGAATTGCATGGTCATGCATACGTATGAGCAAACAGGCTTTTGTGTGTGAAAGAAATTACAGCTACAGATGTTGTGTATTCCAGCTCACGTAAGATTTCAAGTTGAATCTTCTCTCAGGGTATTTGCTGTGGAAGTCTTTTCTAAAGTAATCCACTTTTCCCCCAGGGACCCTTTGGCTTTAAGCACTGTTGCACAAAATTGGGTAATTTGCATCACCTGTCTCACTAAAACCTGTTTTGTTTGGCTAAATCTTGTTTTTTGGCCAAGTTAATGCAATTTAAAGGGCTGCCGTTTTCAGGGAATACATTTGGAACAAACAGACAAGTATCAGGTTCCTTTGGGTTTTTTTTTTTCCTTTCTTTTTGCTGTCTTTGCCTGGGGCATGATGGGAGCACGAGTCAGCTGACTTGTCTAACAAGGAGGAAAAAAGAATCCTGCAAGATGTTTTGTCAAAATCATTTCACAACAAGAGTCAATAGGAATCCTGCTTTGAAAAATTAAAAACAATAATTCAAGGCTCAATTTCAGAAAGATGATGCAAACAGAGGCTCAAGTAGGACACCAGGGGCAATTTTCAATTTAGTTGATTCAGTGTAAGACACTGAGATAATTCAGTTGTTTAGAAATTGATCCCCTTGGATCAGTAACATCAAAAAGCCTTCTAAGGCCACCACCTTTCAGGACCTCTCTGGTGCCTTCATCTACAGGTTCATCCATATTTTTATTATATTTGCCTCAAATTATTCCCAGATATCAAGACACAATAAGAAAATAAGTCTGTGTTAAACCCAAACTCAGTGGCCCCTGTGTACATCTCTGTATCTTCACATTATCTCCCTGTGGTGCGATGAGCGTGACAGTGTCTCCGCTTGTCCTCTGACAATAAAGATTAAATTGAACTTGCAAAATAAAATTGGATTCTTGGCTCTTTGCGCTACCCAGAGGGCTCTGCTCATTGATCGGCTAAATTAGCTGCTTTTGACTGTTATCGGGCAATGAAACGATAAAAGGGTGGAGAGTGAGTGAGTTACTGGCAGACAGGGACAGGAGACAAAGGACAGCGGAGACAAGGCTCAGAAAGACTGAATCAGGCAAAGCAAACGGTGAAATGATTTGTGTGTGTGGTGCTAAAAAGTAGTAATACTATCCAGTGTTAACTGATGCATGGATACATCAGTGAGGCTTTCATGGGTCTGAGTCCTTTATATAATAACAGAGGTGACTTAGTAAATAGAGAACTAGCACACACAACCACAGCAGCTACACAGACACACACTGTTCCACACACCTATCATTCAACTGCCTGACTGCTATGATGGAGATGGATTTAGTTTGTGGTGCTTAATGGTGTGTGGCTCCATTACACAGTCTTTAGTCCAGTGAGTTTCTCTGAAATCTGACTTCAGCACACCCCAGAGTATTAACTTTGAATCAGGATGGGTTCTCTCTCTGAAAATCCTGTTTTCACTCCTGAGTTAAGCTTCTGCCTGTAGGCAAAGTGAGATTAAATGTTTCTCCAGTGTTGGCATGATGTGTGATAGCTGGCAAGGGAAACTAGAGAAGACTGACTCAAACATATCTCACAGTTACGAGGTGTTTTGTATTCCACGTTGTATTTCCTTTATACTCTGTAGTGAAACAGCTGTTGGTTTAGAATAAGTGGCTGCAAGGTTTACTATGTATTTACTATTTCCACTTTAACTGTTTTATGATTCATAACACCCCAGATATAGAAAATGAGTGATCACAATCAACAGTATTGATGTAATATTAATTGCATCCACAGTGCTTTCATTTTATGCCAATCCAAAATGCAAGATGAAGATTGTTCCCATCCCGACACACATTCTAGTATCTTTTGCACGTCTTGCACAGTGACTCTTTCTCTTCAAGTCCACTGATTTTCAATAGCTTCATGGTTGAAGGGATACAGTATGTGTCTATCCATTGTACTCTAAATCGAGGATGGAAGAAGGAAACATTCTTTAGCTTCAGATAAAGAAAAGACACCTAACTATAGGTTAAAAGTAGACGCTTGTCCAACTAGATAAGGTAAACAGAATAATATTGCAACATTGGCCAGGTTGCCCTCTTGAGACCTCCCTTTTTCCCTCATAAACCAACAGTCTGAATTTAATTAAATATAGATTTTTTTTTATATTAAAACTAAATCTGTCATTGATTGAACAACAATCTTTTTATTAGCAATGCAGAATTCAGGGACTCAAAGCAAATTTCTTTGCCATTTTTTTCTAGAGCGACAAAGCAGCTATGATTGATCTAAATATGAAAGTTGTTACTTGAGGCTGGCTAGTGTTCAGATGATGGATGGTTAATAAATGCTTCAAAGCCAATTTAAATGGCTGTCTTTGGCAGAGAAATATTCCAAAGACTGATCTCAAAGTTCACACTTAAAGATGCAAAAGCTGTTGTCAAAAATGATGTCAGTGTGAGCAGTTATATGAGTGGTGGTTGGGATTGTTTTAAATAAGTGGCACGTCTTTCTGTTCCAGCAGTGCAGAGCGTATGGATAATTCCTATAATCTGACAGATCTTGTGGACTAATCAGATGAATCCTTCTGACAACCATTGTCATAGAATGACTCACTGTAAAAGGAACACAGACATGCCTTAGAAAGTATGTAATAGCTACAAAAAGTGATCCTGCTTTACACAGAGTTCTCTGTGAAAGCTTATTTGTGTTTCCATGCTACACTGGACACAATTCTGCATGCAACAAAAGAGCATGATTACTCCAGGTGTATTTCAACCGAGGTTGATTACGAGAGCTCAGGCAAGGAAAACTAATTGAACATGAGAAATGGGCAAGATTCAGTAATACAGGAACATTTCTTAAAACATCACAGAGGTCAGGAGTTTATTCATCTCAGAGCCCTTATAACAAAAGGTTCTTGTATATCTAATGTGATTGTTTAGGGTCCACATGTGAGAGATATTCTATCAGGCACTTGCAGATAAAATCAATACCACATGCGAGGTTTAAATATTTTCTTATTTCACACTACTTAAAGATTATCAAAGCAAATTGTTACACTTGACCTGGTTCGATAATGTGAAATGTGCACGACGAGGGCAGCAGAGAGAGTACGCACACATCCACGCACTTATTTCCTCGCTCGACAAGTGAAACTTAAACAAGAGGTTTCAGACTCCCCCCCTCATATAAACATGCAGCGCACCTCCCTGAATGAGCCGACCACAGAAAACAACCCTGATGAAAGAAAATCAAACACGCACTGTTTCATATTCTACACTGGGAGCACAGAGACATTGACAATAAAATTTCAAATGACAACACACACACACTGTGCACCCGCACCCCCACTTTTTGAAGTAATGTATGCATGTCAGCTCGACCACAGTAAGATATGTTTTTCTCTCTAGTGAGCCCTCATGCAGCTTGGTAACCAGGGTGTGATGTGTGTGTTTCATGCCTCACACTGTGTAGACTATGCAACAAACCACATGAATTCAGTATTTGATTAGTGCATGAGAGAGACAGAGAAAGAAAAAAATGGAGATGGAGATTGTATTGGGGAGTGTGTGAGTGTATGGCAGCCATCTGGCCATGTGGGGAGATGAGAGGCAGCTGGTGGTTGAAGCAAAGGGTTCCTCACACCGTTCCATTCCTCTATCGTCAGATCTCCATGTTTACCCTGCTCACCACGGGGACTGACTCACCTCATTCTCCCTAATCCAGGCAGCCAGCGCTTTTGGGATAAGGGATAGACGGCGTTCAGAGAGAGAATGAAAAAGGGATGAAGCCAAGGGGGAAGGAATGCCAGGTAGAGCTCTGACAGTAGCTCCTGCCTCCTTTGGAAGTGCTTTAATGGTGGAAGAAGCACTAAAGTACTGAGTATTGTACTCAAGGAGAAGGAACAGCCCTGATTAACCTCTCAACCCCATGGATTCCTTGGCAGGTCCAAGCTCATGTTAAGTTCTCATGTTAAGGACATTCTTAAGTCCACCTGTGAATCTGCATTTGGGTCCTCTTCCCCATGTTCCTGGCTTCACTCCACAACAAAAGTTAAACAAATTGCTCACTAACATTTCAAAATTACTATTACTATACTACAGAAACTATTCTGTAAATTTGATATGGTGCTTAAAAAAAGTAGGGAAGTAATTAGTATTGGCTTGTAGAAATGATCCTACGGTACAAAATATTCAAGCAAATTCACAGGAATAGCTGTGATTGGTTACTTTCCCACCGCCGTTTGCTTCCCAAAGATTCCAATCCTATAACACATCTCGGAAACTTCAAGCCACATGAGCAAAACCTAGAGGATGTTTCAGTCTCTGTGGTGTGTCATGGATCCAAAACCTCAGTACTGGCTTGAGCAATACGCAGTGTCAAGCTTTCAACATATTTATTGGGCAATCACTCTGCAGACTGTTACTGAGACTGGTAGTGCCATACAAAACCCTGACTTGGTTCAGTGTTTTGCCTCTTTCATCAGTACAGATCTCCAGCCAGTATTTCCCTAGAGAGACTCAACTGCCTGAAATCCCAAACTCACCAGCAGGAAACAGCTAATGCCCTTTTAACCCTCTCTGCTTGTGTGCGCCTGTGTGTGTTTGCATCGTTTTCCCCTCTTTGGCCACCATCTCTTTTCCCCTCCACCTGGAAAAAGTGACTCATTACTGTGAAAGTGTTTGCTCATGTAGGGGAGCACAGATGTACAGTTCAGTATTTCTACAATGTCACAGTCTAGAGAGTCTAGCACTGTGTCCTGTACCTCTTTGTTGCTCTCCCAGTGGCCTCACAACCACAGCAGCAAAACATTCCCCCTTCAGAACCAAATTTACACTCAACACAACAGAAGAGCCTGTGTAAATCAAAGTAGATTGTCTGAAGGTAAGCACAAAAAATCTCAGAAGACTCAGCAAACATTTTTCACTTCTAAATTCTTGAAATGAACAATTTCCAAGTGCTGTACCAGATGGCTGAGAGGCTTGCTTTAACATGGAATCACAAAACCAGACAAACTGTAATATGATCCTGAGGAAGCTTCAAGGACTGGAGAAATAAGGAATATTCATATTTGGTTATTGGTGTGTGGACGACCAAGTCCAATTTTATCTGTTGCTTGCATGGGTTTGAGACTCATTTATCTAGGAGCTTTAGCTGTTGTCATTGTGGTGGTAAATGAAATGTATTCATCAGTGGAAAAACTGACATTGTTATGTATATGGGGTTTTGTGTGCTTGTGCTTTGGTGTTTTTCCCTCTGCCTCCTGTGGGAGGCTCCTTCATTTC
>JBBMJY010000009.1:7979106-7998918 GCA_037833715.1 Toxotes lorentzi
TGCTTGTTCATTAAATCAACTTTAAACTGCCATCTGCCTCTGGTCTGCTTTTGGGTCCTCTTTAAAACAGAACTTAACAGACATCTTCCATTTATACAGCTGGTCATCTGTGCTTACATTGACACCTTAAGGTGGACTAAATTGGTGTAGCAGATGACTTTAGCGTAGAAATACGAAGTCAGACAAACTCCTGCAGAGCATTTCCAATGAAATCTTGAAGGTCGGAGTAATTAGAAACATTCATTGATTATAAGGCAGCTGATCATCAGCAACAAATTGATTTATCCTTCATCATGCATTTAATACCACGGCTTTCTCAACTGACCCAGGGACATCTGCTACAGTACAGCTGGTCGTCTGCCTATCATGACAAATAATGATGACTTAAATGCTCATCATTTCCCTCTGCAACATGTTAATGATCAGCTGCAAAGACCCAGAAGGCAAAAAACAGAAGCACATTAAACTTGAACCATCTCAGATGAGGCGGTGGTGTCCAAGTCTCTTCAAAATGCAGACAGAGCTTATAAAAGAAGCCAAATCTATCAGGAATTAGAGCTCTGTAGGGAATGTGGATGACTCACAATCAGCCAAGCAAAACATTAGGTAGACACAATCTCACACACGCGCACACTATTCCACTGCCTCTGTGAGTGTGAATTCCCAGGGAACAGACTTCTGTTGGCATGGCTATAGAAACAAAAGATGGTGGTAGTTTAGGTCTGTGCTGAACAGTAACACATCCCACACATTCAACAGTGAGCTATTGGAAAATGTTCAGGTAGAAAAGACCTGTCTAAATGTAATTCAGAGAAGTTAAGCAACTTTTTTTTATGGTGACCTTGGGGAAATGCCCTAATTAATATTCATTCAGCCAAGCCTAATATAATCATAGATATTTTAAGTCTGAGTCATAGAGATGGGATGATAAATGTCATAGAGTATCATTTTTCCACTATTATAACTTGTAATATCCTCTATGGTACACTATTATAAGTCTACTAACTTGTTTTTGTGGTTGAGGTCTGGATAAACAGGTCATTTAATATGTTGACCTTGGTTGAATGTCCTACTTCATTTAGTCACATTGTATGAGGCCTACTATGATCAGAGATATTCAAGGTTTGCGTCACAGAGTGAAGTAATGAAATGCATAAAATATTGTTTTTGATAACCATTACACTCGCATTACAGTATATATCATAAGGATTTAGAGTCACTGTTATGAAGATACTAACCTCTTTGAGCTGTGTAGGGCTGTCCAAACAGACAGTTTAAAGCTACTTTACTCAAATCAGACATTTAGGGTTTGAGTCAAAAGAAACTAGAAATACAAACCAAACAATATAGATTTTTTCCATCATAATCTTATAATATCGCAGTGGAGACTCGAAGGTCACTGTCACAAGTACTGCAAGCAAGTTTGGCAAAGCCTGTCTAAACAATTGATTGTTGTTATTGTACATTCAGATTTGAGGGGAGCCTATACTGTAATCAGAGACATGCAAAGTTTGAGTCACAGAGACAGGGTGATAAATATTATTTTTGCCACCATTGCTGCCTGTAATATTCCAATAAGGACTTAAAGTCACTGTTGAGTCTAGTAACCTAGTTAGGCCAGTGAAGTCTTGTCTAAACAAGTAATTTGAAAACGCTGAGCTACTTTTTCTGTCCGTAAACCTTGGGGAATGTGATGTTCAGTTAGTTATGTTATTGTCATGATCAGAGATGTTTAAGGTTTAAGACTTTTTTTTTTTTGTTTAAGGATATTAAAATTAAGGCGCTATATTTAATGCTTCATAAAATGGTGGCCTTTGGGGATACTCTACTAAACATGCAATTTTTTTTTCAATTTAATTTAATTCTATTTATATAGCGTCTTCCACAATCCAAATGGTCTCAAAGCGCTTTACAGTCAACATATCAGTTGGTGATATTCAAGAGATATCTAAGGTTTGGGTTACAATTAAATCATTATAATTTTTGTCACCATTTTAGTGCAGTGGCTAATATTCTCAAAGGGACTTCTGTCACTGTTATTGTTGTCAGCAATCATATATAGTACTCCTATTCTTTTCACGTCCCTACTCACAGCTGCAGCTTATTTGATGTTTGTATGGTGCCCTTTTAAATGTGGTCTGTTTTTCAGAAATAAAATAGCCAGGCTTTTGAAAGGAGTCTCTGTCGTTTAAACTTGTTGAATTCTTTTTATTCGAAGGTCCTAACCAGGCTGCTCTTTAAAGGTTGTCATGAATGGAAAATTCTGCTAAAATGTTTTATTACTTAACTATGTCCGTAAACATCCATTCAAGATTTATACTATTTACCCACGGCATTTTCTTCTTCGTCTCACCGCAGTTCAAAGAGACTCCCAAACCCCATGCAGATGTGAAGAGGAGACTACGTGGTTGTGTGACACTGTACGTGATTGGCGGGCGGGTTTGTGTGTCTGGGAACCTGCTACTGGTTTTCCATCCACTCGCACACCCACCCACACACGCACAGCAGAGCACAGCCGCAGACAACCAGACGGTCTCTCCGCAGAAACGGCAGCAGGGGGAACAAAGTGGAGTCGACGCGATGTTAAGCGCGAAATGCGACCGTTCACCCTGAGGGGACAGCTAACAATAAGGAAGAGGCTGCTGAAAGAAGTGAGTGAACTGTGACAGCAGCTGTGAGAGATTAAGACAAGGATTTTGTGGTTTGCACGTGGAAAGCATCGCTGAACACATCGGTGAGTAGCGTTTAAGTCACCCTGTCCCTCTGTTTTACAAAACTGGATGTGTCCCGCGTGGGAAAAGTTTCATTTGTGTTTCGGACCGACGTGGCAAGAGTTTGTTTGCGCAGTATTGATCCGAAGTTGGTACTTAAATTGCGTCAACAACCTCTCTGCCACTTCGCGGTGGAATCGGAACAAGTGTGCGCGCGCGTGTAGCTCATCAACTGTCAGTGCGCGTGCCGGTGTTGCACTATAAAGCTCAAAACACGTAATTTAACGTGGCGTTTTTTTTCTGATTTCATGAACTGAGCGTTGTTTTATAATTGTTTCTACTGGTCTTTTGGGTTAAAACCTGGTGGTGTAGTGTTATTACCTACAAAATTAGAATAATTAAAATTAATTAGCTGTGGAAAATTGTTGTGTCTTGTTTGTTTGTTCGTATGTTTTAAGGCGTCACGAAGGTGAACCGCGCCTCCCTGTTTTGGAGCTGTCTATAAACTAAGGCTGTGGTCACCGTGCAAAGAAACCGAAAACACATCCATGTGTCATATCTTGAATTGCCGGTTTACACCCCCGTCCTATAACATGGAAGTGCAGATATTTCAGGGAATTCCAAGAGAATTTGGGTGTTGTCCAGCTTGAATAGCTGAGTATAATGATCGTAGGTTGCACTTTTGTGTCATCAGTGCGTTTGCTCATAAAGCAACATGAGACATTTCTTTCACATGATCGCAGTATTAACTTACAAGATTCTAAAATCCCCGCTTAACATTGACTTAACATTCAAAACAATAAGGTCACGTTTTGAGGCCGTAAGACATCTGATGTTTGTGGTTTGTGCTGGTGCTGATGAAACCATTTGGAGCGAGGTGGTGACAGTCATCCTTGATCCTGGTGCTTTCTCCAGCAGAAATAATCAATATATCTGATCAACATTAAACCTTAAATGTTCAGTGAATCATTTGACCTGTCAATGGTTGCTTCCCTCTGAGTGTGACAACATTTACAGCCATATAAGCATACATTGAAAGAAAAGTTTGGTGTGCTAAAGCAGAACTGCCCCAAGGCATACACAAACTAAGCAGCAGTTAAAAGCCTCAGGGGCCACCCGGGGTCCCAAGACAAGCAAATTGATATTTTCAGTAAAAAAATTTGCATAACCAAAATGTTATCATTTTGGAAACGTCCTTGATTGGGCTGGCTTGCCATTTTTTTTTCAAAGGCTTCTGAAAAGGGTTTTACAAGCCTAAGGGGTTAAAACATTATCTCAGTCCATGAAAGAGCATATAATACATTAGATTTTTTTGGACATGAACATCACTGAAATTAGAGATACAAGACTTGACTCTTTACAGTAACCAAATGTTCCTGCACTTTATTTCAATGTAATTTTAATATTTATACCAAAATACTTGGGCTGGCTCTTTGCTAAGTCCAGAGATAGGAAAAAGCTAGTTTAAATACAAGTGTCTCTGTAGGGCAATTACCACACGTCTCCACTGGTGTATCTTTGTGACAGGCTGGGACCTGGAAGCCCATTTGGTTCAGATTAGCAGTGAGGCTCCTAATCCTGCCCTTGTGCCTCCTAATGCTAACCCACTTAAATTAAAATGTTGCTTCTTCTATGAGGCAGTTCAGGGCTTAATTTCCTCTTGCACACCATAAAACATATGTTTATGCATTTTCACATACTTCAGCCCAACTACGGTCAGCGTAATGTAAACTGTCGAGCTGGCTCCCTCCCTGCGTGTCTACCGTCTTGTTCTGTCACCACAGAGGACAGACATCTTGTTTCTTTAGTGGATCATATTATAAAAAGAGGAACAAAAACCTGCCTGTCAGTGTTTCTGACAAAATGACAGTAAGATGTGGAGTCCCCAAGGAATCTGAATCACTGAGGCTGTGGTCACAATCCTTGCTTCACAGAAATGATGCGCTCTCTGCTATGTTCTTAAACAATGCTTTGTTTTGTAATACATAGAATGGAAAAGTTGTAAAGTTAGACACAAGGCTGTTGCTGATGTTTGCTCTAAGTATATCATAGCTTATCTTTTATATGTAATCTTATCCTTATGCAGATTAATGCACACTCCCTTTTGTACTGTTAATGCTTCAAGCCATTTCTCTGGTCTATTATTGAGTCGCTGTGGTAATGATCCCTGCAGTTGTGTTTGAGATTTCTATTGGTAAGTGCTCAGCATTTGCTTTTCTACTGTTTACCAACCACTGTTCAGTCCATCCTAAATGTTGTATATAGCCATAAGGTGCTGAGGCTATAAGGAATGAGCTCATTTGGGGGCCTGGCATGTCATTCATTGATTCATGGTTAGCCCATGTCTCCATGGCACTATATAACCTTCACTAGCAGCTGAGTCACCCAGGAACATGGATGGTTTCTTCCACATCTTTCCTTTTTTGAGGCAAATGAGGTGCAATTCAACCTGCTGCTTTGATGGAGAGCTATTCTTTTTTGTGATATGTGGTTATCATTATTTCATAATGTAAAATAGACATCAGTGGGACATTGGTCTCTATTCTTGTGCACATTGTCATTGACCTTTTGTCCCACACTATACAGTGTACATAGCTTGCCTTACATATTGTAAATAAAAAAAGCCCGCAGTAAAAACACAAATTACAGAGGTAGGATGAAGTTACAGGAAGCACCTCTAGGCAAAAAACGGTTTGATCTTGTTCTCTCACTCGCTCCTTGTCAAAAGAGCATTCAGACAAGCTGCTGTAGTGCTTCCTCAAGAATAAAGGGCCCTACAAATTACAGTATTAGCATCTCTCAGGATAGCCAGTTATGGATTCCACCATGGGTTTCCCTGTTCATGATTTGAATATCAGTTTGATCCCTATACTGAGCACACACTTTTCACCTGTGTGAAACCTAGAATCTTTGTACTGTTCAATTAGTGGTCCTTCTCTCATGTAATTTCTTGTCTCGCCAGCGTTGTCATGCACACAGTAAACAGTGTGGTGCAGGCTTGGTGTTACACATGAAACGCCTCTTCATTTGGATTTGGATGTGAGGAATCCCGATGCCCTGCTGTCTCAAACAAAAAAAAACAAACAAGAAAAAAAAGACTGTTTTTCACCTGAGTGTGCTAAAATGAAGTGTGAGGAGGGGGAGCAGCTCAGCTCATCTGCTGTATCTGAGTGTCAAAGAAAACAGTGCTGGATGCTGGATTTGCACGGAATGGTTAAGACGCAGCACTGGTTGTCATTTCTGTTGGGAAAGTTTGAGATAACTTATAAAGCCAGGTGACTTTGTTTTTTGTGCTGTAGTTTTCACTCTTTCAGCCCGGTTTATTTGTTTTCAAACCCTCTCTGTACATACTGTACAACAACAGCATAGCAGATTTGACCAAGTCAAACATATTTGAAGATTCCTGGATGTCTGAGGTGGCAGAAAAACTATGTTAATGAGCTTTGCTGACTGGCAAGCTCATTGAGTTGTTTCCGATGGAGGGATTTGGTCCTGCGTCTCAAAACTTGGACAGCCAAATCAGGTCTGAAGTCTCATCCAGCTTGAATAAGCTGTCCTACCCTTGTGCTTCTTTTTGACTTTGTTGTTGTGTTATTCACTTTCTTCAAGGCTACTTCAGAGAAATATCCTCTGTCATAATGTTTCACAATCAGCCTCAAAGTAGAGCTACGAGAGAACGAGAGAGAGAGCTGTTTCATTCCCCAAGTGCAGTTTTGGAGTGGTACGTTGTGGAAATACTGTTAAAATTATGGGCTCTCTTTCACTGACTTGTCTTATGAAATACCAGAGGGAGTTTTTCCTCAGCGTGAACTGGAATGTTTAGTTGTGCGACATAATAATTCTTGGTGTTATTGGCACTTATCAACAAACATGATACTTTTAAGTGACCTGTGACTGAAACATTTTTACTGTGTGTCAAGGCCAAGTGTTTTTTTTTTTTATGGTCTGTTATTTGTAGCTTGAAGAAGCACTATGATAAGATTAGATTTTAATACATCACTGTCTGACACTGGCACCACAGAAACAGCAGGGTAGACAATGTAATCTCTCAATTACTTTAAGAGAGGTAACATTCACCATCTGTGCATGTGGTGGTGTTGGATATTGCTCACTCAAAGTGACACTGTTGTATGACATCCCTCTCTAAAGATGTAATTTGTGAAGATGTTCACACCGTGGGAGCTTTTTCTGCAAAAACAAAGGCCTTGTACAGAGCCAGGAGTCAACATGAAAGACATGCATGAAAGGCAGCAGATGAGGCAAAGTGTTTTCTTTCATACATCTTTGAGAGTGCTGTTTGGAATGAAATTTTGTCTTTGAAAGTTTCCAAAGTCAGTCAAGTGAGAGTGGGAGGAATAGATACAGAGGATGAATTGCTTCAAGAGGAGCATTATGTTGTCAATTTGAGTTGGTTATCTTGCCAGATATCATTATGTTCTACATTTTGCAGTGTAGGTTTTGTAAATCATATTCGTTCAGCTAAGGTTTTGTCTGCACCCTAACTGCAAGTGATATCTCTAACATTGCTTTCACTCTTGTTCTCTGCTGTTGACAGACGGACTATAATTCCTTGTCTTGTTGCTGTCTTACCCGCAAGCAAAAATGCTTATTGACACACCAGTGCAGTGCACTTATTGTATATGCGTACTGAATGTTTTCATTTGGTAAGCCATTGTCCCTGTCTCTCAAATACTACACATTGGTCTTTAGAAATACACTGGACTGTAAACGTTCAGAATGTTTCTTTAAGATATTAGCGATAGATAATTCTTTCCATTCTTCTTTGAAAAACAGTGAAGTGCCAAAAGCAATCCAACCTTTCTGTTTTTTGACTGTTTTCTTAACATTAGTCCAAGACTCCACTGTTCTTATTTGTGCTGGATTTTGCAATTCTGGCTATGCACACAAAAGGGATTTGGGAGCTTTCCCATATCCATTTTAACAGAGGCTTGTAAACATGCAAAGGTTAGGTTGAATCTGTCAGACTCTAAAAGCAAAAATATATTAATATATTAAGATGTGGATAATTTCCATTCAGTGGTGGGTGTTCTCTAAGAAGTAAAGATAAGACACAAAAATCTTTTCCCATGCTTATCACTCTTTTTCTGGTGCTTATGCACACATACATTTTTGTATGCCTAACCCCTGCCCTTACCTTAACCTAAACCTAATTCTAACCCCATTCCTGGAACCAAGCTGTAATCATCAAAGAGTCCTTGGAAATAGTGAGCAGTGCCCAAAATGCCCTCACTTTCCAGAAGTGCTCTCACTCTCATGGTTCAGAACTAACTGATGCTCATGAGATAGGACAAGCGAACACACATACAAAACCCCTATGTCATTGTCTCACTAGTTTCAGTTGTCCTTCAGTCTACCTTACTTCCCTAGTCCACATGTGTATTGTGGACTAGGTGTGTATTAGGGTGACTGGATTCCAATGTCTCACTATCTAAATAATTCTAACCATAGCTGCTGGCATTACATGAGCAGCAGAGTAAAATGTATTAATTCCTTCATAGATGGATACTTTAGCTTGTGCCTACTGTTGGATTGGTTTTCAGTTTTACACCTCTCCAGGGGGAAATTGCAAACACACCTTCAGTTCAGTGTGATATAACCCAAATCCCTGTCTTCTGGGCGCCTCTCCTATGCCTCTGTTGCTTCTGCTACTGTGGCAGGTTCCCATGGGCTTGTGAGCATAGGCTGGAGAGCAGGGCTGTGTTGATACATAAAGAAGTGGCTGCACAGCTAACTCAAAGACCCCACTCCAATGAGGTCTCAGGAGAGCAGTGAGCATTGACTGAACAGATTACACATGAACACACCGGGCAAGAGGAAAGCAAAGGAATGAGCAGTGCTACTCCTGTGACTGCTTGGCAACACACAGCCATCGTTAATGAAGTGTTGTTTAAAGGGGCTCTGCTTGGAAATGAGGTGATAAGCAGCCGTAAAATACGTGTATGTCGTTTTCACTGCCACAGCAGCTCCTTGGCTCCCACCAATACAACTACTCAGCCCTGCACTGTGAGCATTGCATAACACTGCTCAAAGTCAAACCATAAGCTATGCATTGTAGCTGGCTACATTTCACAGCCTGGAGGCTCCTGTCTGCCTCCTCCTCCTCTTCCTCCTTCTTGTTTTCTTCTTGAATCCCCCATCTCCTTATCCCTCCTTCCCGTCATGCTTCAGTGGGCCACCTGAGGGGGGATATGTGCTCCCCTTTGCCTGGTGACAGCTTGCAGGGAGATGTGGGCAGCCTTCTGTCTCAGCTGGAGTATGGTGGAAAGAGGGAGAGATGCTACGGATTAGGGCGTCCACAGAGAGGAACTCCGCTGGGTTGATTTGTTGCTAGAGAGCAGTAACTTTTCTACAGATAATTTAGATTTTCTGGTTTTGTTTTCGTCATTGAGCAATACACTTAAGTGAAAAGGGAAGGAGAAATAAAAGGATAGATTGCTAGATTGCTACATGTAAATGAGTACAAATACAAATGTGGACAGTGTTATGTATGTATATGTAGGTTGGTTAATGCATAAAATGATCGAGAATCTCTTAGTACAATTGTTTTGGCCAACAAGGTGAATGAAAATCTTCAGTACTCCGGCTGTCTTCAAATTGTGTAGAAGGTATACGCAAGTCTTTACCATCCTTGGAGAACATGTAAATGCTAAAGACATTCAGAACTGACCTCAGGATATTGAAATACCTTGTTATATTCTGAGGACGTGATGCCCAAGTTTTTTGAGTACTGTACTGTTTGTGCACTTTGAGGTTGGACTGGCACAGTACAGGTCTTGCAGTGTTTATCAGAGCTCAGTATGACATGGACACAAAGCTCAAAGCATAGTTTTGCACAGCTTTTCCATGGTCTCTGGCTCGCTTAAAAGACCCCAATTAAAAGAGCTTTCCTGCTATTGACACAGGTTTGAATGCTTGTGATCAATAGTGAAATATTTTTATAGGGAAATGTTTAGGTCTATTTCCTAACTGAAGTACTGAGATGTTGGACATCTTTTAAATTCCAAAGAAAGACATTTATTAGCCTTTCTAATTACTCTCCACAAAAACTTGGCCTGGGTTTTTGTTTACTGTTAAGTCTTGCATTGCTGAACGAGCAGACAGGAGGGGAGATGGATGGGAAGGGAGCTTATTCAATAAGGCTGTGAACTGTCTCATGCAGAAACAAGTGCACCAAACAAACAAAGTTTGTAAATGTAGAACTTCTACAGCTACAAAGACTGG
This sequence comes from Toxotes lorentzi, assembly GCA_037833715.1. Lineage (NCBI taxonomy): Eukaryota > Metazoa > Chordata > Actinopteri > Toxotidae > Toxotes > Toxotes lorentzi. The sequence goes on from JBBMJY010000009.1 coordinate 7,989,060, forward strand.
ACCTTTGTCATCAAGGTAACAGGAATAAAGACATAGTTAAGACTGAGGAACGGCCATGAATTGGTTAGGTTTAGGTACAAAAAGTCTGTAGTTGGGTTTATTGTGGTTTGCTTTAAAATAAGTACTAAGGGACTTTTGTCATCATGGTTATAATTATAAACACGTGGCTAAGGTTGTGGTTGTGGTTAAAGTCATGGTTAAAAGATTAATTGCTACGATCACCAGAAATCACATAAAAATAAAATGTACGGGTCGTAGGAAGCTACTTGCACATAAAACCTGTGGGGTCGTATTTCACAGGAGGACAGTCTCCTCATCTTTTATAGGAGATGTACACAGTAACATTAGTAATGCAGTGTAATACAGTGGCCTTGAAATACGTTCTGCCGAACGTTTGTGAAACCTGTTAAATTTGTGCAGGTGACTGTCACAGTGGTGATGATTCAAGTCACTTTATCAACCCTCTGTATTACACGTTACCTTTGTCAGTAATGCCATTCAGTACGAAACCAACATTAAATGACCACGAAATGAACCATGAAACCTAGAGCTCTGACAAAAATTGAACAATAGTAGCCTCATGGAAATAGTACTTGCTGAAGGGCTATTTATTAGATTGAATTATGTTGTAGCGGTGGTATTGTGTCCAATGGTTTTATGTTCCCCTGCTTTTGAAGTTCTCCTTCTGGATTTACGTAATTCTGCTTTAACAGTGAGCACCAGTCAACAATGGCAGCCTTTCAGCCACAAAGTTTGGAGGTGGAGAAGTTGGCTTTTGCACTTTTAACTGCGCATGTAAATATTGTACTCTTGCAGGTTTTGCTTTTATGACAATCAGTTGGTGAGATGTCGACTGTTTGATTCTGCTTCTCCTCAGCTGGTGAGCGCTCACTTGCCCTCACTAAAGCTTGCTGCACTATTTGTGGTCTGTTGTTTATTAGCAAGTCAGTTTGATGAAGGCATTCTTTTGCAGTCTGGCTTCCTTTGCCCCGCGATAGAGTAATTCATCCACTGGTTGAGACTGACAGATAGATGGGTTCATCAGGGTGGTCTGTGCGGTATGTGGTTGCGAGCGCTTGTGCGCCTGAAGCAAATGTGTGTGAGAGAAAATGATTAAGCTCCATAGTTCTCAGCAGAGCATTTGGACCATATGAACCCACTTCTTTATGACTGTATCCTTCACATAAGCGCGGTTAGGCCAACAAAACACAGTTTTCCCTTACACCAACAGACACACTGCTGTGTGTCTCGTAGTACGTTTCCAGTCACCACCAAACCACCAAATTCACGAATAGACGTTAGCTGTAATAAAACTGATCACTGTTCTGTATAAGTGAGACTAACCAGTACTCTTAAGAGCATCAGCTGAAGTCATTTCATTTCATTTCTGCAAGTGGCAGTGCTTCCAAGGAGAACATTGGCAAAGAATTTAGAGAGATGAAGCATGGAGACTGGCTGCAACACAGAGATGCAGCCATTCTCCATTTTTAGAACGCTGTACTCTCTCTGTCATTACTTTAATGTGCTGTACACAGTCAGCAATAGAGAGTGTACCAGTCTAGATTGTGTGTGTGTGTGTGTGTGTGTGTGTACGTGTACTTCTGAAGTGATTTCACCAAGGCTGAGAGCTTTACAATTTTAACAGAATGATTTCTCTTGCCTCACTTTGTGTCACTTTAGCCTCACTGTCTTTATACAAAGATTGACCCAGATTATATAAAAAAAACACAATTTCTCACTTACCTCTAGTACAGCATAAGATGAATGAAAGAAATGGTGAAATAAGAAAGCAACAATTCTGACACTAAAGACACTTTTTTTCCCTAATATTTGCTCCTTTCTCTCAAAATATGGTATAGTTTAATCATCAGGCTGTTAACTTCTCACAAGTCAAACATACAACCTGTGGCAAGGGGTCACATGGCATTATAGTAAGAGGTCATGGGCAAAAAGGTGTAGGTGTAACCCACACCATTGAAATTGTTTTTTTGTAATTTATGAGACGTTTGGAAAGTGAGTGACTTTTGTTCTATCACTAGTTAAACCGGTCTATCATTTCTGCTTAATTTCATCAGCTGTTTTTTTTTCTTACTCTCTTACTCTTACTCTCTTCAGTGAAGAGTGGAACTCATCCTCTCCACTTTAACTTTTGCCACCTCTTCACTCCTGCCTGCTTCAGAGATGAGTGCCAAGTCAGCCATCAACAAGGAGGTCTTCACACCCCACGATGAGAAGATGCTTGCTGCTGTGCAGGTGAAGCGGAGGACCAAGAAGAAGATCCCCTTTCTGGCCACTGGTGGTCAGGGAGACTACTTGACCTTCATCTGCCTCTCAGGTCAGAGAACAAATAAATTTTCTCTTCTCTTCTCCTCTTCTCTCCTCTCCTCTCCTCTCCTCTCCTCTCCTCTCCTCTCCTCTCCTCTCCTCTCCTCTCCTCTCCTCTCCTCTCCTGTCTTATTTGGATTTAAATTGGTTTTGTGTGTTCTTCTTTGTATTTGGGTATGTCACTCTGTTCCAACCCAAAGTCACATATCAGCATGTCTCCATTAATTCTCCTGCTAATGTTCACACTGATGAGCATGTTTACATTTCCTCTGCCAATACAATGACAGGCTAAATCAATTTACTGCTGGGCTTTAGGTCAACCCTTTTTAAATAGATTAGATTTACGCTGAAATTGAATAATCGCTTCACCAGAAATTTGGGTTTAAATTATTTTGTTTTCTTCTTCCCCTGCTTGAAGCTGAGATATTGCTTGTTAATTGAATTAGCCATGCATATTATTCATAAGGAGAATAGCTAGAGCCTATTAATTTCAGTGCCAGCAGAACTGCTTATGAAGATCAATGACACTTCTTAATCCTACAGTTTTAATGTGTATTAAAGTCTGCTTTGGCAGTATCTGATCACATCACGAAAGGTTCAGAGTTACTTAATGTTGGAGGAGTTTTGAGTATATCTCTATAGCACAAAAGCTAGTAGAGCTTTTTCTGTGCAGGATTTAAGTTCAAGGTTTCCTTTCAGTTGTTACTCTACTGAGCCTCTGTTGACAAATCACAGATTAACCACAGGTTTCTGAGGACGGACACTGTTTTTGGAAGGATTTACAATGAGTCATTTCTTTTTTGTGTGTGAAAATGAGTATTACTTGATCTTCACTTGTTGTAATCTTATCAGATCCCCAGCAGCAGCCTTCACCTCTGGTCCTTGTTTGAGCTCTGTTGCTCCAAAATGTATTAAAGTCACTGGGTGTCCTAAATGCTCGGTCTGCTCGGCATAATTGTACTGCATAAATAATCTGATAACCTTCCTTGAAAATCTTTAATTATGCTTAAAACAGAACACGTAACATAATTGTGGTGACCCGATGGCTGAGTGGTTTGGGCTCATACCTCATGGGTTTGATTCCCAGGTTACCAAACCGTTTGCCACATGTTATTCCCCTATTCTCTATCCCTGCATTTCCTCTCTCTCTCTCAGCTATCCCAATCAAATAAAGGCATAAAAATTCCTGAACAATTAAAAAAAAAAAAAAAAAAAAATACATGAAATAACATGGATATGTTAGAAACTAATCCTGAGTGGAAAGCTGCTGGTTTGAATCCCAAATGTGGCTGTGACAACTGGGCAATCAACAATTAATATCATTTAATTATAATTTAAATATAATAATTTTCTTTGATTTTTTTTTTATGTGTCTTTGTGAGAATAGTACATGGTAGCAAAGAATGGCATTTTTCACATCATTACATGTCAACAACAGCCAAGGGCATCTTGGAGACATACAGAGGCGTAGTGATTTGGGTGCTGTCTTTTTGCAGAGCATCCGTGTGTGAGCATAGAGGACCCATGTGTATGACCTTGTGTGGGGTAGCAGGCCACCCTGTTAATGTGTCCTTCGGCAAGGCACCACATCCACCATAACAGCTCTGAGTGCTGTTGCTCTAGATTAAGCCTTCACCTAATAATTATTTTTATTATCCTTTAATCTTGTTATTTAAATCAAAATTATTCATTTATTTGTTTAGTCTATATGTATGTATTTTGTACTGCAGTTTCCAAAGCCCAGGTTGAACCAGCGATTGTTTGCACTTTTTGCTCGATAAATGATTTAAACAATCAGTCAATTTTCAAAATGTTGCTAATTTGGGGACTTTGGGAGTGGCCTGGGGTTTAAGGCGGTGACCATGAAATGCAGTTTCCCTGGTTTGTGTCTGCCTAGGGACCTTTAGGCAAACAATATATTTATGTAGAATTGCCCGTTCTTTGTTTAGTAATTTCACATTTAACCTCAGGTTGTCTCAGTGGGGCTGCTCATTAGTTTACGCTTTAAGGCCGTGGGCAGTTTGTTGTCTTATAAGTGTGTGTGTGTGTGTGTGTGTGTGTGTGTGTGTGTGTGTGTGTGTGTGTGCGTGCGTGCGTGCGTGCGTGCGTGTGTGTGCGTGCGTGTGCATGCGTGTAATCAGTGGACAGAGAGACTGACTGATTGAGGCAGGGTCAGTCTTAAATCCCTGGTGACGCCTCAAGGGGTAGCCACTTAGAACTGCCTTACAGTTGCTATCAGTGGAGGATTTATGCCTTGGATCTCTGTATCAAATGGCTGGAGCAAGATAAATTGGTTACAGTCAGTGACTCCAACCTTGCTGTAAGGAGAAGCCTAATGCTGGACTGTGTGACTGAAGGGACTGTGGGCTGTTGCATCCTTACTTTTTACATTTTTTTTTTTTTTTTTTTACTTTTTATATAACCCAGCTGAATAGGTGTGTCCTGTTTCTGTCTACAGGGGATGTAAGTGGGAGTCAAGGCTCTCAGTTTGTTAAATAGGAGTGAGAAAACTAACTGCCATTCATTCACTGTCGTCTGTGCTTATTAGACATCAGAGAGACATCAAGATGTTTCATCCTTGAAAAGCCTTTTGTTGATTTAGTGTTGATCAAACCTGTTTTCCTTCAAAGTGCAATATTCTGTAAGTATGAACGGATGTTACATAATGTTCTGCTTAGTTTTATGGCCACTACTGCCGTCACTACTAAGTTTATCTTTTGCCATAGTCTCCCTGTTAAACAGGTTTTGCCTGCTGTATGTTAACGGCTTCTTTACTAAGCTGTAGCACATATGGGAGAGCACAGTAGTGAAGTCAAGCACTGCCTTGTAATTCACTTAGTCATGTGGCATTTCTTCAAGCCAGCCAAGCATTGTAGTGAGTTTTGTGTGTATTTTCCTGTGTGTGTGCTGTAGAACCAAGCCGTGAGTAGGAAACCAGCCTGTGCCCGCCTCCCAACACACTGGAAATACTAAGCTGGTGTGTGTGACTTTGAGCGTTCAGTGTGTGTGTGTGTGTGTAACTTTGTGAAAGCACTGTGTATGTATATAACAGTGGGGGAAGGGGGTCACTGACAATCTCATGGCTACAGTAGCAGATAGTTGAGGCCCGAAGGCCTTGCAGTGGCAGAGTTATGTAATCTGTGGCATGTCATGGCTAAAGGAAGCCTACAGTACGAGGAGCTGTACTGTAGAGACAGCCCCAGGCCGTTTATTCTCAAGCTGGGCAGGGTGCTAGGATGAAACACCAGGCCATCACTGCTGCTCTAATTCCAGGATCATATGCTCTAATACTATCATAAGATCTGACTGAAAACAAGAAACAAAAAGATAGTTTCCGCTAGTACATGTTATACCAAAAATACGTGTATGTAATATGTTTCTGGAAAACAAGACTGGTTTGGCTCACTTTGCTGACTGTTGTTTGGCTTTGGATGAAATCTCGGAATTCAGTCAAATGTCAGCAAAGCAGAACAATACTATTCTTAAACTTGAGCATCAACACAACCTGTTGCAATAAACTGATTTCTGTTTAGAGGAGGCGTCTTGTCCACCAAGCCTAAATCAGTAGTATCTGTGCTGACTTAAAAAAGGCTGCTAGATTGTTGGGGTGCATGATTAAACTCATATTTCGAAGCTGTTTGGTGTTTTTTTTTGTTTAAACAAACTGGTCCATTTTGTCCACTTTGATTTGCAGTTATCTGTCAGAGTGTGCTGCGTTTCAGTCTTGGTCTTGATTCTGAGTATGCTTCCAAGTTAAATCTGCTGTGGTTTGATTGTGGTGAGAACACAACACAGACCAATCACACTATTATGTAATCTATGTGATACAAATTAAAAGTTATGCTAAACTGATTTTTCTGAGTGCTGGAAATGTTCATGTTGCTGTACTGAGTCAAGATGGATCATATCCTTTCTCTTTTTCCTGCCACCTATTGTCATTTATTACAAATTAACATCAGACAAAATCTCGACTAATGTTCATTATCAAGTGGCTTCTGTGAGATTTATGAGCTTTGCGTGACCACCAGGGGAAACGTGTGCCTTCACACCAACATCAGCGATCTTGAGGACATAGGAGTGTGCTGGAACGAAGCCACAAGATCAACATGGACCAGGTTGGTTAGTGAACTTTCTCTTTGATCACTGGGCTTCATGTGGTGCCTTTATGGTATGACCTCAGGGCTGAAACACTGGACCGCCCACAGAATGTTTGGCAGGAGAGATGTGAGGCCAGTTGAGCTAGATAAGACACTGTGAAGGTTCACTGGAGTAGCCTATTAAGTCTACATGGCATTCATTTCATTTTTACTGATCTGAGAGGAAAACATATTTTCATTCCTTTCCCCTCCCATTTCTCCTTTTGAGAAATTCTTGTTCTCATGATTTTTGAGACCTCCTTCTACCCTTGTTTACATCTGTGTGTGTTTGTGTGTATAAGTACGAGAGGTTGGCAGCTTTGGAGGGTGTAGTGAAGGAAATGAGGAGCCATCTGCTGGTTTCTAGGAAATTCCATCCTTTTGATTTCCATTACCTATCCTTGCACGATCGATGTAAGCCGCCATCCTGCTCCCAGTTATCTGTCACTAACACATGCTTTGTGTGCTTGGCTGAACTGATGCTTTATGTTAATATGTGCATTTCCATGTTTATGGGTGTATTCATGCTCTGTGTTTATGCAGGCATGTTATTTTGTGGGTTGGTTGACATGTTTAATGTAATGTGTAGGCTGTGTCTTACGTATGTGATATGCCAAGAACTAAATGCTGGTATCTTGGCTGGTGTGTATCTCTTTGTTGTGGTTTTTGCAACCTAGCAGTATATGTCCCCAGGATGCCTGATGCTCAGTTGGACTATGGTACAGGGGAAGGGGAGAGGGAGGAGGGACCACAGAGTGCATTTCCTTGGTTAGGGGTGGACACCCTAACTCTCTGGTAATATGCTGCCCCTTATTTGTTTGGAGTATGAATTCGACAATTGGCCTAGTTCTTATTCATTGTTCCTTTAACTTATGACAGCTGTATAAATTGCACTCACACCCTTCTGTCTTACACCCACGTGAACAGTGAGTCCTCTTCGTTGGAGGAAAAAAGATCTCTTTCTTTCTGTCAAAGACGCGCATTCAGTAATAAAGCCCAGTATCAGTGCTTAGTCCAAGCCTCTTTATATCGCAAATTCCACAATTACCACACCAGTTTGTGCATTGCACTTTCTACTCAAGTTCATTCATCATTACTGTTCTTTAAGCTATCGATTATTTGGTGAGATGGATAGGCGAGCAGATCAAGTACCTTACTGGTATATTGAACTACTTAGACCATTCAGAAAGTCAGGTCAGTTATGACCTTGGTTATTCAGTCTAACTTTCATACGCATGGATTTTAGGTTTTTGGTGTGTTTGCCAAGGTTAGCTTTTGATCATTAGTGACAAGTTACAAGATACTTTATTTCTCCAAATGTGGAAAATAGTCTTTGGCTTTGCAACTTAAATAAAACCACTAAGGACAGACATCAAGAGAAGACATGAACAAACAACTTAAGATGCAATTATAAAAACAAACTATACACATTCTGTGTATGTTGTTTGCTTCATACCCCTTCAACCTGCACACCATTTCCTGTTGGGAAATAATCGATTTCAGCACAGTGTTGGACCATACACTTTACAGAATTTTATAGTTTGGTTTAACTTGTACACTACATCTAACTGAGTTTTTTAAACATTACAGGGAGCCTGGACAAATGTTTGCTAACGAGGTTTAGCCAGGCGTGGGTGTGTGGGTGGTCTGTGTTCTGCTGTGAAGAATGTTGCCTTCTGTGGGTTTCTCACAGGGCCAGTGTAGCAGCAGTGACTGATGCTGGCCTCCCAGTATTTACTGAGAGTAAAGACATACAGCCCACTCACACAGGACCAGATACATCCGCATGACACCACTACCTCATGCACTGCTAAGTTATGTGTGTGCATATGTGCATTCATCCACATGTGCGTGCCATCCAAACCAAATCTATTTGTATCAGTGTGCTGTGGAAGTTGTTATCTAGACTAATTAGGCTCTTGCAGCAGCACAGCTCATTTCTGTGCCAGACTACTCTCTAAAGCATGAACTGTCTTCACTTTTGCCCTCTCTTATCATGTCATCCTCCCCCCTATCCCTTTGCCTTAAATCTGCTCTTGACCAAGATGTGATTTCTTAAAGGTCTTGGGAATGACTTCAGCACTTGTGACCTGAGCTTAGCCTAGGAGAGGAGAGCTCTGATAGAAAGAAAAAGGTAAGAGAAGTGAAGGGCAGATGGAAAAGTGAAAAGATTAACGTGATGGAAGGGCAGTGTTTTGGAGGCTTTGAAATAGTAAGTCAGACAGGCCATCAACACAGACACAGCATACACACAGACATGATTTAAACAAGTGTTAAAAGGCTGATATTGGACCTCACTCATTAAACATTTAAATTGACTGTAAACACAAATATTAAAAAAGGTGTGTAATCTGGCAACAAAATATATATGGGATTTGGAAGCCTTGTAAAATGATTTACACAAATCTGTGATTTGATCTGATTGTGTTTCTTTCATGGCAAGTTCTTGGCCATGAAAAAGTACATAAGGCACAAGTGAAGCAGTTTGCTGTATACAGCAACTGATTAGCTGAAATGCAGATGCTGCTGGAGAGAAATTTGTCTGCGCTTTGTCTTATTGAACAGATTTAGTGCTTAGTGGGTACTCCACATCCTTCCTACTGTGCAGTAGCTAAGTAAATATAAATGATTAATTGAAATCACAACAGTAGGTTATCTTTTTTGGATGGATGGTATAAAATAATTTTTTTGGCATACTCAACAAACTTGGTTCACAGAAAATGACTAAAATGTTTGGACTGCTGCAGCATACCTGACCTTGACGCCTGAATGCTCGCAGATGTTAGGTTGTTATCCATTCCTCTCACTGTCCAGTGGCACCTCTGTCTACAATTATGGATGTAGTGCACTCATCCATTTCACTTGGCCATAACACGAGGCCTGATGGCAGACGACATTTTTGGTTTCTTTTTTTTAAACCATAGGAATGGGAATATTTATAATAGTTGTTGCTGAGCTGTGTTTGTGGGATCAAATGTGATTTATCAACATTTTAACAGGGGTAGAAACAAATTTGTCCATTTGCATGTTTTCTTATTCAGTTTATCCAGTTTAAAGATGGAAAATAGGAAAACATTTGTGAAAGAAGCCCAGTGGCTTAAAAGACATGGCGGCAGGCATTTGCATAATAGGGTATCCATGCTCTCTGATGTCTTTCACTTGCGCCCATACACACACATTCTCACAGCAGGTGGAGCCAGATAGATGAAAGGTCTAGGTGCTCTGCAGGTGGACTGAGGTGTGTGCGGTGCTGTGCATACAAAGCCTTTCTCTGTAGAGCCAGCCTGTGTGTTTCCTCCAGTCCACATGAATGAATTGATGAATTGTGGTGTGTGTGTGTGTGTGTGTGTGTGTGTGTGTGTGTGTGTGTGTGTGTGTGTGTGTGTGTGTGTGTGTGT